>CM053627.1:117328028-117344228 GCA_028646595.1 Phalanger gymnotis | reverse complement strand
TCATTCTTTACTTTTATGTGAGAGATCTCCAACATTTTATACAAACCTCTTTGATCCAAATAGAGACTGGATTGAGAGCCACAATATATACATATGCCTGGGTCTGTGTACACCTGGGGTCAGGGGGCAATCGAGTTCTGTTCCCAATCCAAATGAAAAGGGCTTGTTAGAAAGAAGCTGATTATGGGTTGGGTGTTATTTCTGAGGTGGAGAGGTATATCTCAAGACAACTTTCAGGGAAGTTTGTTTGGGGAGTTGGAGGGTCAACCCTGCTGCTGCTTTAAGATGGTAAGGGCCAAGGAGCAGCAGTCAGTGCTGGCCACCCCTGGACATGGAAGGAAGAGGCAGGCAGTAGGGGCAGGCAATACTCTGGAATAGCCTTTCTTCCTTTTTTGCTTGAATGGGCTTCCTATTTGGCTGTAGGGTGTGCCTAGTTAGAGTAGAGGGTGGCACACAGACCAATCACCACCTCTCTACCTTGAATTCTGGAAAGGTCTTTCTGAAGGGCACAAATGGTCCATGGGACCACCCCTTTGGCTTCCTCCCCACACCAGGCCCTAGAGTGGCCTCCACCCTTTAGCTGTGCATGCTGGGGGCTTGGAGGACTGCAGTTCAGGTGGTTCCCACACCCACTTCTCTGGTGTTTCATCTCCAGGGGCTTGTTCTGGACCCTTTCAAATTACTGCAGTAGCTCTACAAGGTCAATGCTGGGGGAATCCACTTTCCAGGAACTTGGGGCTGTCTTCACGCTATCCTTAGTCTGCATGGGTTCTGGGTTGGGCACACAGTGCAGCTGATGGGACTAGAACTTGAAGGCATTGCTCTAAGGGACAAACTAGAACACACTATGTGGTGCTTTGATCAGGTAGGGGTTGTCCTTCACATCCAGCAGCTGCAGGTATAGGCATGTGAAAATTGGACATTGTTGGTAAGCAAAATGGGCTCTTAGCACTTAGAGGAAACCACCCCCACAACAGCTGCTAGCCAGATTGTTGAAACATCAATCAGTTGCAGAAGCATGTCTACTTCAGGGAGGGAGAAAATCCACCTCTAGATCACCAAACTTCTGGATGAGGTCATAGGCATTCTGGTAGTTTTGGGTAAGGAGGCAGAGGGGCACCATGGTGATTGAGCTATGGCACCAGGATGGGTAAAGGCAGCAAAACAAGCTCTGGTTCTCTAGAGTCTTCAGGTCTTTGAGTGGATTTCTTAGCTGGAAGAGCTCTGTGGATGTCAGTAAGATATGTGTTGAAGGTGTGAATCATTGTTGAGGCAAATTTGAGGTCTTCTGGGAGAAGATATTCTCAGAATGCAATAGTAAGCACAGGTGCCTGACGATGAAGGCTCCTTGGACCTCTAGGAGTCTGTACTCACGGCTGAAGTTCTTTAGCATGATCAAAAACTTTAGCAAGTTTTTTAGATGATCATGAACTTGTAAGAATTCATAGTGGGTGAGGAAGGTGAACACTCTAAGCTTTTGCCACTTGCAGATCCAGCAGGCCGGCTATATCAGAGATGGGCACTTGCAGATCCCAGAGGCTAACCAACAGGTCAGGGCCATGAAAGGGGCCAGGACCTTCTCTTGGGCCCACAGAGGACGATGCAATTTTTGGCAAGATCTCCAGGTCCTTCAGGATAACCTCATCTGATCCCAAAGGTTTAAAGAAGGATAGAGAAAAGGTTGTCTGTATGTTGGAAAACTTTCTGGGGAGTCTTAATATATAAATGATAGAGCCATTTTAGGACAACATTCCTGGTCATTATCCCAACAGCTCGGTCATGGAGGTGGCAGGTCAGCACTTGCATGCTCTCATCAATGTTCAGTGTCATTGGTAATCCTTTAGCAATAGCTAGAGTGAAGACATTGAAGCTGGAGTCACAAAAAGCATATAGTCTGCCATTGGTAGTCATTCCTTGGCTGAGGAGTAGTCTGGCCTGGTTTCTGGATGGTCCAGAGCTTCAGGCCTTGGTTCATCTGGCATCATCATCAGAAGTGACTGGTTTCATTAGGCTCTTGTTGCACATGTTGGCCATCTCCTTTATGTTTTCTTTTGGTTATAATAGGCCAGGCAGGTCAAAATGGCTGTCAGGGTCCCTAAGAAGTAAGATGACATCATCCTTCCAGCCGTTTGAATGAATTTCCTCATCCAGCACATAGTTGTGAGCTGAATCAGATCATCGGAGTCCTGGCAGTGAATCACCAGGTGTTGGCCATTTCAGCCAATTTGACACTAGAAGGATTCTTTTTAATCTCTTTTAAGATATCTAGCACATTTTCCCTATTCCTTTGCAGTTGTCCCCCAGGATGGGGAAGATCTCATTTAGTATCTCAGACAGGTAATCTACCAAGTTAACATTGGGCACAGATTTGAGAACCAGATCAACAGCTAAGTGCACTGGCACTGATTGTTGGAACTTCTAATATAGCTAACGAATGAACCTCATAAGGCAAACATTACTTTTGGTCATATGCTCTAAAAGGTGGTATAGGAGCTCAGAGCCACTTTTGATATTGAGATCTGGACTAGCAGCCAACTTGCTTAGCCCATGAAAAAGCACATCAAAATTGGGCAGGACAGAGACCCGACTACCTTGAACATACTCTACAGGGCTTCACAGACATAGTAGTGCAGCCAACTATTGGCATCATTGAAGAATATTAGCACATCAGCTTTTTAGGTGCAGTCCAGAGTCCATGCCCCATGCAGTGTAGCAACCCCATAAGGCTCCCTTTTCTCTTGTGAGAGCGTTGAAAGAGAGCAAACCCCTGGGACAGATTTGGATCACATGCTTAACCTGTACCCCATTATTCTGGGCCACAAACTCTCAAACCAGCTTCTCAATTTCTAGCACTGCCACTTTTCTCTTCTTGTACAGCTTGTCATTGAGGGCACACAGGTTGTTGGGCCTGAAAGGCATGAATTTCCACTCATTTGTAGCTGCAGTGGGGACTGGGACAAGAAGGGAAGAAGAGCAATGAGGGGCATGTGGCTTGGAGCCTGTGGGACATCTGTGGCTCTACTCATTTGCCCAGTGCTGCTGCCACCATATGGACACTTCTTTTACCAGGGCCCCAAACTTGCCACACCTACCTCTGCCATCTGCTGAGAACTTCTACTTTTACATTAGTAAGAAAATGGTGAGGCAGCCAGGTGGCTCAGTGGATAGAGCACTGGACCTGGAGTCAGGAAGAGCTGAGTTAAAATCTGGTCTCAGACATACACTAGCTGTGTGACCCTGGGCACTTAACTCTGTTTGACTTAATCCACTGAAGAAGGAAATGGCATTGTTCATCTTTTCTTTCGAAGCTGAGAGTCAGAAGTGCCCACAATGACTGCATATCCTGAAGAAACTGATGAGCCTCAAAGAACCTGGGACTTTGCTCCCTCTTGGTCTCACTACCTCTGCTGTGCCCCTCATGCAAGCACAAGGCATTGATCTCTACCAATGAGGAGTACATACCAATGGACTTTGTGATTTGGGCTACATTTTTCCCTTGGGCCAAAACTCTACCATTCAGCAGGTAAATTGAATCCTAGCTCATAGTTTCTCCTATTTTCTTAGGACTAGAACATTGTCAGCCTGCCCTTATCATAGAGAGGCTTCCTAGTTTTTGCACCCTACCAGGCTGGTACTGAGAGGGCCAGCAGGTAGAACAAGATTTGCCTAGTCATTCTCTCTTTTTTAAAACTTTCTTCTCACAACAAAAAGGGGTAGAATATAGTCTTTGTACACCATGCCTTTCAAATTTCAGCCACAGTCTCTTGTCACATGCCACCAGTTGTCTTTTTTTTGACATCTAGAACTGGCTGTGTCATTGACATCTCAAACTCTACATGTATAAAAGAGTTTTTCTTATCATCTTTCCCCCCTCAAAGCTTGTTCCCAGTTTCCTATTGTTATTGTTATTGTTATTACTACCTTTAACTCAGGTGCCACTAGTTACAGGGAAGCTCTTTTTTTTTTTGATACTTCTAGTTTTTAACATTCTTTCTATCCTCAAATTATCTTATACATAATTGTATGTGGAAATAGTATACTTCTCTCCTACTGCTTGCCTGTAGACTGTAAGCTACTTAAAGACAAGAATTATATTTATTTTGTATTTTTAATGTCTAATGCCTTACATATACCCTTGCTCATAGGTGCTTAATAAATGCTTGTTGAGTAAAAGAATTGAAACTACCTTTAGGACCCCAGAATTCAGGGGAACTTAGAGCTAGTATGTCTTCATTGAGTCTTCCTTGTCAAGGAAAGCTTTTACATTGCTCAGAATATCTCAAAAGAAGAAAGCTGTATGACCAGGAAGTAGCTAATTCTTAATAACTTCTCATTCCAGTAAGCTATTGGAAAAAGTAACTAGAAATATCTAGAAGGTAATGGATTCATGAACAATAAGTCGCATCAAATTTATGGGAAACAAATCATGCCAACCTTGATGGCTTCTTCTGATAGAATTACAAAATGTATGAATGAAGTTGTATACCACAGATGTAATATATAGTCCCTGTATTTTAATAAAGCATTACATCGGTCTTGGGAAATATTACCTGAAAAATTAATTTAAATTGGCTTGGAGATGAAGAGTGTCAAGTTGCTTCAGAAATGAGTAGTGTTCCATGGATTGAAAACCATCAAAAGGGGCATAAATAAATCTTAAGGTTAATGGTGTTGCTATGAATTTGTGGGAGCTGTCCAGTAATGGATCAGTTAGGCCTGATTTGACAGATTTTCTTCAGTGTCTGGAAAGGTGTTATACAATACTCTAGTCAAATTAAGAAATGACACTAAATTAGGTAGTGGCTTGTCACAGTAAGTATGAAAAGTTGATTATCTAATAAATTGATCCTTACTTGCATTTTACTTTCTTCTTTTGCCTACTTTGAAAAAGATGCTGTGACATGTTAGTTTCCTTTTGCATTTTTTGATTTTCATCTTTTTCTTTTATACCTTTTTTCTTGTGTTTTTAATCAGCATCATTCTCTTTTAGGTTTCCTAATTTATAATTGCTGCCTTAATTTTTTATGTCATTCTTCTTTCTCCTACTGTCACAGCCAAATGACTCTCCTGATGACCACCCACCAAATCAAAGTGGGTCCTTGAGTCAAGTCTCATGCCAGACATCTGACTTGTGGAAGTCTTTTTAAACACAGGACTATCTTCTAAAGACAGTCTACTGTAATAGCATATCTGGAGCAACAAGACCCCACAAAAGTATGTCGCTTTCCAGGGTGCATAGCCAATATGTTTCTCTCTTAAATCTATGACTGGTTGGGGCACAAAAAACTTGCTCAGCAAAGAAAAGAGGTAGAAAGAATGCTCTATAGATATAGTATTATTTGGTCTCTATTCTCAGCTGACAAATGCTAAGGACACACCATCCATAATTATTGTGACACTGGTTGACCTCACGGAATGGTGGTAGGTAGTGAGAATATTCACCCTTTAGTTCAAAAGGGTCTTAGAGATTATCTTTTTAAATACTTGCAATTTATAGAATAAGAAACTGAGAGAGACCTAGAGAAATTAAGTGACTGGCTTGAGTTCACACATTCAGAGGTAGCGCTAGTCTTCATAACCAGATCTAATTTTCATTCAGTGTTCTTTCCATTACACCATATTGCCTTTAAAATGACAAAATAAATTCCTGGAAGCTTGTTTTTTTTTTTTAATAATATCTGTTGTTAAGTAGTTGGGGTGTGTGTAGGATATTACTTCCTCTCTCCTTCCCACTCAGTCCTCTGAGATACTTAAGGATGAGTCACATGGGTGACCTCTAGTGTCCAGGTGACTGGTGGTGCCTTAAGAGGTGGTGCAAGCTTTATATTCTAGGAACTGGCTTGTTGGTAGAACCCAACAGCTGCTTAAAGAGATAAAATTAGGCTTAACGTAAGGAAAAGCTGCCTAACAATTACTGCCAAACATGGAATGAGTTGTATCAGCAGGTGAGGTATTCTCTCTTAGTGGAAGTCTTTAAGCAAAGGTTGGATAAACACTTGTCAGCCATCTTATGGAAGAATTTTTTTTTTTTAAGTGTATGAGTTGGACAAGGGAAGGTAGGTGGTGCAGTGGATAGAGAGTACTGGGCCCGGAGTAAGGAAGACTCATATTTCCTGAGGTCAAAACCAGCCTAGAAACCTACTTGCTATTGTGACCCTGTGCAAGTCATTTAGCCTTATTGGTTTTAGATTCCTTATCTGTAAAATGTATTGTAGAAGGAAATGGCAAACCACTCCAGTATCTTTTCCAAGAAAACCCCAAATCGGGTCATGAAGAGCCAAATATGACTGAAAAATGACTGAACAAAAACAAAATGGATTGAACTAGTCAGGGATGGAGAACTTGCAGCCTTGAGGCCACATGTGGCCCTCTAAATCCTCAAACGCAGCCCTTTGACTGAATCCAAACTTCATAGAACAAATCTCCTTAATAAAAGGATTTGTTCTGAAAAACCTGGACTCAGTCAAAAGGCCTTACCTGAGAACCTACAAGGCTACATGAAGCCTCAAGGCTGCAGGCTGTCCACCCCTGGACTAGACGATGTAGTGAGGTAGTATAGTACAAAAGCTAGAATACTGGCTTTGGAGTCAGTTCAATCCCACTCTTAAAACTTACTACCTGTGTGGCCTTAGACAAGTCAATTAGTCTCCTTCGTCTTAGTTTCCTTATCTGTAGAATAAGGAAGTTGAATTAGATGACCTCTGATGTCCTTTCCAGATCCACATCTATAAACCTCTAAAGTCCTTTGCAACTCTGAAATTCTTTAATTCTGAGTCTTATAGAATCCACTATCAGAATGAATACTACCATTTCCCAAAAAATGTGCTCTTAGTGAAGAAACATCCTCCTCAGCAGCTCTACATTAGTAGAAAGTAATTATTAAGTTGTGTAGGAGGTGGGTGGAGGAAAGATGCAAAAGGGAAGGGGAAGAAGGCTAATCTCACAAACCATAGTTTAAAATGGCCATTGGCGTGGTGAATGTTGGAGGAAAGCCTGATGCTTCTAAATTCCCTAATACTTGTCGTTTGTTTTGGTTCTGAATATCAACACCTGGAGCCCTGCTCGCCTAACAGAAATGCTTTTCTCTTTCCCAAAGTCATTTCCCCGGTATGAGGATAACCTTGTCAGCATTTTATGTGCCCCTAACCTTGCATGCTCAATATACTGAAAGAATACTACAATTTGGGAAACAGAGAAATATGATTGAATACAATTGCTTTTTAGGGGTACTTTATACTGAAAGGAACAGAGGAATAGAATCTTTAAAGTTAGAAAGGTCTACCTCTAATGTAGCTGTGTGATCATGGGCAAGAGAGTTAAGCCAAAGGGCATTTCCCCCCCAGGAGGTTCCTCACAGTGATGAAATCATAGGTCTAGACCAAGATAAGAGAAAATCTTCAGTAAATTCACATTGTTCAAGTAATATTTTCTTCTTCCATTTTTGTTTTGCTTGGTGATTTTGATCGACACTCAGTAATGATTAATTTCACAAGGAAAGTGGCAAACAGGAAAGGCGTCTGGCAGCAAATATTCCCATAAACAGAAGGTTTCAAGTGATCACTGCCTATGGCTTTGTGTGTGTGTGTGTATGGTAATAATGTCCATGACCCCAATAACAGTCTCTAATTAGAACTTATTCCTATGTTTTGGTATTGTTAATGGCAAACTAGCAATATCAACATTAGCATGGAGCACCAGTTATTTCTAAAAATATGCCTATCTGCTCATCTAGAAACTCCTAGGATTTCTCTATCACAGTAATAATTCCACTCCCCAGTGTAGTGTTAATGTGATTAAATATCTTCCCCACCTATTCAGTAGACCTCAGGTGGAGCTAGTTAAGGGAAGCTTGATTAGGAGAGGCTTGATTGTAGGCCAGCCTACACCTTTTACTTACTAGGTACAAAGCCCAAGGCCCACACCCTTTAACTAACTAGGATGAGGCCCCAGGCCCACACCCTTTTGCTGATTAGGCCACAAGAGGTATGAAGCCCTTGCACTCTAAAAAGGGTATATATACCCAGAAGACAGCCACTGAGGAGTGAGAATTCAGGAGTCAGAAGAGAAGTCAGAATTCAGCCCAATATGTATGTATTACTCCTGCTCCTACGTTACAAATACACATACATGTGTATGTTTGTATATATATGCATGTGTATTTATTTTCATGTTGTCTTCTCTCTCCCATTAGATATCCTAAAATGTGTGCTTGCTCTCTCTCTCTCCCTCTGTTCTTCTCTCCCTCTCTTCTCTCTCTTTCTTTATATAGATCTATATAGACTAGACAGATTGGTATAAGTATAAATCTACCTATATTTAGATATAGATATACTATACAGATATAGCTCTATATAGAGAGAAGACATACATACAAATATTATATATAATATACATATGTATATATACATATATATATATCTGTTTCTTTCTCTCTTTCTCTCACTCAAGCTATAGCCATAATAAATATGAAATATTTAACAGAGGGGGAATCTAGGTGGCACAGTAGATAGAGTGCTGGGCATGGAATCAGGAAGACCTGAGTTCAAATATAGTCTCAGAAACTTACGAGCTATGTGACCCTGAGCAAGTCACTTAACCTTTCATGCCTCAGTTTTCTCACCTGTAAAATGATCTGGAGAAGAAAGTGATAAATCACTTAAGTATCTTTGCCAAGAAAACCCCAAAAGGGGTCATGAAGAGTTGGACATCACCGGAAAAAGGACTAAAAAATAAACAAAAAAATTAACAGAGGGAAGACACCACAATTAAGAGGGGTTGGAGAAGATTCCTGAAGTAGGTGGGAATTTATTTGGGGCTTAAAGGAAACCACGGAGGTTAGTATTTTGAGTGGAAGAAGGAGAGTGTTTCAGACATATAGGACAGCCAGAGAAAATACCAAGAGACAAGAAATGCAATATTTTGTTCATGGAACAGCTGGGAGGCCAGTGTCACTGGATTGATGGGTACATGTCAGAGAGCAAGATGTAAGAAGATTGAAAAGGTAGGAGAAGATTAGGTTTTGAAGGACTTCGAATGCTAAACAGAGCATTTTGTATTTGCTTCTGGAGGCAATAAAAAACCACTAGGGTTTATTCAGGAGGGAGATATGATTGGACCTGTGCTTTGGGAAAATCACTTTATTGGCTGAATGGAGGATGACTTGGATTGGGGAAAGACTTGAGGCAAGCAGACTCACCAGCAGGCTATTGCAACAATCCAGGTGGGAGGTGATGAAGGCCTACAGTAGAGTGGTGGCAATGTGGGAGGAGAGAAAGGGATATATGAGAAATGTTGCAAAGGAGAAATCAGCAGGCTTTGGCAGCAGATGGCATATGGGTGGTGAGAGATAGTAAAGAATGCAGGATGGTTCCTAGGTTGCATGCCTGAGGGACTAGGAGTATGGTGTTGCTCTCTCTAGTGATACTGAAGGTCTGGGGGAGGAGGGTTTGGGGGAAAGATAATGAGTTCTGTTATAGACATATTGAGTTTAAGATGCCTACTCTAAATCCAGTTTGAGATGTATAAAAGAGAGTTGGAGATGTAAGAATGTAGTTCAGCAGTGAATTTGGGGCAGAATAGGTAGATTTGAGAATCATTAGCTTAGAGATGGTAATTAAATCCATGGGAACTGATGAGATCACCAAATGAAATAATATGGAGGGGAAAAAAGAAGAGAGATAAGGACACAACCATGAGGGACACCTATGGCTATAGGGCATGATCTGGAAAAGAATTCAGCAAAACTGACAGAGGAAAGGTTAGATAGATAGCTGGAAAACCAGGATAGAGTGATGTCCTGAAAACCATGAGAAAAGAGAATATTAAGCAGAAGGGAGTGATCGACAGTGTCAAAAGCTGCAGAGAGAGAGATCAAGGAGAATGAAGATTGAGAAAAGGTCATTAGATATGGCAACAAAGAGGTCATTAGTAATGTGAATGAAACATAAAAAACATGACATCCCTAAGAACCAACAGTTCAAATGAAACAGTTGGCTCCAAAGGTAATTTTGAATACCAGCATTTTTCCATCTTGAGTTTTACCGTTGGAGAGATCAGGATATAATATATAGTATACTGAGCAGACAGAGAATTTATTTTTATAATTCTGTGAGCACTCTTCATAACTCACAAGAAGAAGAAAATTGACAACACAAACAGTTGCTGAAAATATGCAAAACTTTCCAACAGTTTAGTTTGGAATACGTTACCAGCAACTACAGAAGATAGTAAATTTTCTATCATTTTATTTTCCAGGGTCTGTTGGTAAGTCCTTAAATACAAAATGCCCCCTATTTTGAGAACTTCATTTCTATTTTAATTAGAATTTAAATGATTAAATACTTTCTTACAGAGAAGCTTCATTCCTAGCAATAATTATACAAAAGAACTATATGTGAAAACTTGGGAATCTCTTTACATCTTCAAAATTTTAAAGGAATGAATGAACTGAAATACCAGAGGTTGAAGAATGATTTGGTATTTGGTGGAACTAGGGCAGTTTTATTTTATTTAGATATCAGATATCAGACTCTGAGTTTCTTCTACTAAACTTTCTCCACAAGAAAAATTTACTAAGAGGATTTCTAAATCAGTTCATGTTGAGAGAAGAAGCATTAGGAATGAATTTTTTTTTTTAACTTATCATCTAACCTAGATTCTTTCTTGGAATTAGAGAAAATTAGTAGGCAATTCCATTTCATTTCCCCATCAATTAAGTAGTAAGAATAATAATAGTATGTAATTGCCACACAGGATCATATGATCATAGATCTAGAGCTGAGCCACTGCAAGAATTAATTAATACTTAGAGAATACTTTGAAGATGAAAAACATTTTATAGCTATGGTAATTAAAGGTAAATATTTTATGGCACATAATAAACTACCAGTGCTCTTCTTTGGACTCCTAACTTGAAAAAGTACCCCATTTGTATGTTAATTACGAGATCTCAAAATTAATTGACAGATATATAACCCTGTGCTGATTCCTAGCAATGAACCAAGATGGACAGGTTACTAGTTAATTATTGTTATAAATATTGGTTTCCTAATGGAGGGATTTCTCTCCTTTCTTGCTTAAGACAACAGGTAAGTTGTGCAGTTTGCCCAATCCTTGCAAAGATGTTGACCATGAGAGAGTAGTTAACTAAATTAAAATATATTAATGTAAGGGGACACTTGCAATTAAAACTATCAGGCATGAAGCCTATGAAGAAACCTGGAAAAATCTATATGGAATAATACAAAATGGGGGGAAAAGATAGAATGAAATATCATGATTGTATCGGAAAAAAGTTAATGAGAATGAATGGAAAAGGAATCCTGTTAAGGACTCAGAATAGACAAAAAATACCATATTTTATACATGGAAATTAATTGAAATGCATGGAGACTATTAAAAAAATATATTTGATTGTATTGGTGCTTAGTGTTAGACTTTTAACAAAATAATTTTTAAAATGTCAGCACATTTAAAAGGATGTGAGATTCTCTTGCCCAAGTGAAACAAATAACTTTCATTAACAAATGGAAAGACTATTGTTTGTTTTGTGTACATTCAGAGCTAGGAAAGAATATGAAAAGGATATACTCCTAGGGTTTGAAAATCTGTTTACCTTTAAATTATATAAGATTTAATTACCTAAACTCCAGTGTAGAATCAGCATTCCATATATAGTGAATTTATGTCTTAGATCTTCCAGAGAAGAAAAGAGAGGATATTTTTCTAGAAAAGAATATGCTCTCTTTTGAAAATGTTATTCTTGTTTTATATCATCGTCATCATAATTTTCCCCACTATCCCTTTCCATCTTCCTCACAGTGAACCATACAATACAACAAATAGTATTTTTTTTTTAAGGAAGGAGAATGGGAAGAAAAAAATCACCACAATCAATTGATATATCAAAAAATCTGAAAGTATATGCCACGTACAAGATTTGTGGACCTCTCACATCTGTCAAGGACTAGTGTGAGAATTTCTTCTCATGCCTCTCCTTTAGAGCCATCATTATTCTCTGATTATGTAACGTTGATCTTTTTTGGGGGAGTGGGTAGTTATTTCTGTCTGTATTGTAGTCATTTTTTTCCCCATGAGGAATGCTTTAGCTACATTCTAGTAATTTTGGTATGTTGCCTCATTATTATTGTTTTCTTTCACATAATAATTATTTCTATGATTTGTTCTTTGACCCACTCCTTACTTAGGATTTTATTGTTGTGCTCTTTGAACAAATCATTATTTTTATTGCATCATGGCCTATAGAGGGTGTGTACTATTTCTGCTTTTTGCATTTGTTCGTAATATTTCTGTACATTAATAACTGGCTACTTTTTTGGCAAAAATTCCATGTGGTACTTAGAAATATGTATATTCTCTAGCAGTTCCATTTAGAAGAAAAAATAAACCTTTTAACTCTTTAACAATTTGTTCAATTATCTATTTTTCCTTTGCTTGTCTATTTATTGGGTTATCGAAAACAGAAGAAAATT
The DNA here is from genome assembly GCA_028646595.1 of Phalanger gymnotis. Taxonomy (NCBI): domain Eukaryota; kingdom Metazoa; phylum Chordata; class Mammalia; order Diprotodontia; family Phalangeridae; genus Phalanger; species Phalanger gymnotis. Next base: position 117,331,737 of record CM053627.1, on the reverse strand, counting down.
GAAATCTTCTGCTACTGTAATGTTGCTTTCTATATCTTCTTGTAGTTTAGTTATTTTCTCCCTTATGAATTTAGATTCTAAGTCATATGGAGCATATGAGTTTACTGTTGATATTTGTTTATCATTTTTGGTTCTTTTTGCCATAAGGTTTTCTTTCATGTTCTTTCATTTGCCTCTAATATGTTTTTAGAAATTAATCTTTTCCCTCTTCCCCTGTAAATGCAGTATTTTGTCTCTTCAATTATTTTACCTAAATAAACTTTGACAACCTTTCCCACAGGCTCTCTTCTCCTCACACTCAACTACCCCCTTTCTGTTCATTATCTTATTTCCTAGCTTTGGAGTTTTGCTTATTATTTCCTTTTTTATTCCTTTTTTTCTAGTTGTGTCTCCCTATTTTCTCTCTCTGTCAAGTAGTCAAGTAAATCCTCTTCTTCTCTTCCCCTTCGAATTTTTGTTAATTTGTTTTTTTAAAATATTTTCCGAGTTTTGTTTTGAAACAGGATTTATTTTCTCTCATATTCCTCATTATTTATATGGCCAATCTGTCTATCCGAGTATTTAATTTTTTGTAGCCCTTATGCTTACTTAGTCCTTCAGAGACTTTTGCATTCCTCATGGAATTAAACTTTGTAAGGCATTTATTTGGTTTTCCTTTTCTAAAAAGTTTGTGTTCTTTGTGCCTGTAGACTTTGCCTCCTAGTCCTTTTTTCCTTTCTATTGTCCCTCGCTCTTACACATACCATTTCCTTCAAGTAAAAGGGAAGATATTGTCTTATGGTAGAAATTTTCCTATGTCCCTGATTGTGCAATTCATTACTAACCTTAGCTCCCCCAATATTATTTTTTTTCTCCATTTGCCATTCAGTCTACTCTCTGTTTCTGTTTCTTCTATTCTTGTGTGTACCAATTGCTCCCAGGTATTCTGATTCCCTTTCTTCTGGGGCAGGATGAGTGTTTTCTCTAATCTTTACAGATTATTAATATTGTAAGGCACCTATATCTTTTTACAGAATATTTCTCCTTCCCCATGGGAGTGTTCAAAAGTGATATGCTCTCCTGCCACTGAGACAAGATTGTCACCTTTCCCCACATTTAAATTCATCCTTTTGTCTCCTTGCTCATTATCCTGTAAGGTCTATTCTTCCTGAGGGACTACAGACATTATTCCCACCCTCCCTTTTATTTATTTATTTATTTATTTTTTGCTAAACTTTGACCTAATTAAGATATATTTCTTTTATTTTCCTCTATCTTCTTCCTCCCATTCCCCTTTTTATGTACTCTCTTTTACTGTAATTTAATCTCAGAAACACAAGAAGGGTGCCGGAAAGTTTATTAGATGATTTTCGAGGCCTATTTCTCCACCATTTCTTCTATTTGCCTTCTACATTCACCTTTTTCTCTTTGTGTACTTTTAGAAAGAAATTTTTTAATGGTATCTTTTTTGTTATTTTCTTCTTGTACTTGATTGTTGTACTTGATATTGACTTACCTTTATTTCTGTTGTCTAGGTTGTTTGAGAAGTAAATGACTTTTTAAAGTCTGGTTTTCTTTCCAGAAATGTTTGGAGAATTGTTCGTGTTTTTTTTTTTTTATTGAACATCCGACATTTTTCTATTATGCTTAAGCTCAGTTTTTCAGATATCTCCTTAATTTGCATTTTGAGCTTCTTTGCTCTTTGAAATACATTATTCAATTCCTTCTCGAAGTTTCTGGTGGGTATAGAAAAATCTTCTGTTATTCAAATTTCCCTTCTTTTATAATTTAAGGCCTTTTTTCTTGGCCATTAGCAGAATTTGTTATTTATGATTTGAATTAAATTTAACCACTTTGTTTCTTGGAGTTCGAAACAGTTTTTTTTTTCTTCTAGAAATTATTGGTGGATTAGTTAGATTTACATTTTGTTTTCTATGTTCAGAAATTCTAGGCAGGTTTCTTGCATTAGCTCCTGCATTATGGTGTTCAGGTTTTAGGATTTGTCATGTTCTTTTGGAAGACTCATAATCTCTAAGTTATCTCAATATATTTTATATATAAGATAAATATATTTTTCTCATGGAGATCATATTTTCTTTTAACATTATTGCTTTTTGCTCCTCTCTTTGTATTTGCATTCCCAAACAATTGTTTTCTGTATTTTACTTTGGTGAGATTTGCTACTGTGGATTTAAATTTTTCTATTCTAATTATTCCTGCTATGAAGGCCATCATTTCTGATTTCACAATTCTTATTTTTGTTTTCAGTCACTCAAGTACCTCATGATGAGGTTACATGCTTTCCTGGAAATGCACAAGGTCCCCTGGCTCATCAAATGTTGATTAATTTTCCTTTATTCTGCAATAATTATTCATAGATATCTGAAATCATTTAGCTGATCTGGAGGCAATACTCCCTTCTGTTATTAATATCTTCCCTGTTGGTTTAATTGCTTACACTCAAGGTATTTAATGAAGTTTTTTTTTCCTTCTTAGATTTTTGATAATTTTTATTTTTATTTCCTCTTATTTTCCTCTATTGTAAACTTCCTGACTCCTTTGCCTTTGGTGAAGGTTTTCCTGGAGATTAGACCTTAAAGCAAGCTCAGGTTCCTCATGTACTTAGCAATTCAAATTTCACTAGCCTTAGCCTTTGCCCCCAAGTGACATTTCCAAGGATAGAACTGGCCACAGCTGGCTGCTTGGGTCTTTCCTTTAAGCTTGGTGGAATGCTACACAGCCACACAGCCACATAGCCACACAGCCACACAGCCACACACATGTCCTGCCACAGATCCCTTTATTCCTAAGTTCTCTGGCTGAGCTTATGTAATGGTACAGAATTTTGCCACTCTGCTGTCTCAGCCAGGACAAGCTTTGCCCTTTTAATTTTGTGTGGAGATGAGAGGAGGGGGAGTACAATTAAGATCTGTTAAAAGCCTATAGATTGGCTTGTATAGCTCTGCTTCAATGTAGTAAGCAGTGGGGGAGGGGCTGCTGAGATACCACTTTAAGAGTTGAGGATTAGCCTTCTCTGATGATAATTCATATTTTAAAAAAAAATCATACTTATTTTTTAGTTTGGGGAAACTAAGAACCTAAATGAAAAAGCTGAAATTTGTATATTTCTTGTGTATAATTCCTATTTCAGAGAAGTTTGAAAGGTTGTGATGACTGGAGAAAACATCCCATCCTCCATCTTGTTTCTCATGTAACTTGAAATTCGGAACTCAAAATAAAAATGAATATTAAAAATTTTCATGTGGTGGGGGAAAATAAAATATTATTAAAAATTACTAGCAAGTTATCATATGATTCAGACAGGTGAGCTTCAGAGTTGCAAATGAATTCAATGTGGTACTTTTATTGACATTTTGATTTGGTCATAGTATAACCTAATTTAGGCCTAGACTAATTTTTTCTTTACCTTTGAAACTCTGCTGATACTCACAGTAGGCAGTAGAACCTAGTGCTTCTTCTTTCCACTGTTCCAAACCATGTCACCACTTATCATTAACTTTACAGCTCATATTCAGTAGCTACCAGTGTTTGTGGATATGTTGCAGCCTTGTGGCATAGAGTTTAAAAATGATTATCTAAATAGTTATGAGTTGAATAAAATAAGTGATCTAAATAGTTGTGATTATCTAAATACTTATGAGACAGAAATTTTGCAAATTTGACATTGGATGTTGGCCAGGGAGGGAAATTTATTTAGAAATGCCTTACA
>CM053627.1:117308183-117327528 GCA_028646595.1 Phalanger gymnotis | reverse complement strand
TATATAAGAACCCAAAGGGGCTATATAATCCTAATATTATGATGCATATATCCATACATCTATGTACACATACATATACTTGTAATGGCAAGCAAAGTGGGACTTTTTGCTGGTTTTTCTTTTGGAGAGCTTCTTAGCACTAATGCAATCAAGTGCCTTTGATTGAGTCTTTGACCAGTTTAAGTCACAAGAAAGTCACATGACTTTGAGTAACATGGTTGTGACTCTCTTTGTGGGCTAAGGTTAGCATTTTGCTTTTGTGACATATAATACTATTATATGGTATACTACTATAAAATATATATTACATGCACAATTAATATTACATTATAACTATATGTGGAACTTCAGGACTAGCCCTCCCCCCACCCATCTATCTATATACGTATACACACAAAAGGGAAGTTCGATTCATAGGATAGTAACAACTTGAGCATACTTGTAGAAATAGAAAGAGATCAGGAGGGAGAGGTGTCCATGGATTGATCTAATCTAGGAGAAGGGTCATTTTCTCCTCAGATTAGAGATAAGGAGAAGAGAAAAGATGAAGACATGAAAAGGTTTTTTTAAACATGATAGAAGGCTGATGAGTGATCTCAGGTATGTCCTCAATCCTCTCACAAAGTAGAATTTCAGGTCATTTGTTGAGCTAGATGGTGGCAAGCATGGAATTGAGAGCTTACAGAAAAGCAAAAGAAACAGGCAGCTTAGGAGTAATGGAACAATAGAGAGAAATCATGTAATAGAACATTGTACTTAAAGCCAAGAAAACCTGGGTTCAGGTCCTGCCTTAGAAACTTAGTAACTGTATGACCCCTTGGCAAATCATTTAACCTTCCATTTCTCCCTTTTTAATGTATAAAATTAGGTCATTGGACTAGGTGTTCTCCAAAGTCCTTTTCTGCTCTAAAATTTATGACTTATAAATAGGCAAAAGAGTTCTGGAATTGGAAACAGAGGACCCTTACTATGTCACTTTCTATCTGTGTGACCTTAGGTAAGTCACCTTAACTGTATGTCCTCAGTTTATATATCTGTAAAATCTAGGTTTGAACTAGATGACTTTTAAGATCCATTGTATATTCTAAATCTATGCTCTTTTGCAATGAATGAACAGTTAGGTAAAAGGATAGAAATTCAAGGTCAGAGAAGGGTATTCCAAGAGTTTAGGTTACAGCATTGAATGAAACAGAGAGGCTGAGGAGACACAGAGATAATACCTGTGGATTTGTTTGTCCCTAATTGTGGACTAATTAGGCAGTAAGTATGAGGTTGCAGGGCATAAGATAGGCAACCAAATAGTGCTACAGTATTAATGGCCATTAATTATATAGATGTTTTGATCTTCCGCTTAGGTGATAACCTTATGTCGTTCTAAGTAACTAGGTAACCTAGAATGAACAAGTATGTGCAGGCAAGACAATCTGGTCACTCTGTGGGCAGATGGGAGGGTTAGCACCTATTTAGATAATACTGGCACAATGGAGGAGACAGGTGTTTAGAGAATCTTGGCACGTACTCTATTTTAGCTCCCAAATTGGAAATAAAGGCTGTATGTGTGTATATTACCATTTTGTCTATAAAGTAATAACTTCCCACACAAACCTTTTTTTAGTTAGGTATATGCATATCCTTGAGGGAAAAAGAAGTTTGGTCTCAAGGAGGAGAAAACAGTGGCAAATGCTTTTGTGTTCTAAAATTCAACTGCCACAGAGTTGTTGTTTTTAAAAGTTTGAATATCATCTTGCATTTCAATAAATACAATAGGCAGTCCTTCTCTAGAATTACAGCTATTTAAATGTCACAAATGGTACTTAAATATTTCTTAACCTTGGCAGATAATTTATGCAAACCACAGGAACAACATGTAAAAGTCTCCATGAAAACTCAGTTAGTTAACATTACTTTATAGTTATATATAGAACTTTGAGATTTTCTATCTATGTATGTGCCTGTCTATCCATCTTTTTTCAGAATAGCTGCATGATTTCATTGGAGTAGGGAAGTCTTCATGGGGAAACTACCTCTACCAGCACTTTAGAGTCTTAGAGAGTTGCCCAGAGCCCTGAAAGGTTAAGTCATTTACCCAGGGCCATACAGCCAGTATATATTAAAGACAAGACTTGAATATAACTTAGATCATACTCCCTCTCCATTAACAATACATGTATACATGATGATATACAAACTTAATTTTGGCAGACATTCACCAATTATAAGAAACATGCTTTTAAAAAGCATAATATGATAAGGATATAGTATATGCTTTAGTTTAATAAGCACTAGACTATATAAATAGATAAAATTCAAAGTTTTCAGTATTTTTTTAGCACTAGGACTTTTTATATTTTTGGTATCCATTCCAAGACAATTCTGAGAAATGTAAGGAATATAATGGAGAAAGAAAAATGCTGTGAAGGGATAAAAAAAGCATCTAAGAAAGAAAACATAAGTGGTTTGGAGATATTTGTTGAATAAACTAAGTCAACACATTTTTTATTCAATAGCACAAACTAACTACATTTCTTTCTGATTACCTTGGAGACACACGTAGAATGAAATATAATAAATACCATACTTGTGTGTTTACTTATCCAGAAAGTTCTCCACACAAAAAGTAATGATACCCTTTCATTGACATCATCCAAGTGATAATATCTTTTTGTCTCTGTCATTGGAGTAATAATAACCTTTCAACCACATCACGACACAGTACTTCTTTCTCTTTTTCTATAAGGCATACAAATAAAAAAGGCTATATGTTTTTTTAAGACTATTATTTTAATAGCTGCCCAGATCCCAGAAAACTAGTTTTCTTACTTATTTGTACTAAAGCACACACACACACACACACACACACACACACACACACACACACATTTGTGGCTCTGTTCAGAAAATAAATTTTTCAAATCTTTAAATTGCCACCTTATACTTAACTACAAGATGCATGTGATCTCACATTTAAAGATAAAAATAAGACAACAAACTTGGCTATACTTGCCATCTCACAATGCTGATAATTTAGACCTTTAGCCCAAAGAATAAGTTACAAATAGGGTTCGCACAAAGTCCCGCCATCAGATAAATCTTATATCTATGTAGGACAAATACAGCACTCTAACCTTATGGTGACATGTGTTCTGCTAAATTAGAACCTCATTAGACCAAGCTGAAAATAGTTATAATGAAAATGAATCAAACATTTTTATCTTTCAAATAATTTCCTTAACTGCGTAACCTAAGAGATTTAATATAGTAAGTTAAATTTTGGTCACTGGAGACTTCCAACCGATTGCTTCTAATCTCGGGGAAAAGACAAGTCAAAGCTGCCTGGAGGATGCTTCCTGCTCAGTCAGTCAGCAGAGCAAAGTGGGGCTTGAATAGAGTCATGAATGAGCAAACAGGAGGAGGGCATGTCGAGGATCACAGGAAAATCTTAAAATCGAGTTCAGTAGAGGTCCCTCTGTAAAGAACCCAGCTACTATCCCACCTCATGATGATAGGTATTTCTGAAAGTGAAGGTGGGGAGGGAGGAGGAGGGGGAGGGGGGGAAAGGGAGGCAGGAAAGGGGGGAGAGGCGGGGAGAGAGAGAAAGGGAGAAGGAGAGGTGGGAGGGGGAAAGCCAGAGACAGAGGGAGATGTGTGCCTGAGCGCGCGCGCGCGCACACACACACACACACACACACACACACACACACACACCCGCCAAAAAAAAAGAAAACAGGTCAGAGAGGACGGCCTTTGTAAAGAAGCCCAAGTTGCCCAACATTTGCAAGAAGGGCGGCAGGCTCTTTGTCACTTCTAGATTATGATATAAAATCTTCAGTTTGGATCTCTAAGTCCTTCATAACCTGTCATCCTCTGACCTTTCCAGTCTTCTTATGCCCTACCCTCCTCCACCCTTAAATTCTGCAATACATGCACTCTATCTCCCAGCATTTTCATTGGTAATCTCCCATCCTGGAATATTCTTTCTTCACCTCTTCCTCTTAGCTTTTACAGTTTCTTTCAAGTCCTAGCTAAAATCTCATATTCTATGAGAAGCCTTTCCTAATTCCCCTTAATTCTAGTGCCCTTCCTCTACTAATTATTTCCAATTTATTCTGTATAGTTCTTGTTTGTAGAAAATTCTTTTCATGCTGTTTTCCTCATTAGACTGTTAGCTCCTTGGGAACAGGGACTGTCATTTCTCATTCTGTGTATCCTCAATGCATAGCGATTGGCATTTATTAGGTGCTTAATATATGCTTATTGACTGGCTGATCACTTTCTTCCTAGAACCATAGAATGACAGAATTTGTGAAACAGAATAGACAGCAGCAGCCATTTACTAGAACCCATATTGGAAAGGAGTCCTGGCTATGACATGCTGACCAGGAGTCAACCAGCCTCTGCTTGAAGACCTCCAAGAAGGGAGACCAAAGTATTCCCACTTACAATAAGGGGCAGAAGAGGAACCATGAGTGGTTCTAGGCTCTGGTTCACGGTGACCACAATAACACCTAGTTTGGGAAAGGTTCTTTGTAGCTGGTACCAGGAATTACCTTCATACATGTTTCTGGTTCAGAAAAGCTGCCTATATTTATTATCTTCATACAGTCAAGGGATTAGATTTTGCCCAGCTAGCAGTAGAGCCCTGTGGCCAAGATCATAAGAAATAGGCCACTGTAACCACTGTGAAGAAGAGCATATGGCAGCCTAAGAACAGATATTCCCCAAGGAGTGAGAGTAAAGGGGGGGCTAGGAGAGGTAAAAGAAGGACAATACAAACCTTGAGGCACAACTTTTATTAACCATACTTAAACCATACTTTCAGGGCTGTTTCCTTTTAACACCCCCTCTTTCTAATTGCACAGTGGGGAGAGCAGATTCTTCTTCTGCAGTTTGGTTAAATCAGAGTTGTGCTAAACATATGTATCTGAGAGCAATGAATTAAATTTCCATCAGCAGAGAACCCCACATGCATTCATGGAGACACACACGGGAGATCAAACCGTAAAGAATCAGGTAAATGATCAAAACAGTTTCCTACTTAATATTTAATGCTGAACTGATTAAAAGCATATTTCAATAAACTTTAAGTCCATAAATAATTTTGTTTGTGGTGTAGGTTTGGTAAAAAACAAAAACAAAAACAAACTACTCTGTTGACCTTGGGAGATGCTTCATCGATTTTATTTGTTTGATTGTTTATTAAACTAGGAAGCTCTGAGTTGATGTACTTGTTTGGACTAAAAATTACATAGTGGTCAGAGTTAATAACTCTTAAAAGCAAAGCATCAATGGAGGAGTGCTGGAGGGTACTTCTTTATAAAATGGTTATTTGCTAGCTAATAGATTAGATTACAAAGACAGATCAGAAAAATACTATTTATTTCCCCCTGGGGAAAGTGTATGTACAGTCCAGAGTTGTTGTTGTTGTAATCCAATGTCATTGCCTCCACTTTTATTCTATGACACATTATCTGTTCAGGTGGAAGATGAAGCTGAAGAGGGAACATTGAGCTGAAACAATGTGCTATGTCTGGTTTTTTTTTTAATAGCCATGTCTCAAATTTAAAATTGTGCATAGTCCATGGATAATACTAGTGGTACAGAAATTTCCTATTTTCTATTAATGTGTATTGAGTTCCACAAAGCCTAACCTGAAGGAAAATTACTTGTTAGGAAAACATGTTTTGTCCTTAGTCCAGAATGGAACCATAGAAACATTGTGGGAAAATAAGGAAAATTGAAAGTGCCTCATTAGGTCTATTTGGAATGAATCCATTAGGTTTAGGGGAAGAGATAGAATAATGTTATTACTCAAGTTTGATTCTCAGCTTAAATCCAAAAGAACTTTTAGAAAGTTTTAAAAGTTCACATAACATTTTCCTTATTTTCCTTTTCTATTATTATTATTTGGAAGGGAACACAGCAGTTTCAGGTTTGTTTTTAGAAGAGGTACAAAAGTGGCAAAATATATGGTTCGAAAAGGAAGCCGTTGTTGGTAGGTCACTTAGTTTTGTGGTTTGTTTTTTTTTTGGAGGGAGAAGGCAGGGCAATTGGGGCTAAGTGACTTGTCCAAGGTCACACAGCTAGTAAGTGTGTTAAGTGTCTGATGCCAGATTTGAACCCAGGTCCTCCTGACTCCAGGACTGATGCTCTTGTCGCTGAGGTCACCTAGTTTTTAAGGTCTAATATATTGGGGGCATGTTTTTGAGTTGTTATGCTCCCATCTGAACTACTTTATTTTTCTGTATCATTCTGTTGTTTTCTTCATCACACTGGAAAACAGGTTACAGGTATTTCATGTGCCTATGTTTTTTCAACAACTATCTTTAAGCCAGAAATTTCTACTACCTAGAAATATGTTAACTATTCTCAATAATTTTGCTAGTTTATGTGCAATACAATTTGTTAAGCACCTACTATATGCCAGATGCTATGTGCTAAGCAATGCAAATTTTAAAAAGACAGTGCTTGCTGTCAAAGAACTTACAATCTAATGGGAAAAGACAACACACAAAAGTAAGATGGAAATGGGGTGAACACAAGGGTGTACCTGGACTGAGGGCATCATGTTCCATGGAGTTCAAACCAAGCAGGGCTACAAGTCAAAGAGAAGTTACTTGGGATATTGAAGTCTCTGCCCGGTATAAAGGAAATCTTTGGGAGAAATTTGGTGTTTCTCCCTCCAGCCTTCCAATCAGAGAGGACAGAAGACTGAGGGAAGAGGGAAGGGACTGAATATCCAAAGTTGAATTAACAGCATGATGATGCGATTTCATATGAAGAAAATGGATGTAAGGAAGGAGAGGGGAAATATCCCTCCCTCATCCCCAAAAGAGGTTGGAAGATAGAGGAATATGATAAAGAGAAAGAAGAGAAGAAAGACAATTGGCTATTTGGATTCCTGTAATAGGTATGATGATCTTTCTGGCAAACAAATGTCTAAAACTAACCTATCTTTCCAGAAGAGATGCAGAGCTTTCAAGAATAAAGAGGTGATGGTCTGACTGTGCTCTGGTCTGGTTAGGACACATCTGGAGTATTGTATTTTGCTAACCACAATTTAGTTAAGATTTTTGATGTGATAGACAGTATCCAGAAGAGGGAGAAAAGAGGGGTGTCTGTGAAAGTTCCCCTTTTTGTTGCTTAGGGGACATACTTGTGATAGCAATATTATTTTGGATTGAAAAGGATTCTGGGGATTTTATCTTTGTAGAAACTTATCTCAGGCTGAGGTAATTTGTTGGAATGGGATTTTAGAAGATAAAACAAGGAGGCAGATTGGAGATATTTCTTTCTGCTTGAAGGAAGGAAAAGAAAGATTTGTGAAATACAAAATAATCTCAGCATTGGGGCTTTGTTTTTCCTCCATAAAGACAAATATTCCCTAAACTAATTTTAAATAATTTAGCATTTGTGATCTAAATAATTTATAGAATTTAAAGAGGGACAACAGCTGTGTTGCCTGGAATTGAAGTCATTTTAATGTAAGAATAAGGGATACCTTTTTTCAGTGGTTATAAGAAGATCATGATAAACAGCAGTGAACACAGGAGACATAGGAAAACCACATTTAAGCAAAAGGTTCAGCAAAAGGTGCTTCAATGTCAAGTGGATTTTTAGAGTAGAAAATATAATTGACAGAAAGCCTGCCTCACTGGAAGAAGAATAGATTGCTCCTGGAATCGGCACTTACATTTCTCTAAGATAAGAGTTCTAGTATCCTTACCAGTTTAGGTTGGTCTTCCTTCATTCCTTCTTCATTTCTTTCCCTTCCTTCCCTTCCTCCCTCCTTTCCTTTTTTCCTTCCTCCCCCTTCCTTTCTTCCTACTTGTCTGCCTGCCCACCTACCTGCCCTCCCCCCTCCCTTCCTCCCTTCCTCTCTTCCTCCCCCCCCCCTTCCTTCCTCCTTCTTCTTCCTCCCTCTTGCCTTCCTTTCTACTACCATCCTATTTCGCTCTCTATTCTTTCTCAGCCAAACTCTGGGAAAACCTTCTATATCTGTTGCTTCCATTTTTGCTGCTTTTCCTCTCTTCTACAGCCTCTGCAATCTGTCTTCGAACTCATCTCTCAACTGAAACTGCTTTATAAAGCTATCAATGATCTGCTAATTGCTAAATTGAATGAGCTTTTCAAAATCTTCCTCCTCCAATTCTTGGTAGCATTTGATACTTTTCCTAATCCTTTCTTCCTAGATACTCTTTCTGGATTTTCATGCCCTTTCTCTTGGTTTTCTTCTCAACTGTTTCTTCTCAGTCTATTTAGCAGTACTTTCATCCATTGTCTTGCCCCTCTAAATATGTAAGGGTCTGTCATGGGCCTTTTTTATTGTATCTCTATATACTTTTACTTGGTGGTCTCATCATCTAACTTGGGTTCAATGACTGTATCTATGGATATAACTCCCAGATTAACCATAATCTATCTGTTGAGCTCTGGTCTTACATTATCAACTGCTTATTAGACATTTCAAAACGGATGTCTCTTAGGCATCTCAAACTAAATGCATTCAATGCAAAGCTCATTATCTTTGCTTCTCTTTCCTTATTAGTGCCTCTGCATGAATTTCTTTGTTGTTGCTAAGGGTACAACTATTCTTCCATTCATACAGGTTTGGAAGAAATTATCCTTGACTTCTCAGTGGCACTCATTCCACATATCTGATTCATTCCAATCTTGTTATTTCTATCTTCAGAAAATCCCTCACATATATTCGCTTTGTTCTACTGATGTGACCTCCATTTTAGTTCAAACACTGATCATGTCTCTCCTGGTCTATTGCAATGGCTCCCTAATTGGGCTTTCTTTCCAACTATACTCACTAATCCACACATCACAAAGCTTCCAAAGTGATTTTCCTAAAGTGAAAGTCTAACCAAGTTTTGCCCCTATTTTGTAAACTTTTATGGCCCCCTAATACCTCTAGGACCAAATAATAGGTTTTTCTTGGCATTTCAATTCTTCACAGTCTATTCCCATACAGCCTTTCCGTTCCATCAACTTTAACGTCCAGTTAAACTATCCTTCTTGATGTTTTTTTTCATACATGGTACTTCATCTCCCATCCTTGTGCCCATTCTCTGGCTGCCTCCAATGACTAGAACAATTTCTCTTTTTGGTCTCTTGATAACCCTGGTTTCCTTCAAGACTCAGCTGAAGTGCCTGCTTCCATAGGAGGTCCTTCATAGTCTATCCCCTTACCCAAAGGTGCTAGTTTCTTCTCCTCAAAGCTTTCATTGCATTTTAGATGTGTTTTGTATGTAATATACAAATATATACATGTGTGTTATAGAATATGCATCGATGAATATTTAATATATATAATGAATAACATTAATGTATGTATATGAGATAGATATAATTGGGATTCTGACTATAGGTAGTTTCCCTTTTGTCTTTGTATACCTAGAGCCCATCAAAGTGAATGGCACTTAATTAATGCTTGATTGCTTGCTCATTTCTCTTTCTTCATTCTCTTTTGGTCTTTTTTCCTGTCTCCCCTCTCTCTTTCTCATTTTAAAATTTTTTCTCTTTCTCTTTGACTCTTTCTTGCTTTCCTCCTTTCCTATTTCTTCCCCTTCCTTATTCCCTTTGATTTCCTATTAGCTTTTCTTCCCTATTTTCTCCCTTATCCCTTCCTTTTCTTTTCCCTATTCCTTATTCCCCATTCTCTTCTCTTTCCTTTTAATGGTGCCATCAAAACAAGATAATGAATAGAGAATAAATGTGGAACTTCATTGGTATAGAGGAAACTGCATCTGCCAATGTGGGTCTCTGCAACTGAAAGTCTTAGAGACTTGTGTGTACTGGGAGATCAAGTGACTTGGTAAGAGTAACACAGCTGATAAGTGTCTGTGGGCCTTGAGCCCAATTGCTCCTGGCTGCACAATGCCAGTGTTCCTTTCCCCATCAGAACAGAGATGGTAAATAAATAACTTAGGTGCTCAATGTGTTATATACATGACAGATAAAGTGTCAGCCTTCCTCTTTAACATGTAAAACTTCATTGCCCTTTTAAATTCTACCTCCCAAATTAAACTGGCAATTTCATCATCATATTCAATTTACTTCTCTTCCTTTTTCCCCCATCAATCTTCCCCTTTTCTCATTCAATCTTGTTGGATGAGGGAAAGTAGCAGACCTTACCTCAGCACCAACTCTGCCTTAGTGGCTCTTCTTCTACCTCAGCATCTTATCATCCTGAAACTTGAGGAGAAAGTGATACAGGCCAACCTGCTTCTATATTCCTCTGCTTCTGCTGGGGAACCAGTCCACACTGATGGCCTTTAATAAACAGAGGCAATAAAAGCTTCAAGACAGGGAAAGAGAGGCCTTTGAGATATACACCACTCCCACTTTCCCAGTTTCTTCTTGATTACAAATTTCTTCTCTGAACACTGCCTGCTTTCTGTCATGGTCTCCTTCAGTGACAATGAGATTAAATGATGCAGGGGAGTCACTTTTGCCCTCATTTCATTTCTTCTGTCACAAACGACAGCCTGACATTGGCTGAAGCAATTTCCTTTATCAACAGGACTGCTCAACCTCAGTGAAGGGGAATTTTTCTACTCAGTAAATATCAGGGTGATGAGTAAGTCTATCTGCTCAGCTTCCCTTGCCAAACACTTTGCCCTGGTCCTAATGTTGAGGACTGGGCAGGATTCGTCACCTGCAATGGAGGGTTGAGCCTGTGTCTGGTACTTTTTTTACTTGACTAGTTCTGTTTGCTCACTCAAGCAGTACTTGTGTGTTCTCTAGTGATTTTTTAAATGTCTTTTTGATTTGTACCCTCTCTATAAGCAAAGGATAGATTAGGTAGTAAGGGATATGTTGTCACTTGAAAGATTTGAAGTAGGTTAATAATATCTTAAATAATAGTCATGTATATGTGTTTACAGAGAATATAAGTAAGTGAATCATATGTAAATAACTAGTTTTTTTTTTTCATTTGCTCTACTGCAGTCCTCAGAAAACTTGTGAGAGCTTTCCCAATTGAGTTTTTTCCAGGCCAACACTAGGGGTCACCATTCCTTATTTAAAGATTTTGGTTCATTCCCAGCAGGCACTGACAATTCATTAATTTCAGGAGAGAGTAAGCACTTTTGTAAAGAAGAAAAAAAAGACTTGGCTGAGAGTGCCAAAACTTTTCCTTTTGTTTTTTTCTTGCTCTGTCCTGGAAACTGTGTTATGAAAAGACTTCTATAAAACTGGTGCATTCTGCTGAGCTTGTTGGTATATTGGAGTTCCAAAATTAGCATTAGTAGATTTTGTTTAAAGTAGTGTTTTAAAAAGAATGAATTGCAATAAAGTGGTGGTAATGATGTTTATAAAAATAAAATGATGTTAAAATTCTGAATTTCTCACTCAAAAATTAATTTACCTTTGTAGCTTATATGCAATGTTTTCTCTTAACAAAAATGAAAACAAAACAAATCCAAATAGCAAAACATTTTAATAAGATGAAGTAGGAGGATATAAATCATTAAGGAAATTCAAACTTGAAATCCTGACTCCTCATGATTTGTAAAGGAAATGGATAAGAAAATGGTGACTATAATTGTATTAACTTTGTGACAGAGGCAAGATCATAAGACATCTCTGGCTTTCTCCATAAAATGAGAGAGTCAGATTAGATGATATGTAATATTCCTTCCTACTTAAGTATGTACTCTTACAGTGAAATTAAACCAACTCATCCTGTCTGTACATGTTCTCATTGGGTCTTAAATTTTACATTAGCATAAATGAAAATTTAATTTTCAGATTACTCATGGTATGAGTAATCAACAGTGCACACAGTAGATACTGAGTTGAGTTAGAGAGACAAACATTATTTCCTGACTAGGTCTGGATAGCTCTTTCCAGTTTTAATAAGTCCATTTATTTCTCAGTCTAATATATTTTTGTCAGAGATGCCCAGAGCATTGCTAGTCTCTCTATCTTCCTAAAAGTCTGCTATTTTCCTATTTCAACAATTTTTTTTAAATTTTATTTTATTTCTTCAGTTAAATAAAATTTAACTTTACTTTCTCCCACCCCTCCACTAAAATAGAATAAAAAGGAAAACTCTTGTGACAAATATATATCATCAAGTAAACAAGTACCTCAAGTATATAATACACACCCTCTGTCTATCATCTCTCTGTCAGGAAGTGGGTCAGTAATCATACGTCCTCTTGAATCGTGGTTGGCCATTTCATTGTTCAGGGGTCTTATATCTGTCAAAGTTGTTTGTCTTTATATTATATAAATTATTTTACCTTTTCTTCTCACTTTATTTCACATCAGTACATGTATGCCTCTTAAGATTTCTCTGAAACCTTGAGTTCATTATTTCTTATAACACCATTGCAACAGCTATTGGTTTTTTCTATGCCTTTTACAATTTTCCTTCATATCTAATTCATCACATTCCAACCCTAATCACCTGGGTCTTTTGCCCTTGATCCTTAGCATCTCCAGTAGAAGTTGGCAGGAAGAAGAAGGGAAATTTCATATAGTACATTCTGTTGTGTGTTAGCAGACTATTTTACACTACAGGAAGATAATCATGATGGTGTTAACATTACATTAGAAGGATGAATTTTCAGATAAAATAGGGTTTTTTTTGACAATATAGATGTCATATATATTCATACTATCTTTCTTCCTGTGCTTATTATTGTTAACAAAGGCTATTTCAAAATGGAGGAGTAGCAAAAAGGCAAATGTAAGCATGACACAAGGAAAAAAATCTTAAGGGACCTATTGAAAAATGAAATGGGCTCCACCGATAATGGGGTTGGGGCTCCCTTTTACTGGAGGTGAGGCAGTTAGTTATACACCTACTATGTGACAGGTACTGTGCTAAGCACCGGAGATATAAAAAAGGCAAAAGAAAATCCACACCCTCAAACAGCTCACAGTATAAGAGAGGAAACAACAAGCAGACAAAAATGTTTGGAAATTTTCAAGCACAGAGTGTATCGCTGTATGTTGGGAATATTCTAGGAGGATTTCTTGGTCAAGCATAAGTTGGATTAGATACTTTCTGAGGTCCAAACTCTAAGATTATGTGATATTATAAATAGATATTAAAACTTTTATATTTGTGCATGTATATGTATATATCATATACATACACATAATGCATATATATTATATATGTACATATATGTATATACACACATATTTATTAGGTCCTCTAAGTGGTGCAGTTGATAGAATGCTTGATCTGGAGTCAGGAAGCCTCCTCTTCCTGAGTTTGAATCTGGCCTCTGGCACTTATAAACTATGTGACCCTGGGCATCACTTAAACCTGTTTGCTTCAGTTTCCTCATCTGTAAAAATGAACTGGAGAAGGAAATGGCAAGCTACTCTAGTATCTCTGCCATAAAAACTCCAAATTGTTTCACAAAGAGTCAGACACAACTGAAACAACTGAATAGCAAGAAGAAAAATATACATTTATTCGGGTCTAAAATATGTAGTGGGTTTAAGAAGAGACAGATATGGCTGGAATGACTGAACAATATCATCTGCCTCAAAGGACCACTAATTCTATACAAGTTTTTATTGTTATATTGTTTTGAAATATTAGTAACTTGCCAGAAAACAAATTTCCATTAAGCAAAACCACAAAATAGAGTGATTGTGACTGCCAGTGCGTTACTTTCCATTCTTGAAGTTCACTGATTATTAGCAAAAAAGGATGTGTATTTTACTTTAAGAATATGGAACCAGCATTGTCCATTGTTCTTTTCCTGAGTTTCATTGCTGGTTAGAATTATCTTCATTTGCATCTTTGTAGCTGTTGTGCATGGTTTTCTTTTTTTCTGCTTTCTTGGCTCCATATCAGTTATAGGAGACTCAGTGATTCTCTGCATTCTTCATATTAACAATTCCTTATGGCATGATAATATTTCAATATATTAATAATATGCCTCAATATTTTAGCCATTCTATAATCACAGGGCATTGATTATTTGAATAATTTCCTAATGTTAATCTAGTTTTCATTCCTCTAATAAATCTAATTTCTTATAGCCATAGTAGTTTATGTTTTAATTGAATTTTTTTTCAATGATGAATTATTTTCACTAGCTTCTCAACTTTCACACCCAATGGAAAAAGAAAAACAAAATCTTTGTAGCAAATATGCATAAACAAAACAAAACAATTTTTCGTATTTGCCAAACCCCAAAATACATTTCTCATACTGTATATTTATTCATTACCTCTCTGTCAGGATATAGGTAGCATTCTTCATAATTTGTTTTTTGGAATAATTGTTAATAATTTTGTTGATCAAAGTATTTAAGTCTTTTGATATCACACATTTTTACAATGTTGCTATAATATAAATTATTCTCCTGTTTCTGCTCACTTCACTCTGCATCAGTTTACACAAATATCAGGATTCTCAGAAACCATACTCTATGTCTTTTTTTTTCCTTTCAAGGAAAATGATATTTAGTATTCATTTGATACTTTAGTCTGTTAAAAAATATAAAGGTGCTTTCTCAGCCTTGGTATTCCATGATTTAACATAAATGTTCATGTGAAATTTATTCATGCCCTTCATAATTTTATATACTTGAAGACAATGTCTTCTCAGCACTTGGTTTTCCATAGTAAATAATTATAAATTCAAAATTATTACAATGTTGAAATCTCTCAATGGACTTGATTGCCTTCGTTGTTCTTTTGTGGATTTTCTGCATCTCTCTTACAGATTCCTCCAAGTGGGTATATGATGCTATATACAAGCATTACATGCAGAACCCGTACCATACTTTTATAATAACTTTATTTCATTTTAAATTGAATATATATTTTTCAATTAATGAAAACATTTTCTCTTTTTATGGTGGAAATAACTTATTCATTTTCCATGCTATTAGATCATCAGAAATTGTGGTCACTGGACTCTGGTCTAAATAAATTGAGTACTCTGCTATGAAGTATTGGTATACCCCCCAGCTGTTTTGCTGGTGTAGTAGTCAGCTGACTTGGAGTGTGCCAAACAGCTCTTAAAAGAACTTTATAATTTGCTCTAGTGCTCTCCTACTGACCAGTACATTCTCTGTCTTATTAGTTTTTTTGAAAATTAATTAATTTTTAGTTTTCAACAATCACTTCCATAAGATTCTGAGTTTTCAATTTTCTCCTCCTCCTCTCTGAGACAGCATGTAATCTGATATAGGCTCTACTTATACATTCGTATTAAACATATTTACACATTAGTCATGGTGTAAAGAAGAATTAGAACTAATGGGAGGAACTATGAGAAAGAAGAAACAAAACAAAATAGAAAAAGAAAAGAAGAGCAAGTAGTATACTTCCATCTGCATTCAGACTGCAAAATTCTTTCTCTATATGTGGATAGCATTTTCCATTGTGAGTTTTTTAGAATTGTCTTAGATCCTTGCCTTGCAGAAAAGAGCTAAGTCTGACAAAGTCAGTCATCACACAATGTGGCTGTTACTGTCAACAATGTTCTCATGGTTCTGCTCGTTTCACTCAGCATCAGTTCGTATAAGTCTTGCCAGATTTTTCTGAAGTTCTCCGGCTTATCATTTCTTTTTTTATATTTAATTTATTTGTTTTCAACATCCATTTCCATAAGTTTTAAATTTTCTCCCCCTCCTTCTCCACTCCCTCCCCAAAATGGCATACAATTTGATATGGGCTCTACACATACATTTCTATTAAACACATTTTCATATTAGTCATGTTGCATAGAAGAATTATAACAAATGGGAGAGAACATAAGAAAGAAAACAAAACAAAAGATAAAAGAGTCTGCTTCACTCTGCATTCTGACTCCATAGCTCTTTCTTTGGATGTGGATGACATTTTCCATTATGAGTCCTTGCATTGCTGAGAAGGTCTAAGTCAATTGAAATCAGTCCTCAAACACTGTGGCTGTTATTGTATACAATGTTCTCCTGGTTCTGTTCACTTCACTCAGCATCAGTTCATACACATCTTGTGAGGTTTTTCTGAAATTTTCCTGCTCATCATTTCTTATAGCACAATAGTATTCCATTATATTCATACCACAACATTTTCAGCTATTCCTCACTTGATGGACATCCCTTCAGTTTCCAATTCTTGGCTACCACAAAAAGAGCAGCTATGAGTATTGTACATGTGGGTCATTTTCCCATTTTTATGATCTCTTTGGGATACAGATCTAGAAATGGTACTCCTGGGTCAAAGGGGAAAATATTTTCTCTCACTCTCACCTCTATTTTAGCGATGTTATTTATACTTTTACTTCTTTGTTTTATCTCTGTACATTCATGTCATTGACACACCTTGATAGAGTATCTGTCAAATACTACAGAATAGTTCCTATAGCTTAGAGATGAAGAGATTTTAAAATGTTTATTAGAATTTCTTTGTTAATCTGTCAAATTGGGCAGTTGTTTTACTTTGAGAAGTCAATGATTACCTAATTGTTTTTTTCCTCTTTTGGATATTGAGTTCCTCAGATTCTCTATTGTTTATTTTGTTAATTTGGATATTTTATAATTTTCGTAGTAGTTCATATTATTTATGTTCTCATAATTTGGGGATATATGATAGTTTTAAACAACATTTTCCAGATTTTCTCCCCTCCATTTGAATTCTCCATTCTAATTCATTATTATTGCAATTTGGATTTTCTTCTTCTTTGATTCATTTAGAACAATCAGTTTCATTAATCTTTGAAAAAGTCTTTTAAAATCAGTTTTTTTGTTTTATTTTCATTTTTCTTTGGATTTCAAAAATTATTTCTCATGGCTTTATATTGAGATTATTAATTTTCCTATATCACACTTTTAAAAATTCCTTGCTTATTTCTTTTGCCTTTCTTTTCACTTGTTTTAGATTATGTATATTCAGAGATATGAATATTCCTCTAAATATTGATTCAGTATTTCATAATCTGTTTATTCTATCTTCAAATTTTTTTTTCAAAGATCAAAAATCCTCCTCTTCCTCTAATGCCCCAATAGAGGAAAAAAAGAAAAAAAGAAAACCATTGTTACAAGTATGTATAGTTAAAGTGAATTTCCACATTGGCAAAGTTAAAAAAATACATATGTCTCTTTAAAAAACATGTTTTAATTAATTTTGTTAAATACTTTGAAATTACATGTAGAAAATCTTAAACTACATTGTTAAAAATTATTAGTTCCAAATTCTTTCTCCTGCCTGCCCCTCCCCTACCCATTGAGAAGGCAAGCAATTTGATATCAATTATACACATCAAGTCATGCAAAACATATTTCCATATTAGCCATGTTGTAAAGGAAAACAGGCAAAAAAATAAAGCAAGGAAAATAAACTTCAAAAAAGTATGCCTTAATCTTCATTCACAGTCCATCAGATATTTGTGGAGGTAGACAGCATTTTTTCATTATGAGTTCTTTGGAATTGTTTTGGAACATTGTCTTGATCAGAGTATCTAAGTCTTTCACAGTTGATCATCCTTATAATATTGCTATTACTCTGTACAATGTTGTCCTGGTTATGCTCAGTTTATTTTGGATGAATTCATATAAGTCTTCCCAAGGTTTTCTGAAACCATCCTGATCATCATTTCTTATGGGATAATAGTATTCCATCACAATCATATACCACAACTTGTTCTACCATTCCCCAATTGATGGGTATCCCCTCAATTTCCAATTCTTTGTCACCACAAAAAGAAAGCTGCTATAGATATTTTTTTTTACACGTAGATAATTTTCCCCTTTCTTTGATATCTTTGGGATGCAGACCTAGTAGTGGTATTGCTGAGTCAAAAGGTAGGCACAATTTTATAGCTTTGAGAGTAGTTCCAAATTATTTTCCAGAATGTTTAGACTACTTCATAACTCCACCAACAGTGCAGTAGTATCCCAAGTTTTCCACATCTCTCTAGCACATCATTTTCCTTTTCTGTCATGTTAGCCTATGTGATAGGTGTGAGGTAGTATCTCAGAGTTGCTTTAATTTGCATTTTTTCTAATTAGTAGTGATTTAGAGTATTTTTATGTGACTATTGAGAGTTTTGATTTTTTTTTCTTCTCAAAACTGTCCTTTCAAATTTGAGGAACAGTATTGCTTCCACACTGAAGGGAAGAGTGGCTGAGAAAAGCAGTATTAATTGAAGTCCCAAGGGATCAGGGGCCTTTCCTGGATAACAATCAGTGTGCAGACCAACAGAACAGTACCCGCACATCTCCTCAGATCACACCCCCTTGGAAGCACCAATAACCTCCAAACCTCTAGAACTAGCTCTTAAAACAGTAGTACAAAAAAAGCCTGAAGCTTGAAATGCTATCCCTCCTATACCCCCATACCAGGTAAATTAACATAAGATTCCAAATCAAGAAATAGGGCGGAAAAATAAGCAAACAACAACAAAAATAACTTGATCAAAAAAAGCTACTATAGTGACACAAACTCACAAGAACAATGTCAAACCATCTACAAAGTTTCAAAGGGAAAAATGTGAATTGGACATAAGTGCAACAAGAATTCCTGGAAGAGCTAAATATTATTTTCAACCAATTAATAGTGGTAAAGGAAAGATTAGGTGAAGTAATGAAAGCAAAGGAAGGAAATTATGAAAATACTTAATTGCTTGGCAAAAGACGCACAAAAATATTGAAGAAAATAATACCTTGAAAAACAGAACTGGCTAAGTGGAAAAGGAGATACAAAAATTCACTGATGAAAATAATTCCTTAAAAAGTAGAATTGCCCAAATGGAAAAAGTACAAGAGCTCACTGAAGAAAATAATTACTTAAAAATTATAATTGGGCAAATGGAAACTAATGACTCCATGAGGCATCAAGAACAGAAGAATGGAGAGAAAAGAAAATGGGAAATATCTCATTAGAAAAAAAAAACTGCCCAGGAAAATGGATTGAGGAAGGATAATTTAAGAATTACTATCAAAACCATCATCAAAGAAGGAGCTTAGACATCACATTTTATTTTTTTTAATTTTTATTTTTAGTTTGCAACATACAATTCTACATAATTTTGAGTTCCAGATTTTCTTCCCTCCCTCCACCCTCCCTCCCCAAGATGGCATGGAATCCCATATAACTTCCATGGATAACTTGGCATTGAATTAATTTACACACTAGTCAAGTTGTGGAGAACAATTATGACCAATGGAATGAATCATAAGAAAGAAGAAACAGAACCAAAAGTAAAGCCAAAAACACAACCGAACAACAAATATAAAAGAGAGGAAAAAAAAGGTGGGGGGGAGAAAAAGGCGAGCATGAAGTGTGCCTCGATCTGCATTCATACTTCATAGTTCCTTCTCTGGATGTAGATAGCACTCTCCCTCATGAGTCCCTTGAAGCTGTCTCTGCATAT
>CM053627.1:117290902-117307683 GCA_028646595.1 Phalanger gymnotis | reverse complement strand
AGAATTCTGTATACCCAACGATTTTGAACCATTCAGATATTTATATGATCCTTTTTGAGCAAATGCAGCTGTAGCTCTGTAAGCAGCCTCAGAGCTGCACCACCTCTGCCAGCCCTGGAGCAGTGACTTTCACTCTGTCCCCGTAGTTTTTCCCACTAACCTTCTCCGTTGTCTTTGGTGTTTGTGGTTTGAGAAGTCTGGTAACTGCCACAGCTCACTGATTCAGGGTGCTAGGGCCTGTTCCACCTGGCTCCTGGTCTGGTTGGTCCGGCACAGCCCACGCTAGGCTCTGCTCTGCTCCCAGCATGGTGTGATAGACCTTACCCAGTGACCATCCAGGCTGTCCTGGGCTGGAGCCCTGCTTCCCTCTGCTATTTCATGGGTCCTGCAGTTCTAGAATTTGTTCAGAGCCATTTTTTATCAGCGTTTGGAGGGTCCTGGGGGAGAGCTTTAGGCAAGTCCCTGCTTTCCAGTCGCCATCTTGCCTCCCTAGAAAGTCCTTTTTGTTTCCTTTAGCAGAGATCTTACTTAGGAGCTGTAGTCTTTATTCAGGAATGTCCTATATCCTACCAGGAATTTTTAACCTGGATTCCATGAAACTTATTTTTATTTGTTTAATATTTTGGTAAACATATTTCGATATAAATGGTTTCCTTTGTAATCCTGTATATTTTATTTTGTACATTTAAAAATATTATAAGGAGTTCATAGGCCTCACCATATTCCCAGAGGGGTCCATGACACAAAAAATGTTAAAATTTTAATCTAGACCAATGTCAATAAAACAATCAGTAAGTATTTATTAAGCATTTAGCATGTATTGGATATGGTGCTTGGTGCTTGGTATACAAAGCCTAAAACAAAATTGAGCTTATCCTCAAGAAGTTTGCAGTCTATGAGAGGGACAGGAACAACACATACTCCGATAAATCAACACAAAATAACTTCAAAATAAATACACAATATTTTTAGTGAGGAACAATCACAGTTGGGTGGAATAGGAAAGCCCACATGTAGGAGATAATATTTGAGCTTCACCTTGAAAGAAGCCAGACACTCAAAGAGATGAAGGTGAGGTCTGAGGTCATTCCAGGTATGGAAGACATAGCTATAAATATTATGTGCTTTATGTGGGAAGTTTGTGTTTTTACCATGTATCTACATAGGTCAGCAGAACTTTAAAAATGTTTAAAGAAATCACAATTCCAAAAAGGAAAAAAAAAGACCAAAAAATGGTAGTTGATTAGAAAAAGTCCTTACTTCCTTGTTTCCATTTGAACCTTATGATTTATATCAATTAAGGCTAATTGACTGAAATAATCATTTCTTTTGAATAAATGTATAATCTATGTAATGTTCCTTCTCTTAGTCTTTCTTCTGGGCCTTATATATAGTTCCTTCCTTTAATATGTATTTATTCTCCAACAATTCTCCAATTGGAGAGACTTGCCAAATACTGTGTTTGATCATTATATATCTTTGCTATATGTTTATAGGGAGCACACCTGGAACCTTCACTGGATTAATTAGGTTGAAATGATTTACAACTGGAAGATGTCAATTATTCTTGTGTTATTCCAAAAAGACAATCATGTAATTTTTAGGGTTGGAGGGATTGTCATTAGCTACCTAGTTCATCCCATACATAAAATAAGACTCTAGTATAGCATACCTGACGAATGGTCATCTTGATTTCAATCACGGAAACTTAACACCTCTTGAGGTAGCCCATTCCACTTTTGGTCAGGTGTAATTTCTGGGAAGTTTTTAATATCTTCACAGAGTTTTTTCTCCAGATGTTATGTATTACTTTAATTTTTGCCTCTCCAAGATAAAGACACCTGATTCCTTCAACTAGTCCTCATATTTGTTCAAGTCCCATCACCATTTTGGTTATCCTTATAATTTGTTCTGGCCAAACAAATCTTTACCTAATGGTTGACTTTCAGGTGATGAGTCTTTCTGAAATTAGGGATTGGAGTTCAGATGATAGTCCATTGTATGGTATACACTCAAAATATTCTCACCTTGATATGACCTTCCAGAGGAGATATTTTGCTGGCCTGCTCTTCTTAGGATCCAATGTCACTTCCATGCCAAAAGGGGCCAGAGAACTAGATCTTTAGTGGAGGTCTCCAGGAAAGCTCTAAATAGATGATCATCATGCAAAGTCTGGTGGCATTGTGGACTGCTTTCATAGAGAGAATAAATACCTAATTTGGGTGAAATCAAGGACTTAAAAAATATTGAATGATGATACAAACATAAGGAACCTATTTGAACAGAGAGAAGACAAATCAAATCTGTAAGTTTAAAGAGTGCTTTTTAAAAAATGCTTAGCTCTTTAAAAAAATTGGTGTCTATATTCTAGCATTATTGTTTCTAGGGAAGATGCAAGTGAAAATAAATGTTTTGTCACATGTGGCCTAAGCTCAGGTCTCCAAAGGTATGGAAAGTTTGTTTGTATAATGAGTTCATTCATCTACGTATTTTGTTATTATCATCTACATACTGCCATTGAAAAGCAAATTAATTACAGAACACATGTGGTAATATTCACTAGCAGTTTCCTATATATATGTATATGTATACGGATATACATATATATGTCTATGACTGTTTATCCTATTAAATCTAAATTAAATGTCTAGTCCTATTGCAGAAATAAGATGTTTAATATGGCAGTACCACTTTCTCTTTTAATTTTCATATGGCAAATTTAAAACAATTCTACTAAACCAAGTATTTATTCATTTGTGTCACAGAATCAAATGAGATAACAGTTTGGAAAATGTTCAATTCTGATGTGCTAAACTTACATCTTCTTTTAGTGAAATAATTTGGATTTAATGAAAACCTCCCACTACTTATTCATCTTTCAATATTCTTATTAAACAAATGTTGATGAAGAATTCTATGCAGAAAGCACTGGGTTGATTCACTTGGAGTTGCTTGTTCTGTGAAAGTTATCATATCGTTTGACATATTACTGGCACCTTAAACAGTTTTTTTTTAAATTATGTTAAATACTGATGAGAACTCCTATCAGATTTGACAAAGAGAAGCTTCATTCCATCAAATGGCACATTTTCATCGTAGCTGATTTTGCATTTGATTTATTAAATGAAAAATTTCCTTGTTGGCCTAGTAGCAAATAGATTGTTTTTTACTTTAAAGAAATCATTACAACAGCAATGGAAATGCTGATTTTCTGCTTTGTTTGATTTAGGAATTCTATTTGGATTTGTCAATTGAATTTGTCCACGGCAGAGGCAAATAGTCTCAGTATATCTATGCTATATCTGATCTTGTCTCTAGGGCTCGTCCTAGGCAAAATTCAGTATAATGATGACAAGGAGAAGGATGATGATGATGATGATGTTCTTATGTTGTTGTCCTCCCCCCTCCCCTCCCCCAGCTCCCACTCCAGTCAATACAACATCAATACACATGTAATGGGAGGGGGCAACATCAATGCAGTGAAATGGCACCCGGGGTGATGTATGGCAAGGATTTTATGTGTTCTGATATTACTACTTTAGCTTTGAAAACTTAGCAGGAGCCCCAAAGTGCTGGAAAATTGGCACTGTTAATTCGTCCTCTACTTTGGTCATGAGATATGACTGCTTAGAAGTCAAAGACATAGATGAAGCAGCACTTGGTTGCAGTTTTGCACTACCTAGAACTATTGTGATGATAAGAAGATTGGCACAGAGGACAGCAGAATGAGTGGCACCCCTTTGTATTGTGATACCATAAAAAGGCAAGATACACCAGGAGGGAAGGAAGGGACGGAGGGAGGAAAGAAAAAAGGAAGGGGGAAGGGAGGAGGAAAGGAGGAAGAAAAGAAAGAAGAAAGTAGATAGGAAGGAGGAGAAGAGGGAGAAGGAAGGAGAGGAAGAGGAGAAAGGGAGGAAAGAGGCAAGTAGGGGAGAAGGGAAATAGAGGAGGAAGGGAGGAAGTATAAGAAATAACAATCAGAAATAACAATGCCTCAGCTGCTGAAAATGCTTCAGGATATATGGCGCTAAACCCTGAAGTAAACAAAACAAAAAGAGTGTATGTGAATTTGAATATAGATATAAATACTTTCCACCAATGCCCCCCTTTTCTTTTTTCCCTCTATATTATCTCACTTGGTGATTACATTATCCCCTAAGGATTCAATTAACATCTCAGTACAGGTAATATTCAGATTTATTTATTCGGCTATAACCTCTCCTGAGCTCCAGTCTCACATTACCAACTGCCAGTTAGACATCTTGAATTGGATGTTCTGTGTGTATTCCAAACTCAATATGTTCAAAAATAGAACTCATTATCTTTCCCTTAACCCTTCCCTCTGCCAAACTTTCCTATTACTAGTGAGAGCATCACTATCCTCACGGTCATTAAGGTCACACCTTGAAATCTGTGTCATCTTCAGCTACTCCCTTGTACTCAACTCACATATCCAATCTGTTGTGGATTCCTGTCATTTCTACTTTGTAATATCTCTTATGTGTGACAGTTTCTCTTAATTCATGTAACTACCACCCTGGTATAATTCCTCGTCTTACCTAAACTATTAAAATAGCCTGCTGGTTGGTCTCCAAGCCTGAGGTCTCTCTTGATTCTAGTCAGTCCTTCTCTTAGTTGTCAAAATGATCTTCCTAAAGAACAGGGCTGACCTTGTTACTCCCCAGGTAAACATACCCCAATGTCACCCTGTTAACTCTAGGCCCAAATAAAAATAATTTGTTTGGCTTGGAAAATTTTTTGTGACCTGGTCCCTTCCTTACCTTTTAGTCTTTTAATATTTTATCCCTTCCATGCTTTCTACAATCCAGCAACATTGACCTTATTGCTCCTCATGTCCCACTATAGTACCTTTTTGCTGGATATGTCCCATGTCTAGAACAATCTCCCTCCTTGTCTGCATCCTGGCTTCCCTGGTTTTTTTCAAGATAGTTCAGATCCTACTTTCTGCATGTATACATGTATAACTTGTATGCTCATAATTGTTTGTGTGTTGCTTCTTCATTAATTGTAAGCTCCTTGAGATCAAAGAGTGTATTTTTGTCTTTCTTTGTCTTGATAATGCTTAGCACAGTCCTTGGCACATAGTAAATGCTTAATAAATGTTTGTTGTTATTGTTATGCATTAGTACTCTATCAGAACAAGATAGAAAATAATTTTTACCAGTTGAAGTGTGTCCTATTACTTTGTTAATAACATCCTTAGCTTCCAATCTCACAGTTATGTATTGTAGACCAATGTAGGGCAATGGTAAGAAACAATTCCATTGTCAAGGCCACATTAGATGAAATAAGAGATGAAATCAAGGAATTACTAAAATCTATAGAGAAAAAAGTTGAAGAGCCTAAGATCACTGAAAAGCTTCACTTAATAATAATGAATAATTAAAAATGAAATGGATGACAAATAATACTGATTTCTCAAATGATTTTGAAGAGGAGATGGGCATATTTAGGCTGGAATTTTGAAAAGTTCTTTTTGAGCTTGACAGCATGAATCCAGGTAACAGACCCGCTATACCAAAAGACAGTAATTAAAAATGCTGACATTTGACGCAGTCATCATGCATGATTATATTTTTCTAAAATGTCACAGAAAATGTAAATACATTTCAGGACTAACACAACAGTATATTTGACAGGGGTAGATGTGGCCTTGGGTACAGCCTTTTGATTGAGTCCAAGTTTTACAGAATAAATCTTTTTATTAAGGGGATTTGTTCTGTGAAGTTTGGATTCAGTCAAAGGGCCACACTCAAGGACCTAGAGGTCACACATGGCCTTGAGGCCACAGGTTCCCCACCCCTGGATAACACAACATAACAGTGCATGTAAATAACTGCTGTTATGGTAAGATCAATAGGAGGAACAGTGAAATTATTGAGGAACGTTTCTAAGGCACATTCTTTCCATGCCATGAACTATTTGAGAAAGCTATTGAACACTTATTGAAATACATAGGATGATAGCAGCAAAATACACTAGTATGCACCAATAAAAATTTAGAACATCAAATAACGCAATGAAGTACAACAACAAGAAAAAGTAAACATGTAGGCTTAAATCTGTAAAACAAAGTAAATTAGAAATTCCCTTATACTGTAATTGAAAGCAAAAATTAAAAGGGTAAGGAAAGACAAAGTGTCAATACAATATACACCCCCCCCAGGAAAACAGCAACTGAATATTAATCATAAACTCAACTTCAGAGGCTTGAGAAGCTAAGAAATCAGGAAAATCAGGAGAGAGAGAATGAATGAGAATAAAGAATAAGCTTGTAGAAATTCTGGTCATTTATATGATCAGAGGTAGTCCAACACAATGAAAATACAAGTTGAATTAAACATGAAATAAAAAGCTAGACCTTTGGGATAGAAAGACAAAAATGAATTAGTCTCTGACAGCAAGAAACTTACATGCTATTGGCAAGAATAAGAGGTATGCAGATGGGTAAGTACAGAATACATATATAGCTAGGTATTCCAATTTTCCTTGGAGGCAAATAAAAGTTTTGAAGCCTCACTATGAATTTTCTGAATTAGAGTCCCAGACAGAGAGTATAATTTTCTCCCTGTCTTGGTAGACAGACTATCACATGCCCTGAGCCAGGTGCAGACTTCTTCAGAATTTTTTATCTGGACTGTGACAGAGAGAAGGGCCACTTGACTGAGGCCATAGTAGGTGGTTGGCAACAGCAGGGATCACAGTGTTGACTGTGCAATGGGGACCATGCAAAGAGACATTCCTTAAGACTTACTGTGATGTAAGACCCAGAGATTAGAGCCTGAGCATTGTTCTAGTGGGTAGGGCTCTCCTTACTAAAATAAAGAACTCTGATGTATGTTTGCAATGAATCAAAACTTACAGAAAAGGAAACAAAGTTGGTATACCTGTCAAATTGCTAATAAAGTGAGATAGAGCTGATAAGTTGGAATCAGTGAAAAGGGAATAAAGATTTTTTTTAAAGGGGGGGAAGGCAAGGCAATTGGGGTTAAGTGTCTTGCCCAAGGTCACACAGCTAGTAGATGTTTCAAGTGTCTGAAGCTGGATTTGAACTCAGGTCCTCTTGACTCCAGGGCCAGTGATCTACTCACTGTGCCACCTAGCTGCCCTGGGGAATAAAGATTTTACCCCCTTTCCTGATGCCTATCACAGGCAAGCACTTTCTTGTTGAGGTGAAATTTCTTGAGGCCTCCTCTTCTTCCAGACAGAGATGCTCCAGGGCTTGCTGTTGTTTGTTGATTCAGCAGAGTCAGCAGGGAGGTATCTATACTTCACTTAGGAAGTCCTGGAAGTCTTGTCTTTTCTGAGGTCCTCACAAATTGTCATGGAGAACAACTGCTTTACCACTTTATTTTTCTTGCTCTGCATTCATTTCATGGCAATTTTCTGTCTGTTTCTGGAGGAAATCTGGAATGCCTGGAAATTTTTGAGATAGTCTGCCATCTTCCCAGAATGCCTTG
This sequence comes from Phalanger gymnotis, assembly GCA_028646595.1. Taxonomy (NCBI): domain Eukaryota; kingdom Metazoa; phylum Chordata; class Mammalia; order Diprotodontia; family Phalangeridae; genus Phalanger; species Phalanger gymnotis. The sequence goes on along the minus strand of CM053627.1, from coordinate 117,300,202 downwards.
GTCCCCCTATTTTCTCTATATTTAAAGCTATTTTTATTTCCTGATTTTTTTCTCCTATTGAAACTGTAAGTCAAGAAACACAACATCAATGATAATCGTGAATATGCCTACGTAGTTCTATATCTCAAGGTATGAGAAACTCCCCGTGAAGAAGGTAAAAGAAGCATAACATTTATTCAGACACCAGAAAATCATATCCCATGACCAAATGTTCAGCTCCCACAGCCAGTCAGCCCACTTTATCATAACAGCAAGAGACTTAAAACAGCACATCACAGCCTGGAGCCTGGCCATCCCAAAACCTCTCAGACTGCCTGCTTAGGTCTTCCCAAAGACAAACTCACAGTACAGCTATGTCAGCTTGTTCAGTTCTAACAGTCATGAGGGTAGCCATTAGCAGCCATAACATCTTTCTCTTTCCCTCAGCATTTTCTGTGACATTACTTCCTTTTCCTGTCAGGAAGCTCCTCCCATCACATATGTCTTAGGCTTCCTGTGATGTAAGCAGGTCACATGGCCTATTAATAGGTGGGAAAGATCTTCAAATCTAAATTGCTACTATACCTATGAACTGTGACTGGTCATAAGTGATGTCACTTGTGTTTTTTAATTCATTGCATGAAGGAGGGAGTAGAGTAGAATTTTGTATTCACAGGACTATATAGGTAAGAGTTTAAACCCCCATCCAGAATATTAGGGTTTTCTTTTTCTAGATGGGGCTGAGCCAAATAAAATGAGACTCTTACTTTTGATTTTATTAATAACATAAATTTTAAATAGCAGAGATAGAAAAATATGTGGTTCAAATCATGTACTCTTAGGCTAATGGAATCATGAGCAAGTCAGATTCAGATTGGTTTAGGCTAGTAATCTCCTCAGGAAGATACATGGCTTTCAGAACATAAGGTGGAATAGAAGTTTGGAAAGTAGGAAAGCTGCCCAGTAGAAGAAGAAGGTATTGGTTTCAAAAGAATCCACTTTTTCCATATTCCTGAGGGAGGGAAAGGGCTTTCATTTTCCATCTTGAACCTCCAAACCTTGCCAGATAGTGACACCTGTTGGTTACTCATACAACAAAATTTGTGTGAGAGAGAGTAGAGAGAGTAAGAAGTGCACTAGTAACTGAGAAGAACAGCTGGTAGAGTGCTGAACCTGAACTTAGGAAGATCTGAGTTCAAATCCTGCCTCAGATACTTTATTAGCTCTGTGACCCAAGATGCTTAGCCTTGCTAGTTTCCTCAATTATAAAATGGGGACATTGCAAGGTTGTAAGGTTCAAGTGAGTTAACATATGCAAAACATTTTGGAAACCTTAAAATTAGCATAAATGTTAGCTATCATCATTTGGATAGGTCTTAGGTAGGAGGTGGCATTTGAACTCAGCCTTGAAAGAAACTAAAGACTCAATTAGATGGAGATGAGAAGGCATGGAGATAGGAGATGCACTGGTAGGGATAAGGAATAGCAGATAGACAAGCTTGGCTGGAATGAAGAATGTGTGAAGCAGAGAAATCTATGAAGCAGAGAAATGTGTAACAAGCCTGAAAAGGTAAGCTGGTCCCATATTGTGCAGGATTTTAAATGCCCTCCGCTCTTAGCCAAAGGGGGAGTATGTATTTTATCTGAGAATCAACGTGGAGCTACTGAAGTTTCTCGAGGATGGGAGCAACAGGGTCAAATCTGTGTTTTAGGAATATCAATTTTGTAGTTGGGCAATGGAAGAGACTTAAATAAGGGAGAACAATTGAAATAGACACATAAAGAGGTGATGAGGCTCTGAATTATGGTGGTGGCTCCATGAGTAGAAAAAATGGGATATATGGAAGTTATATTGTAGAAGTAAAATGAAAAATACGTCACAATTAATTAGTTATGAGGAGTGAGGGAAAGAAAAGAATAAGGGATGACTAAAGGTATGAACCTGAGTGACTAGAAGAATTGCGATGTCCTTAACTGAAATGAAGAAGTTATATGAAAGGAAGAGTTTGAGGTAAAAATCATGAATTCTTTTTTGGCTTGGTCAAGCTTAAGATCCCCCTGGCTTTTCAAATGAAAATATTCGACAGGCAGTAGGTTATGGAGGCTTGGGATTCAGGATAGAGATTATACCTGGACGTATATAGATCTGGGAGTCGCCGTGCAGAAATGGTAACAGCTCCCACTTGAGCTGATGAGACCACTGAGAAAGAGTGTAGAAAGAGAAGGTACAGGAAAGAGCTCCAGGGAACATCCATATTTTGGGGGCACGATGGAGATGATGAACTGCAAAGGAAACTGAGATAGAGTAGCCATACAGATATGAGGACACAATAGTATCATGAAAACCAAAGGAGGAAAGAGAATGTTCTGAAAGTGGTAGTGCAAGATACTAAAAAATAATTATGATAATGACAATTTATGTAATGCCGTATTGTTTGAAAAGGAATGCACATATATGGACACACAGGTATATGTGTTTATATATTTATGTGTGCTATATAATTTGATTTTCACAACAATGCTGTAAGACAGGTGAGAAATGACCATCAGATTTAGGAGCGAAGAGAACCTTGATAATCTTGGAGGTATAGTTTCACTTGAGTGATGGTTAGAAGCCTGACGCAAAGAATTGAAAAGTGAGTGAGAGAAGTGGAGGCAATGAAGGCAAAAAGGTTTTTTTTTTCCTCAGGACTTTGGCTGTGAGATTGAGGAGATGTAATTTTTATCACTGGTTAAGGGGATAGAAGACACTTCACAAAAAAATGACTAAAGCAAACTTGTAAATGGTTTTTTAAAAATACCTTTCAGTTTCCCCGTATCATAAAATCAGTTTTTCATCTAGCTCACACACCATTTTCTGACTCCACATCACTGCCAACATTCTCTCCCGAAATACACCATCAAATATTACGGAGCAAACATTGGTCCCACAAAATAAAATGGAGGTTAATTGAAATTAATGAATTTTTAAAAAACTCATCATCTGCTGCCTTAAAAATTGACTAGCCAGACCAAACATTTTTTACCTCTGAGGCCATTAATGTATCCCTTTATTTACAAGGTTAAATTAAAGAGTCACTCCTATGAGAAAATGTTATTAGGGGAAGAGCTGGATGGGAGGAGAAGGGATTTAATAACTATTTTCAAGTACATAAAGGGAAATGTTACGACTGTTGATAAGTAGGTGCTCTGTTTTCATAGGACAAGAGGGAAAAAGCTTAAATCATAGCAGAAGCAATTTGGGTCAGTTTAGACATTAGGAAAAAGTTCTTAACTGGAGTGAGTTATCAAGAGATGTAGTTGGAGATTCCTTTGGTAATTTTTTTTTTCTTTTTTAGAGGAATGTTGATAGGTATCTTTCTGGGGCAGTGCAAGCAAATTCTAATGCAAGCAAATGGATGGATTAGAAAGACTGAGGATATGTCCTGAAGAAAGCCATATGGATGATTTAAGATTGCAACATCTTAAAAATATAATTTAACCCTAGCATTAGAAGGGCCCTTAGGGATCACCTAATTCAACTCCTTTGTTTTATAGATGCAGCTCCAAAAGTTTAAGTGACTCACATAAGGTCAAATAGCTATCCAGTGGGAGAATTTGGACAAGAAACCAGATTCCTTCAATTCTGGTCAGGTACCCTTCCCACTATGCCATGCCTAGTTTCCTGCTCATTCTCATTCACTGAATTGTCTTCTGATGTTGCCTTAGATTACTTTTCAAATAAAATCCTACATAAATTGTTATTATTTTTTGATATAGAGATAACTGCAGAGTTGGGAAGCACTAGGTTCAGGTACTGCTTGTATACATACTAGCTTTGTGACCTAGTAAGTCATTTAATTTCTCCAAAACTCAGGTAAGGTACTCAGGTACTCTCTAAGACTGAGTTGCAGAACAAGTGCTAACCTGTTTTGGTAATTTCCCCACTGAAAATTCCCTAGATGAAATCAAAAGACCCAGTCCAAAAATTACCATATTTATATAGTATTTTAAGGTTCATAAATTGCTTTCCTTACAGTATATATATATATATATGTACATATATATATATATATACAGTAATATACAATATATATTACCTGTAGGGGAGGTAATGAGTGTTATTCTCATTTTACAGATGAGGAAATTGGGGTTCAAAGAAGTTATGACAAGTAGAATGTCTCTTCATGTTGAACTACAAAATGGATGGTCTTTGCTAGAGGGATTGAAGTGAAAATTTTATGACATACTGTACTAGAATGCCCCCTGTTGGACTGAAGCATGTACTATTTTGAAACAAATCATTCACACACAAGTACATATGTATATATGTATGTATATATGTATACACTTGTATATACACATATATGTATCCTAAGTAAATGAACAAGTAATTGACCTTTAAGAGAAATCATTAGAAGATGCCTTTAAATAGCAAGATCTCCAGGAGCATTGGAAATATGGTTCAGTTAACAAGCAACAGCTGACAAAGACAACTTGTGTGTGAAGTGAGGCATACACATATTCCCATGGAGGTGATCAATGAAATCAGAAGAGGAAAAATTATTGTTTATATAGCACCATAAAGTGCTTTACATACGCTCTACCATTTTGTCCTCACAACCACCCTATGAGGTAGGTGCTATTAGTATCTTCATTTTACAGATGAGGAAACTGAGACTCAGAGTAATTAAAGCCTTTACCATGGGTCACACACTCAGAAAGTACCTGAGGCAGGATTTGAACTCAAATCTTCCATTTGAATTGTCTTAGGAAGATTCTGAAAATTTTAGGGCACCTGACACTGAGATCCTTTCTTCGTCTGAACTGCCAAACATTTGAACTCTACTGCAAAGAATACAACTCTGTTGGGCTGGCCATGTTTTTTGAATGCCAAAGGTATGTGCTTTCTGTATATATTCATGAGTATATAAAAACCTGATTGATTTATGATTGCTTGGTGGTTTTTGAGACAGTTGGTGGCCAAGCTGGTAGTTAAAGCCTTTCTCTCTTGTTAAACGCCATTTTAAATCATCGTCATCAGCAGCAGCATCGTTGTTATCATTGGTAATGATAGAAGGGCACATTTTCTTTAAGGAGAGTCTTCAGGGATGCATTTTGCTCTACTGAGTCAAATGCTTTTTAAAAAAATCAATAGACAATAAACTCATTAGGACCTTTTATTCTCTGCATTTCAGTCACCCGCATGACTGTAGATATGATCTGCAATAGAAAATCATTTGTAAGAGTCTTCCTGTTCCCTTCTCTTTTCTCCATTGAAGATAACTGTGTAGAACATGCTAATAATGATTTGGATATAGATGAGAGAGAAGGCATAGGAGTTGTCATTGATGTTTTCTTGCTTATTTTTTGGTTGTCTTGGTAGCATAGCTATGATTTGATTTCGATTGCTTTTCATCTTCTGATTTTTTGAGAATTGGTCCCTCAGTGCTTTGAAAATTGAGTTACCTCCTGCACAGATTTTTTTCTTTGCAGAAAAACACTTTGCTCTTACTACCTTTCTCTTCTTTTATCCCATTTCCCTTTCCTCATATAGCACATCAGAGACTGAGTTATTAGAGCCCAAATGTAAAGTTCCCATGGTTATCAATTATATGAATAGTTTATTATAAATCTATTCCATTTTTTCCACAGATATATGTATTAAATGTCTACCTTGTGCCAGATACTGTGCTAAGTGCTAAAAATACAAAAAGAAGAAAATAAAATGGCCCTTATTCTCAAGGACCTTGTATTCTATAAAGAGAAGACAAAACTTAAAGCAGATGTAGAAAGAGGTAAGTTGAGAGAAAAAGGAACCATATGACCTGAGCTCCTCAAAATACAACAGTCTCAGGAATTCATGAATCAATAAGCAAGCCCTAGAATGAAGTCATCCTTTGGCAGGCAAGGTGGATAGGTGGAGCAGAGCATAGAGTTAGCTAAAAGTGAAGTTTAATCTGTTTCTTACCTTCTGCAGACATAAGGTATGTTGTGCTCCAGACAGAAGACTGTATATAACTTGTTAGACTATAATTTATGATAATGATGCCTCATATATGTATATATGTATGCATGTGTGCGTATTTATGTATCTGGTTCACCATGCTAAGTTCTTTACAGGTATTATCTCATTTGATCCTCATAACAATTCTGTGAGGTAGGTGATATTATTAACCACATTTTATAGGTGAGGAAATTGAGGCAAACAGGTGAGGTGACTTTCTTAGGGTCACATAGCTAGTGTTCCTTAGGCCAGATTTGAACTCAGGTTTACTTGGTTCCAGGCTTAGACTCCACCTAGCTTCAAGATATATAAGATTTTTTGACAGCTATATGCATCTGATTATCTTTTGATTAGAGGACTCCAGTGAAGGAGACACCCTGAGTTGAAGGAGAAAAATGATGTGAGTTGGTATGGGGAGAGAATTCAAGTAACAGGAAGAGACAGAAAGGAAGAAAGATCATGGCATCATCAATTTATAACTAAAAGGGACCCTAGAAGTCATCATGTCTGGTGTTCCCCCCCACCTCAATTTGAAATATGAGAAAACTGAGGCTCAGAGAGGTAAAGGGACTTGCCCAAGGTCACACAGATAGGAAGTGCCTGAGAAAAGATTTTACTCCAGGTCTTCTTGACATCAAGTCCATAACTCTGCTCATATCCTATGCTGCCTTTAAGGGGAAGAAAGTGAAGGAAATTAGTGAGATAAAAGATAGAAGACTCTTTATACCTGTCAAGGTAAGAATGAGGTAAAATGATAATAAAGTACAAGATAAGCCAGTGGAAAACAGGTTCCCTCACAGACTCTGGCAGGGAGGAAAAAGAAACCATTGGGGGTGATTTGGAGGAACTTGGCTCTGAAGATGCCAAAAGAAAACGTTGCTTCAGATTGCTGTTGGACCACCTATCTAGGCAGCTCTCTTTCTCCTTTCATTTCAGTAGGCAAGGCTCTGCTCCTGCTACTCTCAGTCACTGCTCCTTCCACATCCTAGGGGTCTCTTGTTTTAGCTCTGCCTCTTTCCCTTTGATCCTCAAAACTTCATCTCACTAGTTCTGTGTGAAAGCAATGTTTCATTTTCAGGCTCCTTTACTGTCAACTGGCTTCTTTTTTCCAGCTGCTTCATTCAGATAATGCTCTTATAATTTGGATGTTGTAGATCCCTCTATTCCAGGGTGTGGCCTACTACATTGGCCCTCTGGGTTCCAAAGGAAGCCTCTTGAAGGGTTGGGACAGGAGTAGGGAACCTGCAGTTTTGAGTCCACATGTGGCCCTGTAGGTCCTCAAGTGCAGTCCTTTGACCAAACCCAAACTTCACTTTCTGTGAAGTTCACATTCAGTGAAAGGGCTGCACTTGAGGACCTAGAAGGCCACATGTGTCCTGGAGGTTTCAGGTTCCCCATCCCTGGGTTAGGGTATCTCTTCTCTACCTCAGTGCCTTGCATGCCTCCATGTTCCTCTCTTTTTAGGTCTATTTACATATTTAACATGGTAGGGAAATAGCTTTTGCAAAAATATATTTTCTGGAAAGATATAGCAAGAACAAGATGCAAACATTTGTCCCAGTAGCTCCAGAGCACTTTTGCCTAAACCACCCATCTTTGAGGGAGTATGGTCTCAATTCCTATGTAGAATTAGTCCCATTAAGTTCATGTCTAGATGTGGCCAGCCCTGCTGTTGGGCCTGGTTTCAAAAGTCATTCCCCAAAATAGCTCCTTTTTACTCAAGGCTTTGATGCTGAGCTGGCTGTAAAACATGGACTAGATTCTGACTCCCAGATTCCTCTGGCTCGTTTTCCCTACCAAAATGGGAGACTCGTTGTTGTTCAATCACGTCCAACTCTTTGTGATGCTATTGAGGGTTTTCTTGGTGAAGATACTGGATAGTTTGCCATTTCCTTATCCAGTCCATTTTATAGATGAGGAAACTGAGACAATAAAGTTAAGTGACTTGCCTAGGGTCACATAGCTAGTACGTGTCTGGGGCCAGATTTGATTTCAGAAAGATGAGACTTCCTGATGCAGGCCAGCACTCTATCCACTGCACCACCTAACTCCTCCTAAGTGGGAGAAAACACTCTGTGAATCCAGAATGAAAGAGAATTAAAAGATCAAGACCTGGGGCCTATTTCTGGGGGGACTGTATGGCCTCGGAATGGGAGATGGTTTCTTACAGCACAGTCTATCACCAGACACCATGAACAGAGTTACTGATTGAAGACATGAGCAATCAAAGCAAAGATGAAGCAAGTCCTTTTTGAATAGCTCAGAAGCTAATTGGAGAACCTATCAACCCCCCATGTGGTTAGCAGAGTTGAACTGGTTATGAAATGTCTTCACAGGATTCAGTCTCTTCAAGGTACTCCCCTTACATGTCATCATGATTCTCTTGGAAGAAAATTTCTCAATGTTCTTCACAAGGAAAGGTTGTATCAGCTGAGTCTTTTAACTTCAGATCTCACAAAACCACAGGCCTGGGGGCTATTGTTAGTGTCTCTTTTTTCACATACCACCTAGACCTAAGAGGAAGGGTCTTCTCTTAAAAATTATTTAGTCTGTCTTTTTTCATCTATCAGATATCTCCACAGGTTGTACATAACCGAAGTCTCTTAGGTAACTGTTATGAGGCATTTCACCTCATGACCACACCTAAGTAGTGCCTAAAAATGCTGTTCAGGTAGTTGTTATAAGTCACAGGGACCATATTTTTGCCTTTCTTCATATCTCCAGTAATTATCACAGGGCTTAACACCTAATAAGTACTTGATAAATGCTTGATAACTGACTTAATGACTTGATAATTCTTCATCTCTCTTCACAAGGGCTCTCCAGTCTTGTCTCCTATTTGGGTTAGAGTAAATGATTTCTTTATTTCTCTTCCTCATTTCAAGAGCAAGCAGCATATATCTCTACACTGTTCCACTATGTATTTTCCCCCAAGGCTGGCTTTCAACAATGTACCCCCTTTCTCTTGATCCTTTAGAATCATGAGTTGAAAGTTCATGAGTTCTGAAGCTTCCATTCTCTTCCTACCATAGTCATTAAAAATATTCTTCAAGGAAGTGTTAGTTTTAGAACTGGTCATTAGAATGGCCAACTTTGTTCTGAAGAAACTAAAGTAGACTCTCTTATGGCTCAGTGCTAGAAATGAGATCAAAGATTAACAAAGGTTATTGCCCATGATGGGAATGTTCTTGAAATTTAGATAATATTCAAGACAACACCATAGTGCTGATGAAGACGTGGGGGGGGGGTGTTGCTGTCAAAGTAAAGTTCTTTTCTCTTACCTCCTCCACTTCCTGTATGTTTGCCTCTCTCTTTCTCTCTCTTTCTTTTTCTCT
>CM053627.1:117244758-117290402 GCA_028646595.1 Phalanger gymnotis | reverse complement strand
ATTTGATAAAAAAGAGATTAGTCTCCTGTTTTCAGTGTCAGTAAAGAGGACAGAGATTTAGGGGGAAATATACCAGCAAGAAGTTCTCATTTTCTTTTACCAAGTACAGAGAAAAAGGGTCATATATCCTTCATGTAAGCTGACACAGAAAGCAAAATGCCACCCAAGAGGACAAAATCATATTGATAAAAGGGATGTCAGAGCACAGGTTCAGTACTTTTCTAGGCTCTGTGAATTTTCCATTCACTCCCTAGCATAATCATTAAAAGCAGAATCTTCAAGGAAGTATCAGTGTTAGAACTGATGCTATGGATTATTAGAATGGCCAACTTTGTTCTGGAAATACAAGAGTAGACTTCCTTTTATAAGGGAGTAGATATAAATGGGTTCAGAGGTCAATAGAAGCTATTGCACAGTTTGCTGTAATGGGGCTCCTTCCTGATCTGTCATTGTGAGTTGATATAATTCCCAAGGATGTCCCTTTGTAGTGTTTGGAGCCCAAGAGCTTATTCCTGTCTGTGTTGGTAGGACAAAGGTTTCTGAGCAATGATCTGTTCTGACTTGCCTGAGGGTTTTTAGAATAATTTAGAATTGTAACCTAGACTTTCTTAGGCCCCAGGAAGAAATAATACTATTTTATGATTTTGACCCAGCATAGTCTAATTGGCACATAAAATGCTGGGTATCTTCATGCTATCCTCCAGGAGATGGTAGTGAGCCAGAAAGATAGTCTGTGACAGCTGGCACATGTACTCTCACCTGGTCTTAGAAGAAAACGGGGTAGGAAGAACATTGATGTGTACTTGTGTTCTGTTCCCACTTATGGCACCTGATTTCATATGAATTTTCTTGAAGTTTAACTTGTTGGAAAAATCTATGTAGATTAGAATAGATGATATGTTACCTGTATTGGGATAAGGGATCCCTCATTCTTGGAGGGACAGAGATAAGATGTAAAAGAAAAGCCTTAACCTTTCTACTATTACTGTGAGTTATTAGGGCTATGTAGACCTAATGGGAAGGATGTTGACTCTAAAGCAAAACCATAGGTTTTTCTTTTGGTGGAGAAAACAAATGTTAATTTGCTAGAGGTTACTTCAATTTTTCACTGGTGAAATAATAATTCTTATTTCAAAATAAGTTTAAATTTCCTCAACAAAACAAATTGCTCCTCACACTCTGTTAATGTTACTACTGGGACATTTTTCATATATACTAATGAAAGTTCACTTTGACATTATGTAATTCTTCTCTTTCCTCCCACTTCCACCCTCACCCCTTGGTCTGCCTTACTCTTTGTCAACTCATGCTAAACAGGCTTGGTCCTTCTGGGTATGACTATCTCAGGGTCAGTGTACTGACCATTGATAAACATACTTTAATAGCCAACTGGTTGATAAAATTTGTTCAAAGAAAAGGGATTTACTGAAATAGAGTAGTACTAAAAGTAATACTCCTATAAGCCCGGGTAATACTCTTATGCAAATATACATAGTATTGTGGGAAAAGTGCTTATACACAAAGACTGTTCTAGCAGAAGGGCACAAACCTAGGAATATACTAGGGCAGCTAGTTAGCATAATGGGAATAGAATGCCAGGCCTGAAGTCAGGAAGATTCATCTTCCTGAGTTCAAATCTGGTCTCAGATACTTACTAGCTGTGTGACCCTAGACAAGTCACTTAACCTTATTTGCCATGGTCTCATCTATAAAATGAGCTGGAGAAGGAAATGTCAAATCACGTCACTATCTTTGCCAAGAAAACCCCAAGTGTGGTCATGAAATGTTGGGCCTCTGAAACAACTGAACAACAGCAAAAATAACACCATGGTCAAGTCAATTCAAAACTGTGGTACTAGGGGCACATCTCAACCCATGTATTTTTTTTCTCCTCCTGTTGTATTACCATGTTGCTCCCTCTGAACACAATGTTTCAGATGGTCAAGTTGCCCAACTGGGGTCTCTGGGCTTATTCCTTGTTGTACTTCAACTTTTACCTTCTGGTTCTGACTCACTTTCTACTCTGTCCCTGGACTCTCTGGGCCTGCTTTCTCCTACTTGGTGAGTTACCTTATCTCAGAGTTCCATTGCTAATGTGGAGTGTGAGAGAAATCTCTTCACTTACTGTAAGGGAAAAGGTAAAGAATGGTTTTCTCTCAAGAGTCCTTCTTGATAGCAGGCTCTCTTCTCAACTGCCAGAGATGCCCCAACTTTCAGAAGTCCTCTTATCTGAACTGATTCCATAGAGATCATATCATTTGCAGGGCTGAAAAATTTTTAAATGCCACCGGAGATGTGACTAATTACAAAGCTGATAGCCATTGGCTGCCTTCATCCAGTCAATGGTTAGATGTTGTACAGTGCCATAAAACTGATGGAAGAACTTCCTCATTCTTGTAAGAGCAATGAAATGTAAAAACTTCTTAATGATTCCTTACCAGCTGTGAATACCCACTCTTATACAAATCCATTGTGAAGGGTTTTGTACCACAAATAATCTAAAGTAGGCTTTACCTCATATTGTTGCATTAGAAGTGTGAAATATCTGGGGCACTATTAGGGTAATTGTTACCATTCCTAATAATACTCTTATTTTAAGAGAAATAATACTAATAATTAAGACTTCCATAGTTTTTCCTATGTGTCTGGTACTGTACCAACTGATTTAAAATTGTCTCATTTGCTCTTCACAACCATCTGGCAAAATAGGTATCATTATTCTTATCCCCATTTTACATGTGAGGAAACAAGAACAAACAGAGGTTAAGTGACTTGCCCAGGGGTGTACAGCTAGTAAGTATCTGAGGTGGGGTTTGATCTCAGGTCTTCCTAACTCCAGTCCCAGTGCCCTAGAAGTGATAGACACCCCAATGATTTTAGGCAATCCCAGGTAACCCTAGAAAGACCTAATCTAAAATGATACCCACCAGCTAGAAAACCACAAAATAATGCTACTGATTTTTATAGCTATTTGTCCCCATCAAGAAGAGGGCAGTCTCTCACTGATTGGTTTGTGGGATCACGATTCAATGTCTAAAAAAGTCGATATTAAATTGATGTTGCTTTTCTTGCTTAATTAACAGTAAATCTCATACTGTATGAAAAGGGTAGGGCTATATGTACAATTATCTGTCAACAGAAGGAGGTAAGTGCAACTCATGAAAAATAGCTACAGAAGATTAATGATATTTTTAACATGAGAAGAAAAAATAATTATTTGAGAAAATCACAATTGGAGGCACTTAAGAGGAAATATCTGTCTTATAGTATGTATAAAAACAAGTTAGAAAAGTTTACAAGATAGGTTAAATGTTTTTGGGAAATATTTTTAAAATTGCATATCTATTGATTCCATATATTCAGGCAAATTCAATTATTATAAGAGAAGATGTTTTAAAAACATAATATAGCCTACACATGCCCACCATGTATCTCTCTATTGCCCTTTGGCTGAACCTAAAGTTTAATTCTTCAGAAACTGGGGTATTCCATTATTTGTAAGCATATAAAATCACTGGAAAAATATTGGATTTAAAATGATGGCCTTTGGTTTCATGGAGAAACTTGGGGTCATTAGAAGTACTGCACATTTTCCCAAATGCAATCTCCTTTTCAATTTTGAGTCCAGGTTATTGTCTGCAGTGCCTGTTCAACATAAATGTACTGATGGTTCACCTCTATTGATTATCTGTCTAACTGTATATTAGTCTGAACAAGAGTAGGCTACTGGATATTGCCAAAGAATTGTGGAGTTAGAGATATCAAAAGTATGTATGTCACAAAAAGAAGGGTCTGCTGGTCATGCCCTGGACAGCTCCCATGCTCCAGTGGTGCTCATTCAATGTTAAGATATCTAGAACTCTATGGCCTCCTAGTGGCTAAACATAGAGTCACCTGGGATGAGAAGAGCAGAGAATTTAATCCCTGTACTGTTGGAGAGACTACAGATCACACATTCATTGAGATCATGATCCATCAAAGTATTATTTTTTTGAATGCCACCCAGGTGATGATTTTTTTTAAAAGTTTGTGGAATAACAAGAAAATCATTATCCCCAACTAATTTCATAGAATTTGCTAATATTATGACAGCCTTGAGCATGTCCTGTTGAAGATTACATATTTTGCCATGTAGGTTATATTCATGTCCACAGGGATTGTCTAATGAGGCTGATAGGAAGGCAAGAGTGGCTATCCTTGAAATTTCACCTACCCTTTTCCAGGAAACTGTGATTCCTGCTTGGAAAGAGTAGGAGATAGATGCCATACCTGATCATTCTTTACTTCTCAGAAATGGGATACTTGCCTAGAAATATATCTGCCTACAACCTTCATTATTGCCAGTCTGAGTTTTTGGATCAAGCTGCTTCTCTAATAGCTATCTCTTAATTTTTTCTATATATTTGAAGTCTTGGCTCATTCTCAAAATTCTAGTTATAGAAAAAACCATCACAAGTAGTAAATGATGAAGAAACCCACCTATCTGAATAGATAGCAAACAGAAATTAGAAGAGTTATTCAGATCAGAATATGCAGACATACCACGTAGATACTGTGGATTCAGTTCTAGACCACTGCAATAAAGCAAGTTACACATTTTTTTTGGTTTTCCAGTATGTATAAAAGTTATTTACACTGTACTGCAGTCTAAGTGTGCAACAGTATTATGTCTAAAAATGTACACACCTTAATTAATTCTTTATGGCTAAAAATGGTAACCATCATCTGAGCCTTTTATGAGTCATAATCTTTTTGCTGGTGGAGAGTCTTGCCTTGATGTTGATGGTTGCTGACTGATCAGGGTGGTGGTTGCTGAAGGTTGGGGTGGCTGCAGCAATTTCTTAAAATAAGACAACATTGAAGTTTGCCACATCAGTTCACTCTTCCTTTCACTTGAACACTTACAGGTATGGTTATTAATTGGCCTAGTTTCAATATTGTTATTTTTCAGAGAATAGAGACACCAGAGAAGAAGGAAGGAGATGGGGCAAGAGCAGGTCAGTGGAGCAGTATTTATGACTTGTTTGTTGTCTTGTATAAGTGTAGTTCATGTTACCCCAAAAACAATTACAATAATGACATCAAAGATCACTGGTCACAGGTCATCATAACAGATATGATAATAATGAAACAGTTTGAAATATTACGAGAATTACCAAACTATGACACATATGATATGAATATATGCTATTAGAAAAATGGCACAAATAGACTTGCTTCATGCAGTGTTGCTATAAACCTTCAGTTTGGGAAAAACAAACAAACAAAAAACAACAAAGCCCCTCTCAATATCTGCAAAGCTCAATAAAGCAAAGCGCAATAAAACCAGGTATGCCTGTACAATGGAATACAGAGTGAATGAACTCTCTCACTGGGAGTAAGATATCTTAGCTCAACTAAGAAAGTTCCTGATCTTTTTCAGGGGGAAATTCCCCAAAGTCCCTAGAGAGAGATGCTGAAAATCAGAGATATGTTAGGGGATTGGTTTTCCAATATGTATCTGCTTTCCAAAGCTAGTTCTCTTCCTCTTTGGATTTCTCTGAGGATCTAGGACAACATGTATCTTCAAAGCAGGAAGAAAGAAAAAAGGCTTTTCTTCTCCCAAACTCTAAGGCCAACTACATCACTCCACTATGGGAGTGGGAGTGGAGGTGAATATTCATTCTCTCCACCAATAAGAAGAGTCTTATGCAAATACAATAGGTGCAAATCTTGTGTCATACTATACATTCGGCTTCCAAAGATTTGTCTCATTGATTACATTGACATTTCTTGATTCCTAAGGGCCAAGATGTGACAAACTCAGCTAGTTTCAAACAAAAAACCCCCACCCTTTATCTAAATTACACAAGATAAAAAAATTGAAATTGCTACCATCAAAAAAATCATCCACAACTAAACAATCAGATCCCGAAGATTTCATTTAAAAAAATCATGATGTCTTATTCTGCTTGTCTTTCCTAATTTCAGAATCTTTGCTACTCTAGGAAGGAGAATGGTTTAGCCTGCTAAGCACAGGCTTTCTATCATGCTTTGGATTCTTCACTCTGACTCTGACTCAGTTTTAACCTCAGGGAAATCAATTAACTGCTCTCTGCTTCAATCTGACCATAAGTAAGGTGAAATTAATATCGGCTACCAGCTAGCTAGCTTGGAGGCAAGATAAATGAAATGTATCGTTAAGAGTTCTTGGAGAGGCATAGAATATTTTTTTTTCTATAAACCCCAAGTAACACCATAGCTATAATAAGGTATTATTATAGTATGTAGTATATATTGTATTGAGTCAGTATGGTACAGTAGCTACAAAGCCTGCCTTGAAATCAGGAATGCCTGAGTTCAAGCTCTGCCTCTGACCTGTAAGATCATGATCTAAAGTTTAAGGGGACCTCTGAGACAATCTAGTCCAATTCTCTTATTTTAAAGATGCGATAACTGAGGCCCAGGGAGAATAAGTCATTGTCCAAGGTCATATAGATGTAGGCATCATGTACCAATCATACTACCATGAGCAAATTATTTAACCCTTTAGTGCCACAGTCAACTCTTTAAAACTACAAACTATATACCAGGATTAAATCTGCATTGGTGAAGAAAGTTTCCATATAAAGAGTTCCATAAAATAATGAAATCACAAGTCTGGATAAAAATAAATCTTTTCCCACTCTGGTTGCAAAGTTGATAGAATGGAGCTAGTTTCTGGCTAGTTCTCCCTTATATTCCCCTCGTTTATGTCATCCAATACAACAAAGCCTCATCTATTTAAAATTTGATCCATTGAAATCTTCAGGAGAATTCTATAATTTGAAAGAACAAACAACTATCAGCAATACATCCCTAAAAGAAATGCCTTCAAAGGCATACCATACCTCAACTCTGTGTGTGCATGTGTATGTGTGCACACCCAAGCGTGTGTGCACATGTGTACTTACCCATGAACAGACTTGTGATGTTTGAATTTGGAAGACATGTATTCCTCAACTACTCCTTCCTGCCTCCAAGGAGGTGTGGTATACAATTCAATTGAACCAGTATTTATTAATTGTCCAGCATGCTAAGTACTCTGCTAGGACTAGAGCAGATACAAAGTTCACCAAATACATGGTCCTGCCCTCATGGATCTTATAATCACTTAGCAATAGATTGTCTCCAGAGCTTCTCTTTCTCCCACCAGACTCATGACGCTTTTGGGGCAGAAACCTCTAATAGCCTCAGTCTTTGTGGAAGCAGCTTTTCTCTACTCCTCTAACCTTGCCAATGGTTGATAGTAATATCTGTCCCAATAAGTTGATATACAATGCTGCATAGCATAGGTATTCCAAGGTTACCTTGGAATGTATAGAATGAAGATGGTGATTTTTATCATTCTAATCAAATCTGTGCTCATTGTCTTCAGAAGTAGGAGGGAACTTCCAAGGGTCTTCTCAGGCTCTCTTAAGGCCTTTACAAGTATCCTAGTCACAATAACAGTTAAAATGGTAATTAGGTACAAACAAAACAAATACAATCATTTTATACTTTTAGCTTATAGGATCACAAGATCATAGATTTACTAGGCAAGGACTAGAGACTGTCTTATTTTTTCTGGACTGGATTTAAAGTTTTTCCAATATATTTTATTTCATTAAATATTTCCAAATTACATGTGAAATTTTTTTAACATTAATTTAAAAAAAATTGAGTTCCAATTTCTCTTCCTGCCTCTGACCCCCTCCTGCCCCTTTGTCTTCTTCGAGAAGGCAAGCAATTCTATATTGATTATACATGTAAAATCATGCAAAATTTATTTCCATAACAGCAATGTTGCAAAAGAAAACAGACAAAAAACCCCAAGAAAAATGAAGAAAGTAAAAAAGTATGCTTCAATCTGCATTCAGAGTTTATCAGTTCTCTCTCTGGAGGTGAATAGCATTTTGCATCCTAGGTATTTTGGAATTATTTTAATCACTGTCCTGATAAGAATAGCTAAATCTTTCACAGTTGATCATCCATACAATATTGTTGTTGCTATGTACAATGTTATCTTGGTTCTGCTCACTTTACTTTGCATGAGTTCATACAACAATCCCAGGTTTTTCTGAAACCGTCCTGCATGTCATTTCTTATGGTACAATAGTATTCCATCACAATTTTATATCACCACTTGTTCAGCCATTCCCCAATTGATGGGCATCCTCTCAATTTGCAATTCTCTGTCACCACAAAAAAGAGCTGTTTAGGTACATATAGGTCCTTTCCTGTTTAATTTGATCTCTTTGATATAAAGACATAGCAGTGCTATTGCTGGGCTAGAAGGTATACACAGTTTTACAGCTTTGGGTACAGTTCCAAATTATTCTCCAAAATTGTTGGACTAGTTCACAACTCCACCAATAGTGCTTTGGAATCTCATTCCCCCTACCCCAATCTCCTCCAGCATCTGTAATTTTCCATTTTTGTTATATTAGTCTATCTATTAGGTGTGCGGCTGTATCTTAGAACTGTTTTAATGGGCATTTCCCCAATCAGTAGAGATTTAGAGTATTTTGTTATGTGACTATTAATAGCTTTCATTTCTTCTTTTGAAAACTTTCTGTTTCTATCCTTTGACCATTTCTCAACTGGGGAATGGCTCTTATTTTTTTTAATAAATTTGGCTCAAGTTTCCTATATTTTTGAGAAATGAGGCCTTTATGAGAAAAATGGTATAATTTCCTCCAGTTTCTGTTTTCCTTCTAATTTTGGCTGCATTAATTTTTTTTGTGCAAACGTTTTTAAATTTCATGTAACCAAAATTATCTATTTTATTTTCCTTGATCCTCTCTTTCTCTGGTTTGGTCATAAGCTTTTCACATCCATTGACCTGACAGTTATATTTTTTCCACAATCCCCTAATTTACTTGTGATATCACCCTTTATGTCTAAATAACTTATTAATTTTGACCTTGTCTTGGCATATGGTATGAGATGGTAGTCTATGTCTGGTATCTGTCAAATTGATCTGTAGTATTCCCAGCAATTTTTTGTCAAATGGTGAGTTCTCATCCCTTCTATCTTTAGATCTATCAAACACTAGATTACTATCATAATTTACTACTTCATTTTGTGAGTGTAATCTTTCCCACTGACCCATCACTCTGTTTCTTAGTCAGTACCAGACTGATCTGATGATTCTGCTTGGTAATAGTTTGAAATCTGATATTGTTAGACCACCTTTACTTTTTTTCATTGATGCACTTGATATTCTTGACCATTTGTTCTGTGAGATGAATGTTATCATTTTTTCTAGTTCTACAAAATAATTCTTTGGTAGCTTGATTGGTATGGCATTGAATAAGTAAATTAAGTAGAATGGTCATTTTTATTATTTTGGCTTAATCTACCAATTAGCCATTAATATTTCTCTAATTATTTTGGTCTGTCTTTATTTTTACGAACAATATTTTGCAGTTGTGTTTATATAGTTCCTGGGTTTGTCTTGGCAGGTTGATCCCCATGTGTTTCATATTGTCTGCACTTATTTTTAATGAATTTCTCTTTGTATCTCTTCCTGCTGGGTTGCATTGGCAATATATAGAAATGCTGATGATTTATATAGGTTTATTTATATCCTGCAACATTATTAAAATTATTACTTGTTTCTGATAGTTTTTTATTTGATGCTCTAGGGATTTCTAAATATAAAATTATATCTGTAAAGTGATAGTTTTGTTTCCTCCTTGCCTATCTTTGAATTTCTCCAATTTCTTTTTCTGTCTTATTGCTATAGCCAGCAGTTCTAGTACAATATTTAATAATGGTGGGGATAATGGACATTCTTGTTTCACCCTTGATTTTATTGGGAAGGTATCAAGTTTATCTCTGCTACAGATAATGCTTGCTTTTCATTCTAGATAGAAACTACTTACCATTTTAAGAAAGGCTCCATTGATTCCCACGCTTTCTAGTATTGGATTTTTTAAAATAAAAATGGGTGTTGTATTTTGTCCAAAGCTTTTTCTTTATCTATTGATATACTCATTCAGTTTTTGTTATTGATAAAGACAGTTATGCTTATAGTTTTCCTAATACTGAACCAGCCCAGCATCCCTAGTGTAAATTGCACCTGATCAGGTATATGATCTTTGTGATATATTGCTGTAAACTCTTCAGTAGTAACTTATTTAAAATTTTTGCATCAATATTTATTAAGGAAATCAGTCTGTATTTTTCTTTCTCTGTTTTTTCTCTCCCTGGTTTAAGTATCAAAACCCAACATCATATTCAAAAGCGATCCAGAGAGTTAAGTGATTTGCCTAAGGCCAGATAGAAAGTGAGAGCTGGCTTTTGAAACCTGTTCTCTGACTCTAAATCCAAGGATCTTTCCACAGTATCATTTAATTGGTTATGCACTATTATTCATGAGATGTGGCAGATTATTTTTAGTTATACATGCCAACTTAACATGTATAATACAATGAATTTTCCTAAACAAGTGAGGACTAGAATGTCTATTACCTTTCCAACTTGCCTACCTAATCATTCCCTTGTCCTTTTCTTCTTTCTCTATGCTTCCACCTAAAATGAAGCCCAAGATCACACATATAACAAAAGGCAGAGCTCAGATTCAAAGCTATGTCCTCTGATTTAAAGTTCAGAGGACTTTTCAAGGTACCACACTCCCTATTCAGGTATTTATAGTCTCTTTTGCAATTTAGTCTCACAATTGTAGCCATTTAGTGTGGAGTCAAATTTTTTTAGCCCTAACATGGACTTTAGACATAATCTAGCCCAAGGTGGGGAACCGGCAGCCTCAAGGCCACTTGTGGCCCTCTAGGTCCTCAAGTACAGCTCTTTGACTGAATCGAAACTTCATAAAATGAATCAAAATTTCACAGAACAAATCTCTGAAGTATGGATTCAGTCAAAAGGCTATAGATGAGGACCTAGGGGGCACATATGGCCTTGAGGCCACAGATTCCCCACCCCCAAGTTCTAGCCTATGAGTTCTTCACGTGAGTTTATGGATCCTTAATGTTTCTTTGGATAGATTTAGGGAGTTTATGAATTTGGATGGGGGAAATTATGCATTTAAATGAAGAGAAGTGGTCCATAGTCTTTACTGGGCTATCAAAAGGGTTCACAAGACAAAAAAAGCTTAGGAACTTGTCCTAGTCAAAGGGACATAACATGTAGGTTTAGTTAGATGGTCAGTCAGTCAGCAAGTGTTTGTTAACTATTTATTATGTGTCAGACACTATGTCAAGTACTGACAATACAAAGAAGGTCAGTCCTTGCCTTCAAGTGGCTTACATTCTAATGAGGGACACCATATGTAAATAACTAGGTACATGCAATATACATACAAAGTAGAAAGAAGATAACCTGAAATGAGAAGGCATTAGTAAGTGGAATGGGAACACAAAATATCTCTTGCAGAAGGGTGGCTTTTGGCTGAGCCAGGGAAGTCAAGGTAGAAGTGAGGGAATATAGAGAATAGACAGTGCAAAGCTAGAAGGGATATCACGTTATTTAGCTCTACCTTTTCATTTTAAAGGAAGAACCTAAGACCAAGTAAGATGAAAGGAAATTTCTAAGTTCACAAAGTGACTTCGTGAGAGAGTTATTTGACATTAAAAATGGTTTGGTTCATTCTGTAGAGCAATCTGGAACTATGCTATAAAGCCAGCCACACCCTTTGACCTACTGTGCCAGTAAGGCAAAATGGGCTTAGTTTAATGAGTGCCCTTGAGGAGTTTGGCTTTTATTTACCGTGAAAGTACTTTTACCTGTTAAATGCTAAGCCCCAGGCCCAAAGCCCTATCAGGTGTGAAACCTGTGTGGGCCTAGATTAATGACTTAAGAGGGGCCAACTCGGGAACCAATGGTCTCTGGACTCTGGTCTCTGGTTGTTGAGGCGGGGCTTGAGAATGCCAGAGGCTTGGCTGCGAGGAGAGGCGAGAAACTACAGCTGAAAAAAATCCTAAGCAGAGCCGACACCTGTGTGGACCCAGGAGTTCGAGCAAGGACTTGAGGCCAGTGAATATGATTCGTGCCATCTTATTTTTCTGTGGCCTCCTGGCTACTCTTGTGAGGTGGGCCTACTGGGCCTGGATGCTTGTGTTCACAATACTGGAATGGGGAGGTTGGTTCGCTCATTTGTTGCCCTGGGCCCTGAATAAATTTTTTGATGCCTTCTGCTTAGAGAATTCTATATACCCAATGATTTCAAACCATTCAGATACATATATGATCCTTTTTGAGATCATAAATTCAGCCTCCCTACTACACCTATCAATACCACTACTAGGTCTGAATCCCAAAAGAGATAAAAAACAAAAAGGAAAAAAAAACCTATATGTACAAAACATATTTATAGCAGCTCTTTTCTGGGGGTAAAGAATTAGAAGTCGAGGGGATGCCCATCAATGGGGGAATGGCTGAACAAGTTGTGGCATGTGATTATGATGGAATACTGTTGTACTATAAAAATGATGAGCAAGATACTCTGAAAAAAACCAATAAAGACTTGTATGAGCTGATGCAATGTGAAATGTGCTATGTACAAAATAATAGCAATGTTGTGCCATGATCAACTCTGAATGACTTAGCTATTCTCAGTAACACAATGATCCAAGACAACTCTGAAAGACTTATGATGAAAAATGCTTTCCATCCCCAGATAAAGAGCTGATGGTGTCTGAATACATATTGTCTTTATTTTTCTTGAGTTTTTTTTTGTCTATGCTTTCTTTCACAACATTACTATTATGGATATGTTTTGCATGACTATACATGTATAACCTATATGGAATTACTTGCCTTCTCAATAGGGAGGGGGAGGGAGGAAGGGAGAAAATTTGGAACTCAAAGTTTTAAAAACAAATGCTAAAAATCATTTTTACATGTAACTGGGGAAAAATAAAATACTAAATAAATACCAAAAACAGTTTGAGAAAAAAAATTGGTTTGATTAAAAGTCATCCATTAAAAATTATCCACACCTTTTAGAGAAGGAGATGTTCCCAGCTTGTCATGAGTACAAAAGACAATCATAGTGAGTTGCTGGAAACCTTAGTGGAAAGATGAGAGTAAAAGAAACACCAAATTTATACCATCTTTCCATCCTCTTCACTACCTTCAGGTACTGTTTTCATTGGAAAGCATGTGTAAGCCTTGCAGTTACCACTCTTGACCACTAGATGGTGAGTATGTGTAAATTAGGCCAAATGGCAAATGAATTTTCATTCTGAGGCTGTAGGAGACTAGCAGAAATTGGTACAAACTTGGATTAAAGCAATGAGAAAGGAAATGTGGGTTTTCATTAGGCTTTGTTGGAGGAGGAAATTAGGAAGTATGAAGAGATAGGAAACAGGGACTACTTTACTAAGATCAGGATCACACATATGCTTCACCTGTAGATTCTCTGGGGCCAGGAACCAAATCTGTTAAGGAATTTAGTACAGTGTTTAGAAGAGATAAAGAGAAGATGCTGAATGGGTGAAGAGTGATTCCATGTAAATGTAACTCCTTTCTTTCTCAGCTGTTTTGTCAACTCTGTACTGCTTCGTTTATTGGGGAGGGCATTATTCCTAAGTTTAAGAGTACTCTGTGGTTCTATATTTCTGAAACTATATAGATGAAGAGGCTTTGCCTTTAATAGTCAGCCTTTGGTTAAAATTAACTCAGAGCAAAGGCATTTTCTAACATAGTAAATAGTAAGAACAGTAACGCCAAAACATTATCTGTATAAACCTGGGGCACACTCTCCCACAAATGCATAATAGTATGTGAAGACAAGTCATGGAGTATATCGGTACTGGTATTTAGGGAACACACATGGCCAAGACAACTGATGCCTCTGATATTTCAGGGTTCCAACATCCTTCACTTTGAAAGGAGTCTTCATGCTGCCCTATCCTCTGCCGCACCCCTGCAATAGCATCTCTCCTCCTAAGGTCCTCAGGCTCACTGTGCCTACTCTTCTCCATAGCTCAATTCTCAACTGCCAAATCTAGTTTTCTCTTGAATCCATAGACCCCTCTGTTCTGTTCTGCCAGTGGTTATACTCATTGAAGCTCTTTCCCCTTCCTTGCTTCCCTGTGTGTCTTCGTCTCTACTTCCTGTTGTATGCTATGTCTTCTACTGGGCAGGTTGCTCCTTCATAAGATACCATGGCAAACTGGGGCTTGAGAGAGATTTTCTTCTCTTCTTTTCTCCCCCTCCCTCCGTCCCTCTGGTAGAGGTTCAGGGACAACATTTCATAGAGCTGCTCCCTTTCGTGAATGTCTTGCACTTCTTTAAATGTCTACTGAGTTGGTTAACTTAGCTCTTTAAAGGCTACCAAGGGCATGACCAATCTTCTACCAACCAATGCCAAGCTCCCCTTCCAATTCAAAAGGGAAGCTTTTCATATTTCATAGAGGGATGTAGATTTTTTACTTAAAATATTAGTACCTAATAATAGCTACTTAATAGTAACCTAACCATATTGTTACCCATGATGTGTTGCCTTTTACTTTTTGTAATTACATTGATTGACCCGGAGTAAGAAACTGACACATTTTCTACTCTCAGTCCAGTTAAACACAAACCAATAGTACTCTCTCAAATTTTGGGTGACTTTGTGTAGACTACCATACCAAAGACTGCGCTGAAATAAAAAGACAAAGTCTCACTCATTAAAGTGCTTAAAATGGAGACTCTCGTTTAATCTCCAATCAAATGATATCCAGACAAATTTTAGTTAGACATCAATTTATATTGACAAGTATTTATTAATTACTTAATCTACGCAAGGAAAAGGACAATAGAGTAGCTAGAGATAGAGAAATGGCCTAGAAGAAAGGGATAACTGGGTTATAACATTCCCATTCCCTCAAGCAACTCCTTAAAGCTCTGTGTTTCAGAGAACATAGTGTTCTGTATTGGTAGAGGGAGTTCCATCACCCAGGATCTCCCTATATCATTGAAATCACGTGTTCAGTCCCTGTTCCTCTATGTATCCCAAGCTGTTGCTCAGTGATGTGATGATGATCATGACTTGCTCCCTGCATTCAGTAATAACAGATTAACGCAACACTTTAAGGCTTATAAATAATTTTTTTCAGAACAACCCTGTGGATTCAGTAGTGTTCAGGAATACGATCCCTATTTTATAGATAAGAAAACTGAGACTCTAAGTGATTAAATGACTTTCCCAGTCGTGTCAGCAGTCAGTAGCAAAGATGGTATTTGAACCTGAACTTCTTGACTCTGTATTCAGCATTCCATCCCCTATGCATGTCATCACATTTAGAGTTAAAGCTAAAAGGGATCCTGGAGGTCATAGTATTTTACCTGCTTTCTTTCACCGATGGGGAAGCTGAGGCCTATTGAGTTTAAATCACTTACACAAGGCCACATTGCTAATACGTTGGAGAACTGTAATGGGAACCCAGGTCCACAGACTCAAAATCAAACCCTGTTTAACTATATTCTGATTTCTCCAGTATTGTAGGAAGAATGGAAAAAAAGACTTGATTCTTACAGTGCTTAACCACTGAAGTTTACTACTGAAATTGTATAATCTCTGTTCACCAAAGTATTTTAAAATTGGACAGATAACCCTCTGGCTGAGAAAGAGCCTGGATGGCTGTAGAGAACTGGCTCATTTCTCTCAAATGATATACAGATATAAAATTCAATAATTTATGATTGTTGTACAACTGGGGCTCAAATAATATAAAAGCTGTTTTAAAAATGTAACACATTATCAAGGAAATTCCAAGAATAAGTGAGTTAGGGAGGGCTGAGGAACATTTGTGTTTAATTTCCATTGTCCTTTTAAAATATTTCTAAGAAGCCCAACATTCACTCACAGGTGAGTAAATTAAATATACTTTAACTTACATTTCGATTTCCAATAGGATTTGACTATTGTTATATCACTGTGTGTAATATAAATTCTACTAGCTCTTAGAGTGTCTCCTTAGTCTCTTTTCTTTTGATAATTGGCTCCCACATGATGAGCTATGATAGAAAGAAAATATGACTAAAAGGGGTTCAGATTTTCTTTAGCTACAGCTTTTAGTATGCCATCTCTTCCACAGCTTTCTGCTTCTATCCACTGATGTCTACAAATAGCAGTTGTGGTTTATCAAGCAGGATGATGAGCAAGTAAGTTAGGCTCCATGCCCATTAGCTAACAAGGACCTCAGAGTGAAAGCAGCATGATGGTGATCCAGCCTGACCTTTGATCCTACGCTCTGCAAAACATTTTCTTATTGATGTGTGACTTTGCATCCAGGCCCTCGCCAAGGCAACATCATGTAATAGAGGATAGGGAGCTGGCCTTGGAGTGAAGATCTGAAAACACCTTCCAATTACACAAACTATGTGATCTTGGACAAATCTGTTCACAGTTCAGTACCCCCAGGGCAGTTCTATATCAATTAAGCATTTACAAAGTACCTAGAAGGTACCAGGCACCATGTGAGGCACTGGAGAAACAAAGGCAAGTGGAACCATTCTCAAGAAGCTTACATTATAATGGGGATGACAACATAAGTGAGTATATTATATAGGTACGTACTCAAACGTTGTTTAGTCATTTTAAGTCATGTCCGACTCTTCTTGACTGTTGTCGTAGTTTTCTTAGCAAAGATATTGGAGGAGTTTGCAATTTCCTTTACCAGCTCATTTTAAAATGAGTAACTGAGGCAAATAGAGTTAAGTGACTGTAATGCCAATCACGGCAGCACACCTGAGGACTGCTGCTGTGAATAATTTCAAGGGTCTAATTGCATAGTATAATGAACTCTCTATTCAAAACTAAACCTTATTCAATAAAGCATAGCATTCATAACAACATTCTTAAGCAAAACATATCATCTAATATATACATATACATATGTATATATATACACATATATATATGATAATACTCAGTATGTCATATGGTGCAGAGCATATATCATTGCATTCAATAGCATTCCCCAAAATAATTGTTTACGCTTTCAGGGGGTCCCAGGCTAGGGTCTTCCCTAGCATGATACATCCTTAAGGGTAACAGAAAATACCACACCATCCTCCTCTAGGTTATAATAAGAACATCCCACTACACAGTTTATATCATTGCATCCCCAAAATCAGGGAGTCCAGGCTAGGGTCTTCCCTAGCATAACACATCTTTAAGGGGTAGGAGAAAATACCACAACATCCACCCCATGTCACAAGAAGAACAATCTTCTTAATTAACACCAAATGTCCAAATAAAGTCCTCTTTCATCTTGACTTGAGGTTGACTTCCAAATCCCATGGCTCTTCCTCTGTGGGCTGACTGCTCTCCACTCTCACCTGGATTCACACGTAGGAAGCTCTCTGCTACTGCTGGGTGTCTCAGCTCATGGGGACTGCTCCACTCCAAGTTCTTCGTGTTCCTCCCTGACAGCAGTCTCCAGGGGTTCCTGTCTGTAGCTTCTGCATCTGGGAAAACAAAGCTTAAAGGGGCAACAACACACACTACTAGCACCACCATTTCATTTCACCTCCAAAGCCCAGAGGCTCTGTGTTAACAGCTCAATTCACTTTAATAGCTCTTAAAAGGGGCTTAAGCTAAGCCTCCTTTCCATGGGCAGGTTTCTGTCCTACAGCTCTATTTGCTTTTACAGCTCGGAAGCTCCTTCAGCAAGTCTCTGCCATAAAAGGGCTTCTCTTTGCTCTTAGAGGTCTCCTCTTCCCAGTTCAACTCTCAAAGCTCATTCTTGTTCTTCTTTGTCTCTTCTTCTAAACACTGGCTCACCCTCCCGACCCTGGCTCCCTCAATATCTGCTTTCTCTTAACATAGGCTCTCTTCATATACAGTTCTAGTCGGCATCTGACTGGTCAAAACTCAATCCACCTGTCTGGCTAGAACTCAATGCACATGTCTGATTGGCTAGAAATCGTATACAAGTCTCTGATCGGCTAGAACTCAATATCAATGTCTGATTGGCTAGAACTCAATCTGGAGAAACAGCAAAAAATCCTACTTTGCTTGCCCTTACAATGGCTTGCCCAGATTTAAGTATCTGAGGCCAAATGTGAACTCGGGTCATCCTAACTCCAACCTGGCACTCTATATCCACTGTGCCACCTAGTCTGTCGGTCTATCTCTCTTTTTCCCTTTCTCCCCCCTCTCCCTCCCTCTTTCCTATCTTCTCTCCCTCTATCCATCTCTCTCTCTCCTTCCTCCCTCTCCCCCTGACACATATATGTATCTATACATACATACATACATGTGTATGTATATGTATATGTATATGTGTATGTATATGTATACACTCAAACACTTATACTCAAAAGGATATGAATTCTTATCAAGTAAAGACTTCTCTCCAATGCCAACCATAACCCATCTATGCCTGCTCATCCTGTGTGACTCTTACCCATATTTTCTCGAAAGTTTGCCACAGGAAATCCACCTTAGATGCTGGAAGCCTTCCTTGCTTTCTCCTAACATTATAACCCGGGGGAGTGCTCAGGCTACCAACACATCTTCTCTCTCTGTTGTCATATGACTAGCCTATCTTTTCTTTCTGCTATACAGTTCCTTGATGACATCTTTACTCCTTATCTTTGGAGTTCCTTCTTGGTTACATGTTGCAGATTGCTAATATTTACTAAGTAACCTCCAATTACTTTCTTTGTTATGTTAATATTTAGTTCTTCAAAGGTAGTGGTGGTCCAGGTAATATTGCCATATAGTAACATAGGTAAAATGTTTATATTGAAAAGATGGGCCTTTGCTTTACAGAAGGCTTTGGGTAAATGCTTTATACTTTCTTGAGGGCAATACAGACCACTGTCCTCCTTTTTAATTCTGGTCCCAGGTCTTTGTCCATTATTGACTTTTGAGGGGAACACATGCTTAGTAATGGTATTGCTGAGTCAAAAAGTATGCACAGTTTTGTGACAATTTGGGTTTAGTTCCAAATTACTTTCCAGAATATTGTTATAGTAATTAAGGTGGGACTCTTTGCTTTTCTTTTCTTAAATGCCTTTAGTGATTCTGGTCTTTGTTTGAATGGGGCAGATAAAGTGGGATCTTTTTGTCTTGGTTCTTGCTTAGCACAGAGACCATTGGGAGTCATTGATTTGTATATGATGTGATACTGGGGATGGGGAACTATTGCACACCCGGCCTGGGTGAAGTCAGAGCCCTGAGGGCTCTGAACAGGATATAATTGAGGAGAGTTTGCCATTTGACTTTTGGGGCACACTCATGGAAGGAGAGTTGAGACTCTGGGCAAGCTGCAAACTGCCCCCAGCTTTGCAACCCAGAAGTTGGCACTGGTAACTATGTATTGTGATTTGAATCAGACAAGGTCTTTCTGCTGATGTTTGTATTGAACTTCAGGGGGCTGATCTTTTCCCTCTGAACTGTGAATGATATTTGTATGTTTGATTAAACTGATATTGTTAACCCCTTAAAGTTACTTTCCTTAGTAAAGCAGATCAAAGAATCTGTGTTGGAAGCTTTCTGGGTGCTGGTTGTTGGTAGATCTTATACACCCACAGAAGCTGCTAGCAAGATTGTTACTACAAATATCTGGACCAATTCATAGCTCCTCTAATAAACGATAATGAACCTATTTTCCTGTAACAATGATCATTTTCCTTTTTTTTAAACATTTTTGTCAATCTGATGGGTGTATGGTGGAAACGGGGTTGTTTTAATTTTCACTTATGTAATTATTGATGAATTGGAGCATTTTTCATAATATTCTTTATAATTTGGATTTCCTCTTTTGATAAGTTTCTGTTCAGATCCTTTCACATTTTATCTCTTGAGAAATGGATCTTCTTTTTATATATTTGAAATAGTTCATCATATCTTGGATATTCCATTTTTGTCAGAGAAACTTGCTAAAGTTTTTTTTGGAGTTAATCATTTCCTTTCTATTTATAATTGTATCAAAATTTTTGTGCAACAATTTTCATCTTACATAATCAAAATTATTCTTTTTATATTCTAGCATCTTCTCTAATCTGTCTTTGGTCATGAATTCTTCTCCTATTCTAAATAATATAGATATTTTCTTCCTTGCACCTTTAATTTGTTTATGACATGATTTTTTAAGTCTAATATTTACTAGGTAATATTTGGAATTTGAGTATATAGTATAAGACATTTTTCTAAACCCAATTTATCTTTCTCTTTCTTTTTTCTTCTATTTTCCCAGAAGTTGTCCTCCAATGGTGAGGCTTTACTCAAGATGAGGGATTTTTTGGTTTATCAAGCACTAGGCTCCTATGTTTGTTTGCTTCTATATGTTGTATGCTTAATCTGTTCTACTCATCAACCTCTCAGTTTTTTAACCAGTACTAAACAATTTTGATGATTATTGTTTTGCAATATAGTGTGTGATCTTATACTGCTAAGGCCTTTTCCTTTTTACCTTTTTTTCCCCATTATTTTTCTTGGATTTTGGCTGTTTGGAACTATGGCTTTGTGTGTTGTCCAGTCCTTTGCCTTTACTTATGTAATATTCTCAATAGGCCCCCTTTCAATACTATCTCTTCAAAATTTATTTATAGTATTTCAATATTAAAAGAATTTATGATTTTGTCACCATGGATACTACATACCAAGATACATATCACAACTCCTTTATGGCTTGATAGACAGTTTTTGAGAATTGTGAACCCCCTCCCCCTAATTCCTGAGATTACTATGGTACATTAGGCAATAAACCTTTCTCAATTCCTCTAGGCTAGTCCTCAGCAGGCTGCCCACGTAATCTGTTGCTGGACCCACATTCTGGGTATCCATAATAGCTTCTACCAGAACTTACGCTCTGCTGCCATTCATTTGAAGAACTCAGTCACCCCCATACCACAATAAGGCATCAGAGAAGGACTTTAAATAACAACTCAACTTTAGTTCATAACAGGTCTAGGGGTGAATGGGATGGACAGGGAGAGGTAAATCAAAGGAACAAGGCTGTGTGCCTAAAAAAAAGGAAGTAGGAGAAGAAACAAAGAAAAAGGCATGGTCTTTAAAGAAAAGACTTGGTATAAGTGAAGAGATTGAAGCATCGGGAAGTCAGGGAGACCTGAGTTTGAATCCTTCCTCTGATGTTCATGGAAACTGCTTTGTAAACCCTGAAGCACAGTATGAATGTTAGTTGCTATTATCTCCTTTAGGTTGTTCTTGGGATAAAGGAGTCATTTCCCATATCAAGAAGTACATTGAGTATTTAGGAACAAGAACATTGTAAGTGCAAATTAATATTAATAGTTTTCTACTATGACTATTAAGTACGGTGTTTTAAGTTAGAGATGCACAGGGAACTTAGAGACTTGGGATTTTGAGCGAAGTTTACTGTGATAGAAGATTTCTTTTGAAGAGCCGGCACTATACCAAGAACATTGAGCTGAACTAACTAAATAAAACAGGAATATCAATAAAGAGTACCAACTCAAAGCTGAATGTAATGAGATATTATATAGCAATCTTGAAAAATTCAAATATGTATGCCACCTCAGTAATAAAGTTTGAAGAAGGCAATATAAATATTAACAGCTAAATGTGAAAGTGGGAGGAATTCATGAAAGAGGACAGATAGTCTAGTTGATTTAAAAAAAGATTCATTATACTATCTATGAATAAATATTTTGATCTTCAAATATAAAAAAAATGAAGGTAGCATCCTTGCTCTGAATTATGACCCAATAGTCATAACTGCGATTTCTATTTATAAAAGGCTTTATAGAATTTTAATGTACTCATACATTCTTAATTAGCTAATCCATGCAATAGTCCCAATTCAAAAAGAAGAAAAGGAGAAGATAGAAGTAAGTTGATTCCAGGTCACAAATTGATTATTAATTTAAAACGATGAGTCAGACACAGAACTAGGTTTTCTCCTTTACCACTGACTTTCTCCCATTTCTTCTATTTTGCTTTCAAAATATGTTCAAAGATTCTGTAATTCTAGACTTACCGCATTCCACTCGTCTAGTGGGTACCCACGGGGGCAGGCAAAGACAGAACATACATACCAAGAAAGGAGGTGTGTTTATGTGTGTGGGGGGGTCTCTCTTATTTTTTGGAAAATGAAATTTCCACTTCATGCTGTTTTGCTCTCTAGCTATTATCCCATTTCTTGCCTTCTTTCACAGCCAAACTTTAAGTATTAGTAGCTTACATCTGATACTCCAACTTTCATACTACCTACTTTTCTCTTTATATCCTATAATATAACTTCCACCCCAGTCACTGTACTATATCTATTCTCTCAGAAGTAGCCAATGACCATTCAGTTACCAAAGGCCTTTACTTTAATTGTCTTTCTCTTTTAATTTATGTGGTTTTTTAAATTAAAAAATATTCTTTTAGTTTTTAAATAATGGGATACTTTATAAAGAATGCTTTTTGTATAGTTTTGTAAGGTACCCCATTTTCTTCTCTCACAATCATGTGAAGCAGGTAATTAGCAATGAAGAAACAGCCTTAGAGAGGAAAAATGGTGTCCAGGGTCACAGAATGGGATTTAGATGCAGGTATTCTAACCTTTTCCCTCATAGGTTACTTTCTCCAAGCATTAATCACTTTGGTTATAATGAAACTAACTCTTCTTTTGACCCACATGGCAGTCTATTATCCTGTATCATTCTTCATGAAACTTTCTCCTCCTTTATTGGCCTTTATTTTCCTCCCATTTCCCAAATGTAAGTGTAGTAGGTGAGATGTAGTAGGTGAGGTGTAGTAAGTAGTAAGACATAGTAGGCAGTCTTTTTTGGTCCCACAGTTGTCACATATTCTCATGTATTCATATAATCTTCCTGTGAATGATGCTCAAATCTATATCTACATCTTGCTAGACATTTCTATTACAATACTTTACTATCTTTGTAAATTTAATATGTTTAAAGCCACATGCATCTTCTTACCTCCCTTCCGCTTCCTAATTTTGATATTTTTCTCATTTATAGCATTATCTCTCACCTGCTCTCTTGGTGGCACATTATCATGTCAAGAAATGGAATTCAGGGGCCCCTTCCATTCCAACCTTTTGGCCTACTCAATCCTTCCCATTGCTTGTGTTCCAAAGCCTGCAGGGTGGACATGGCTGCTTATATTACTTGGATGAGTAGAAAATAAACAACTCTAATCTGTCCCATAAGATGGACTGCCAGGGTTTAACATCTGACCTTCCTCTGTATCCTTAGGACAACTAGGCCTTCATATCCCTCTTTTAATTATTTCCTATTTATCCTGTATATAACTCGTTTGGACATATATGTTTGCTTGTTGTCTTCTCCATTAGACAGAGACCTTGAAAGCAGAAACTTTCACTTTGCTCTTCGTATCTCCTATACTTAATAGAGTTTAGTACAGAGAAGGCACTTAAATTCTTTTTAAATAACTAAATTAGTTTCCTTAATTCCAGTCTTTTCATATTCCAATCCATATGTATATATGTGTATGTACACACACACACACACACGCACACACACACACACACATATATATCTTCATAGATAGATTGATTCCAGGAACATTAACCTGATATATCTATGTCATATATATATATATGACTCCCTGAATGTCGCACACAGGTAACAAGTAGCAGAGCTAGGGTTTGAACCACGGTCATTATGAAATTGAGGTTTTGAAATCTGTGGACTCCAGACCCATCACTCTTTCATTCTACTATACTACCTCTTCATATCTTGTGAGTTTTCAGATTTCCATCTCCATATGTCTCTTATCAGAGAGTACTCACTCAATGGAAGATACAAGATCTCTCTCCCTCCCTCTCTCTCTCTCTCTCTCTCTCTCTCTCTCTCACTCCCTCTCTCTCTCCCTCCCTCTACCCCCCTTTACCCCTCTCCCTCTCCCTCCCTCTCCTTACCTCCTGGAGGCAGAATCATTTATTGAAAGTCCCTGGCCACCAGTTTTTGCCACCAGGGAGAAGATGTTTGGATTGAGCTGTACTTAGGACATTCTTCCTCAGCCTTTGCCCAGCTGCTTCCAGGATCCACAAAGACTTAATGACCAAGTAATAGAGTTAGCTGGGTTCCTGGTCTAGATCAAACTGTGCTTCTGACTTCATCGCTATGAATTCTCCCAATTACCAAGTCAGCCAGAGGAATCAGTCATATATTAGTGTTTGCCCTATAATGGATCTTAGCCTTGGGGGTGGATGCTCTGGGGTCTTAGGAATATCATGCCAGAGTCTTTAAGCTGTCTTTCTATATTCTTTACCTAAAGACCTACAACTGGGTCCCAAGTCAATCCACCTGGAGGCAAGATTAACTCAAAATGCTCCAAGTCTGCTCCACAGCATCTTGGCTTATGATAGCTCTTGGTGGTGGTATGGGAGTGTGGGAGTTAACTTAAGATGCTCTAATTCCACTAGAGTCTTGGTCCACAACAGCATAACATCATGAATAAAAGCCTATAGAACCAGTTAATTTTTTTTCATCATGTGGGAAAAGCAATCTTTAAGCCAAGTCCAAAGTCAGACAGAAGAAGCAGAATGGCTTGGAGCAAAATCACCCAAGGAACACATGGCACAAGGTAACCTCTATTTCTAGTTCATGCTCCACTCTCCCTGACAGGAGAAGAGAGACATCTCAGATCAGAGCAGAGGAAAGCCAGAACCAGAAGGTTCTCCTGTTTTATTGTCTTGAACAGCCTCAAGCTTAATTCTGATGGTGAATAGTAATTAATTAGAAAAATATGGTTCAAGTATCAGAGAACTAGGTCTTAAATGTTGGCAAGCTCTTGCCGATAGCCTCCAGCAACAAGAATGTAAGTAAATGCTGAAACAATAAAAACCAGTAAGGCTGAATGCTTCAAGAAAGGTTTTGATCACAAATGTCCAGGATGAATGAGTAACATTTGTCCTTGCTTGTGAGGTTCTGTTTTGTGTGTCATTTAGGTCATAAATGTCAGTGCCTCCAGGGCTTGGGAAGAAATTTGGACATGGGAAACTGTATAAGGGAAAGTGCCTATGATGAATCTATGATGCAAGGTCAGCAAAAGTCATATCCTTGATAGATCCTGCCAAGTCATTCCTTTTTTACTAAGGATATATCTTTTCCTGGGATAGGCAACAGCAGACAGTGAAAGGTATACTTTTTGATAATGTATGAACTTAGATATCAAGGAAGGGATTAAATTGGGAAAAGCAGGAATAGACAGATTTGGGAAGATTATCTATCCTAGGAGGAGACTTCCAGGCAATATATTGACCTCCCAATCAAAAATATCTTCCTACATACTACCTTGATTTTTTACTTCATCATAAAATGAATTCATTACCTTTCCTCCAAATTTTCGCCATTCTATTACTGTTGAGGACAACATTATTCTTTAATTTACCCAGGTTCCTAGCCTTGTAGTCATCCTTGACACTTCTTTTTTCCTTAACCCTGATATCCAGTCACTTGCAAAGTTTTGCTGATTCTACCTTTAAATTACCTCCTGCCTGTAAACTTTCTCTTTACTTATACCAACATCATCCTAGTTTCCTACCCACACCACTTCTCGCCTGGACTAGGAGGCACTAGCCTGCTAACTGGTCTCCCAACCTCCATTCACTTTCCTCTCCAATAGACTCTCCATATGGCTGCCAAAATGATATCCTTAATGCTGGGATCTGTTCTTGTCATTCTCTTACTCAGAAAGTTCCTGTGGCTCCTTTTTGCCTCCAAAACAAAATATAAACCTCTTTGTTTGGTCTTTAAAGCCCCTCACAATTTGGCTCTAGGTTAACTTTCCAAGCATTTTGCACACCATTCTTCTTCACACAGTCTACATTTTAGCCAATCTGGCATGCTTGCTGTTCCCGTACATGACATTCATATGTTTTTGCACAAGTTGTCTGCTTCCTTATCTCAAAAAATCTTTAGCTTCAAAGCTCAGCAAAAATACCAATTCACTTAGGAAGCTTATCCTGATCTCTCCAAATGCTAGCGCTCAGCCTCAGAAGTCACTTGATATGTGCAAAACCTGGGGGCACTCCTCTACCTAATAATAGCTACCCAAAATTCAATATGCATTCTATGGGTGCACATTATTCAAAACGATAGCTCACAAGCCCTAACTGCTGTGGATGGTTGTTTTTGTTGTTCATCTTTCATTCTTGAAGAGGACTGATGACCTCAGGAGGGTGATGTCTTGACTTGCAAGTGAATTGGATTTAAGTGAGGTAGTGCAAAGTCATTAGCCTTACTCTCTCTTTCAGAGTAATATGAGTCCAGTGACAAGATATAGGTCAGGACAACTGGAGATGGCTCCGGATGCAATGGGAGACCTTGGGGAGTGGACAAATAGAGAACTCTCTTGATTCTTCTCTTACATCACATGGGTCCTTTTCTCTCAGGTGGCAATATTAATATTATAGTGCCATCACTGTGTTGACTGTAATTTTTGTTTGGGACCTGGGATTCCATCTGTGTAGAGAGCTTCTGGTTAGTAAATTTATTCTATCAATTCAGACTGGCAAATGTTCTGCCATTTTCATGTCAGAATTCCTTGATGAGCTGAAAGATTAATCAATTTGCCCAGGGTCACACAGCCAGTAAGGATCTGAGGAAGTACGTGAACTAAGCTGTCTTTCCCACAAAGCCTTTCCTCTATCTGGTATTCTCATCACAACATTCACTTGTGGCAAAACATGTCCTAAGTACCAAATAATTAATTTGCCAATAGATTATTAGAACCAAGCCTATTCTTAAGTTCCTTTATTAGGGAGGCAGCTTAGAGAGGTTAGTGGATAGAGCACCAGACTTAAAATTGAGGACCTGTGTCGAAATCTAGCCTAAGGTATTTATTGGCTGTGAACCTAGGCAAGTAAACTTAAGTTCTCTCACCACACCACCTCTCTTCTTTATCCCTACATATAACCCAAAGTGGTTCATTCTTCAAAATAACTTCACCAACAATCACCAACATTCCATTTTGTTGTTGTCATTATTGTTCAGTAGTGCCTGACTCTTCATGACCTCATTTGGGATTTTCTTGGCAAAGATGCTAGAGTGATTTGCCATTTTCTTCTCCAGTTCATCTTATAGATGAGGAAACAGAGGCAAACGGGGTTAGTGATTTGCCCAGGGCCACCCAGATAGTAAATGTCTAAGGTAGAATTTGAACTCAGATCTTCCTGACTCCAGTCTTGGTGTTCTACCCACTCCTCCATCTAGCTGCCCTAAACATTTTGTTTGGGCAGCTCTTTTTTATTAGATTTAATGAAGAAAGCAATGTGACCATGAAGTTTACTGATCAAGAGTCCTTTAACCCTTATAGTGATATTTCCTTCTTTAAAGGAGTATTTATATTAGTCCAAGTAAGTCACTAATTGTATGACCTCAGGAAACAGTGGTTCATTCATTCAGAATGCATTTTTTAAGCTTCTATGATGTGCTAAATAGTGTGCTATTGATACAAAAACAAAAGCAAGAGTTCCTGCTTAAAAGGTATATGTGAATGTGCGCAAACATATGTATATGTTTATGTGTATAAATTATAATCTCCCGCCAATCAGGCTTTCAGTTTGGTTTGTCGTTCTTCCATTTACATCACTGTAATCCTTGTGCATACTAATGATATTGTGGCTTCCTTCAAATCTCAGCTAACATCCCTCTTTCTGCAAGAAGCCCTTCTTGATACTCTCTATTGATTATCTCCGATTGATCCTATAGATACCTTCTTTGTACATGTTGTCTTCCTGCATTACACTAAGATCCTTGAAAGCAGTGACCATCTTTTGCCATGTTTGTTTTGGTTCTGCTTATTTTACTTTCCATCAGTTCATTTATCTTCCCATGCTTATCCATATCTGTCATTTGTTATAGCACAGTTTTATTCTATTACATCTAGGTAGAGCTATTAACTATAGAAGGGCATTTGCTTTATTTCTAGTTTTCTGCTATTACAAAAAAGCATTCCTATAAATACTTTGTTGCATATGGTCCATTCATTTTGTCACTGACCTCTTAGTATATTCCTAGTAGTGGATACTTTGAGTCAAAGGACAGGGACTTTTTTTAATCACTTTTGGGGTACAGAATTAAAGACAGCTTCCCAGAAGGGTTGGGCCAATTCATAAATCTACCAATAGAACTTTAGGATGTCCTCCTTTCCATAACTCCTCTGACAATGACTATTTCCACCTTTTGTCACTTTCCTCAATTGAACCAAAACAAAAGGAAAGGTAAGGAGGCAGCATCAATTTTTCTCAACTAGTTGGTCCACGGTATTATCTTTCCAATACATCTATTAGCTGCAAATCCTGATTGTTTTGGTAGTATATTTTGGCCAATGGAAAAATCACTATCTTTTCAAGTGTATATATAACCAGTGATATTTCTTTGAGGGAGAGATGGCAAGATGGAAGTTGAAATCTCTTGGGCTTGCTAGCATAAAAGACAAATAGGTGCCTGCAGGCAATATTAGTGGTAGATGGAACTAACGTTCAATGCTGAGTCTGTAGTCTGATGATTTAGCTTTCATTCTTTCTCTTGTGCTAGCCTTTTTTTCCTAATTGTCCTCAACACCAGTCAGTCTTGTCTCCCATTTGAAACTCCCGGTTGTGAACCTCTTTTCTTATTCAAATTATGCTCCCAGAGTCTCTTTGCATGGCTGATTCTCATGCCCATAGCATCTTTAACTTCTAATGATTTTTGCTCACATTGATGTCCAAAGTCCACAAAGTCTCTCCCAGTAGGAAGCCCAAGGTTCCTATCTGACTCTCAGAACTTGCACTACTATTAAGCAATTTCTCCCTTGTTGGTGAAATACTACTAATAATCTGGCTTCCTTCAAATCTCGACTAACATCCTACTTTCTGCAAGAAGCCCTTCTTGATACCAGAGCCTTCTCTCTATTGATTATTTCCAATTGATCCCATCGATACCTTCTTTGTACATAGTTGTTTTCATGTTGTCTTCCTGCATCTTTTGCCTTTTATTATTCTCTCAGCATCCGGCACATAGTAGGCACTTAATAAATGCTAGTTGACTAACTGACTGAAATACTATTGGGAGCAAGCTCCATGGAAAATATTACATAGGAAACTGGGTAAAAAAATCAGTACAAAAGAGATATAAGTATACAGGTATATAATAGGTATACAGAATGTAAAAGGGTAGCTATTTCACGCAGTAGATAGAGCACTGGGCTTGGGATCAAGAAGAGGCATCTTTATGAATTCAAATACAGACTCAAATGATTACTAGCTATTGTGACCTTGGGTGAGTCACCGAACCCTGTTTACATCAGTTTCTCATCTGTAAAATGAGCTAAAGAAGGATATGGTAAACCATGCCAGTGTCTGTGCCAAGAAAACCCCAAAGTAGGATCACAAAGAGTTGGATACTACTTAAATGACTCAAATAAAAACAACAATGCAGAATGTAAAGGACTGAAAAAGAAAGGAAGAGAATGTAGTTTAATATTCTGGTCTGGGATCATTCCTCACAGCTGAAATATCTGCCTTGGCCCCTGTGAGTGAGATTTGCAACATTCATCTAGATCGTCAAATTTGGAAAGGATCCTTAGTCTTCGTGTAATCCATTGTGACCCCCAAAATAAACCCTCTTGCACTATACCATATTGATGAGTGATCATATCGACTATATCTGACAAATTCTGATGCTCGTAACTATTTTTCATAGAATAATTTTGGACCTAGAATATGAAAAGAAAGCCTGGCAGTCAGAAGCCCTGTGTTTTAGCACTCATTCTGCCACTATGTAGTTTTATGACCTTGAGCATGATTTCTCAAGCTCTCTTGGCCTCTATCTCCTTATCTGTAACATGAAGACTTTGGACCAGATATTCTCAGAGGTCTTTCCCAGCTGTCCAATTCTATTAATCTAAAGATATGGGCAGGGGTGGGACGAATGGTGGCTCTTGGCTTCTTGACTCCTATGATTCAAATGATAATGATGCTGAAAAGAAAGATGTTGCAATTTGATAGGAAGATGAATGATTCATTTTTCTGTACCTAATTGTATGTTAACTTTTCTCACATCACATTATCTCATCGCTCAACTTGATGTAGGCACCTCCAGAATTGAGGATTTTGTCTGCCTGAAGGATAACTAAAACAACAGATGGGATAAAATTCATGAAATTATTCAGAAAAGAAAGTATCAGAGATGGGGGTTAGCAGGTGAGTCAGAAGGTTAGATTAGGCCATAGGCAATTCATAGATTTTCATCTTCATCAAAGCAATAAAAGGCTTGGCTGTTGTAGTGTAACAAATAAGAAATTGGTTCCCAATGCAAATAGGTTGTAGCGAAGCATTTCTTTTTCTTCACTCTCTTAATGCAATGAATACGATTCTGAAAATAAA
The DNA here is from genome assembly GCA_028646595.1 of Phalanger gymnotis. Taxonomy (NCBI): domain Eukaryota; kingdom Metazoa; phylum Chordata; class Mammalia; order Diprotodontia; family Phalangeridae; genus Phalanger; species Phalanger gymnotis. The sequence continues at coordinate 117,260,109 of CM053627.1, read as the reverse complement.
TTGTGGCTAGTTACATATCAGTTTGATTCCATTCAATTCAAACTCTACTTCTAAAGCACCCATTATGTGCAAAGTACTGTGATAGGTTCTAGAGATACAAAAATGAGATATGACACAGTCCCTGAAACTCAAGAAACTTATAATGTAGATGAGGACATATTCACAAATTACTATAAGTCCAATTAGAAAATGATTACGCAAATAGGGCCAAGTCACAGAGGACTGAAACTTTCTAAGATGTAGGTATTAATTCTGACTGATGAGAATGAGGGAGAACTTCATGAAGCAAGTGTTGCCTGAGCTGACCCTTAGTGAGGTAGGAAGTTGTAAAGAAGAAAAATGCAAGATTCCATCATGGGCATGGGTGATGGCATGGGCAATGGCATGGAAGAAGGAGAAGGCAGGATGAATTTAAAGAGCAGTACACAATTTAGTGTAGCTACCATGAGAAAGGAAGCGCTATGACATAAGGTTCAAAAGGCAGGTAGAAGTTAAATTATGGAGGATCTGGAGTACTAGGCAGATGAGTTGATAATTTCTTGAGTAGGCAGTGGAGGACCACTGAAGTCTTTTTGAGCAGAAGAATGACATGTTATCTTGGGATCCTTAGGTAGAGATACTAGTTAGATTCTAGGCCCTGAACTAGGAGTATGTGAAATAGAAGTAGAAAGCAGTTGGGCGTTTCTTTAGTCTCTGTCCTCAACAGAACTTTCTACACACACACACACACACACACACAGACCGTACATGCACCCGTACATGTGCACACACACACACACAGTTAACTCTTGTTGCTTCTAATAACTGATACAGATGATTGAGGAGATCTTGGGTACTGACATTAGATGGAGAAGATAGCTCAGGAAACTGAGGTAGGAGGTGGAAGAAGAGTTAAGTGGACCAAGGAAGAGTCTACTTTGAGTGCAACTGAGGGAGGAAGAAGGATGCTATTGGTAGCTTCCTATTATATTATATTTTCTCTATTCTGATTGTTATCTGTTATTTTTACATCATATACATTCCTATATTCCTGTTTTAAGCTCTTAAAGCTTATAGCTGAACTAAGACTTTTGGGACTCCCTGTATATTTCAACCTTATAACAAAAAAGAAAGAAGAAGGGAAAATGCTAACTAACCAACTGGTCAGATGAGACTAGTAGCATGAGCAGTGTTCTATGATCTTTATCTCTTACCTTAACAAATGAGAGGGAGACTCATTAGGAGTAGGGATTGGTTTACCGTTGTAATTGAATCCCCATCACCTAGCACAGTGCCTGGTACATAGTTGGTGCTTAATAAATATTTGCTGATTGATTCTCCTCTGTTCTCTAGGGCCAGAATTAATCATTATGTTCACATAGCTTTTAGATTTTAAAAATTCTTTCCATTGACATTGTAATAGTCATTGTCTATATAGCTTTTCTTCACTTTGTATCACTCCATACATCTTTCTGTGTTTCTCCATAATCTTCATAGTCATCATTTCTTATGATACATTAATATTTTATTACACCATATATCACAATTTGTTGTTATTCCCCTATTGGCAGCATCTATTTTGTTTCTAGTTTGCTACAAAAAGTTTTGCTATAAATATTTTATTCTATGTGAAACTTTTCTATGTTTGATGTTGTCATGGCATGTACTTAGCAATGAGATCTCTGGGTCAAAGCATTAGATATCTGCATCAGATTTCTTAGCATAATTCCAAACTGGTTTCCAGAATGGTTAGACCAATTCATAGCTCTACCAACAGTACATTAGTATGACCGACTCTCTATAAGACCTCCAACATTGATGGTTCCCATATTATGTAATCTTTACCAATTTGCTGGGTGTGGTAAAACTTCAGTTATTTTGATTTGACTTTTTCCTGTTATTTGTGATACAGAGCAATACTTTTTTTGTAGCTGTGAATAATTTTCAATTCTTTCGAAAATTGTTTATTCATACCGTTTGACCCCTTCTTTATTGGAGGATATAGCTAAATCCTGGTTAGTGTTAATGATGACTCTTATGAAGTGCTGAATTATTTGAATTTACACTACATGTTCCCAATGGTGCTGGGACCAATTACCATATTTTACATAATTGTAACTTTGAATAGTGTGAGTTTAAATGTATGTAGCTACTTCCCAGGATCCATACTTATACTAATCCATACTGATACTAGCTATACATCTTAATCCTATATATTTCTCTGAGTTCCCAACATATCTGGAATAGCGTGCTGTTATAAAAAATATTTGATGTGAAGATTTCCCCCCATTTGTCAGCTTCTATTCCTAGTCGCTTTGATGTTAGCTTGCTAATTTAATTAATTATTCTTCTTAACTAGGTGCTAGTTCCGATGTGTCTATGCTACAGGAAGAGCACAAGTGACCTGGGAGCCCTCTGAGTTTCAATTTCTTGGGAAAGTTTCCCAGGCATAATTAAGACTCTGCTGTGGACAGAGTCTAGGGATATATACATACTTAAGGATTGAAAATAGAACAAGGGAAGGAAACTTTTGAAGATAAACCAGAGAGTTAGGAGGAAAAACAAGTCAGCGGTGTCATGTAAACTAAGTGGGAAAAGAATATTGAAAAGAAAATGGTAATCACTAAATATTACGTATAAGTCATAGAAGGTGAGAACGGAGGAAAGCCTATTGGATTTGGCAATCAGGAGGTAATATGTGACTTTGATGAGAGCAACTTCAATCAAATAAGGCCACAAGTCAAACTATTGAACTGAAAAGCTACATACACCAAAATTCTTCATGATTTTTGTAAAAAATGTAAGTCTAATGCAGTAAAACTGGTTTTATGTGTTTTGTAGGGATTTACAATTTATTGTATGTGATATTGAAAAGAATTGAGTGACCACCACTTTACTATATTTATAATCTATTTACTATAATCTTTCCATAATCTAATTTATTATAATCTATTACATATTCATTATGTATTATATATTATATTTCTATTATGATTTACTATAATCTAAATAGTATATTTATAAAATGTATCTTTGGGGAAGTCAAGTCTCTTTCTAAGTGAACTATGGAAAGTAGAAGATTCTGCTGATAACTAGGTGGCACAGTGGATAGAGTGCCCCACCTGGCATCAGAAATACTCCTCTATGAATTCAAATCTGACCTCAGACACTTACTAGCTGGATGGCCCTGGGCAAGTCACTTAATCCTGTTTGTCTTAGTTTCATCATCTGTAAAATGTTCTGGAGAAAGAAATGGCAAACCACTCTAGTATCTTCTCCAAGAAAACCCCAGATGGGGTCACAAAGAGTTGGATGTGACTGAAAAATGACCAAACAACTCTGTACATATGGAGTAAATGTCTGGATTGCTGCTGCTTTCTTGGAGGAATTAGCAGATGTGTTATTCTAGGATATTCTAGGATATTGAGGACAGCTCAGCCTGAGGATCCATAGGCTTTTAGTATTCTCAAAATGATCCAGGAAACAGTCTCATCACTGACCTGAGTCTAAGCAACAGATCTATGATCTTGTACCTAGTTGGAGGTTCAGTGGACTGCTCTTGGTCTCAGCCATTATCAATTTGGTGGGAAGTTTTGCAGGTTTAGAGTGACCAAACTGTAGGCCTCCCTTTCTTGTTTGTTTTTTTTTTTGGCAGGGCACTTGGGGTTAAGTGACTTGCCCAAGGGCTCACAGCTAGTACATGTGTCAAGTGTCTGAGGCTGGATTTGAACTCAGGTCCTCTTGATTCCAGGGCCACTGCTGTACTCACTGAGCCACCTAACTGCCCCAGGCCTCCCTTTCTTTGATCTATGATTGCTGTCCTGGTTATTTCACTGCAGCTTTCAGCCTGTGCTAGATGCTGGAAATGAGATCCTGTTTTACTATTGGGATCTGGGCCACACAGACATTGTTTGCTTCTGAACCTTCTTCTTACTCAATGGCTCTTCTTTCCCCTGGAATACCACAGTAGACACAGGTCTCCTCTTCAGTGCACTGTGTATCTATGATCCAGAACTTCTAATTGGCACTATTGCTGGATCCCATACAAATTTAGGTCCAAATTGTGCTGGGTTTAACCCCTCTTCTTTCTTTGTGCACAGCCTCTGCTTGTGCTGAAATGTTCCGCAGGGTAGACTGCTGACCAGACCTTTTCCCAATTGTCCACAAATGTTCCTGTATGTCTCTTTATGCTAACCCAAACTGGAAAAAAAAAGACTCACTAATTTTTTTCTTTTGACTCCTGATTTTATATATACATATACATATACATATACATATACATATACATATACATATACATATACATATACATATACATATACATATACATATACATATACATATACATATACATATACATATACATATACATATACATATACATATACATATACATATACATATATACATATGTCTGATACATTTTCTAAATCTGTTTGAAGAGTTTGAGTGGTAATTGGAAGCTTGCTATATATTACCTACTAAACTACTCTCTTGGTTCTCCTTGTCACTGTACATTCCATGCTACCTACAAATATGCCTAAGTATTGCCTATAATTAAAGACCTTCACTAGACCCTGCCTCAGTTTCCTCCATTCTCACCTTCCATGACTTATCTGTAATATTTAGTGATTACCATTTTCTTTTTCATACTCTTTTCCCACTTAGTTCCCACTCAGTCTGTCCTATATCTTTCCTCTCATTCTCAACCAAATGTCTAGAAAAAGCTTTCTACACGCATTGCTTCCACTTCTCATTCACTTTTTACAATATTGTCCTCTGGGTTTTCATCTCATTTTTCTCTCCAAAGTAACCAGATTCTTTTAATTATCAAGTCAGATGATTTTTTTTTCTTAGTCCCCATCTATCCTGGCATTTCTACAACATTTGACATCATCATTTATGCTTTCCTTTTGGATATTTTCTTTTTTTCTGGATTTTCAAGACTACTTTTTTTCTAGTTCTCCTTCTACCTGTCTGAATCTTTGTCAGTTTTCTTTGCTGGCTCCTTACTGTGGGTGTACCCTAATGTTTTTTCTTTCACTCTTCTGTGTTTTATGACTTGATAACTTCTTCTGCTCCTATGGATTTAAATATCATCCCTATCATCTTTATGCAATGTTCGATTAAGCTAGGTTAGATTCAGATTCAGATTCTCACTGGCAATAAGACACGCTCCCAACAGAATAAAGTTTTTATTGAAAGACAAGGAAATGCTCTATTAAACCCATAACCACATTATTTAACAATTCCTGCTACACAGTTAATGCAGTGACGAAGATGGAGACACAGACACGCAGAGGCATCACCTGTTCAGAGGAACACAGCTGCCCAAGGTTTCTTCAAGCTGGGGAATCCCTCTCTTTTCTACAAATGTAGCAACAACAACAAAAGACACACACACAACATACAACATACACTTCACATTCAGCACCTGCACCCAAGCCTTCTCTGAAGCTGGGGACCGCCTCTCTTTACAGCCTCCTTGGTGGTTTTCTGAACATAATCCCAGGCAAAGCATCCTCTCCATGGGTGAGGTTCCAATGTGCCTGTCCCACATGGTGACTTTTATAGGACCCTGAACAAAGAAAGATTTTCCCACCAGAGAAGGGAGCCACCCCCACACCCATCATTCCTAAGAACTGTCTGGGCAGTTTCAGGAATGTTTCTCCAAGCTGGAGAGGAGCATTTCCTATCTATTGTCTCCTGTCTTTGTTCAGAGCCTATCAGTCTCCAAGTGGGAGAGGAATGTCCCAGGAATGCATCCTGGTCTTTGTTCAGGGCCTATCAGTCTCCAAGCAGGAGAGTCTAAAGGTCTGCAAGGGGGGAGGGAGAGTTGGGCTTACACTGTAATATGGAGGTTCTTCTATAATGATTTATCATTCATGCAAATAACTCCTAGATCTATATATCCAGCCTTAGTCTCTGTTCTGAGTCCTAGACTCGCATCATGAACTGGGAGGTCCCAACCTATCTTTCCAATGCAATTACAAAAGATTCCCCCTTCTGACGCTAGTCCAACCGGTCCTATGGCATCTGCTGTCTCTGTGATGCATGCCTACAATGTTCTTTCCCCTTAATTATATCTTGCAGAATCTCTTATTTAAGACCCAGCTCAGGCATCATATTTTACATGAAGTCTTGCATGTTCCTCTGCTGCTGATGTTTTCCCTCTTTAAACAATCTTGCATTTATTTGGTATAAACTTAATTTGTACATGCTATTTCCCACTTTAGAACATAAGCTCCTTGGAAGAGTAGAGACTTTTCGCCTTTGTCTGTGTGTTCGTAGTATCTAGTAAAGTTCCTGGCGCATAGGATAATAATGCTCAATAGAGCAAAAGATACTGTATTCTAATCTCAACAAACACAGAGGCCAAAGAGGACAAAGCTCCTAGATAAAAAGTGATTTCTTGGCAATGGGTTAAACAAATGAATAGAAGTTTTAATAAACAGAAGTTTATTTTTTCTATAAGAATTTGAGATACATTTGGATTTCTGAGGATCTGTAGGCTTTCAGTGCTCCCAACTGATAATTAATAAAACCAAGAATGTGCTAATTAATGCAATTAATATAATTCAAGAAGTTTTTGAGATTGCATTGTTTTAGTGGACTTTTTTTTTCTTTTTCCTGATACTGTGTCTAGAACCAAAAAACCTTGAGAAAGTTCTAAAGTTTTTGCTTATTGCTCGAATCAAGAGGGAGACAACATTTTGCTTATACTTCACAGAGGCAGAGAATAAGGCAGAAAAGCATTTTAAGCCCAGAAAATAAAAGGTTATTTTGGACCACCTGGTTCTCTAGCTTTTGCCAGGGTTCTTCTGGCCAGTTGGTGAATTAAATGCAAAGTAAAACATATGTCCACTAGATCCTGGTTAACCAAAACCTTTAAGTTGGTGTAATATAACATATCCCTTCTAGATTGTTTTATTTAAAGCGAGGACTGAGAATGGGGATATTGACCTTTAATATTTGTGACTTGGGGTCCAACCAATAAAAGAAGGCATGAATTTGTGTCATTAATTTCCATGTTCTCACAATTTTGCCCAAAAACATTTTTCTTGGCCCAAATAGCTTTGAAGTCCAGTTGGTTCCAACACCCCAAGTTAAACAGCAGGGCTTCTCCACCTGCTCCCCTTTTGCATTTCTAGTGCTGATGGGCCTGTTATTTCTCCAGACCTCTTATAGTGCCAGATTTCTCCCAATTCTAGGTTGGTTTATTCATTTCTTTTGCTCCAGGAAAAGACCATTCCACTCCTTACCAGGGCCAGCTGGCACATTTTAGTCCCTTCCAGTATTCAAGGTCTATCTCTGTCCTAGTTTCTTCTATCCCTTGGCTCCTATCCCCCAGCACACAAGGCTATCTAATGAAGCAAAGACAATTTGTCCTGACCACTGGTGGAAAGTGTTCTTGGTTCCATTATGAGCCAGCCAGACAGAAAACATTTGATGGTACTTAATCGAATTGAAAAATGTGACTACCCATTGTTTAAATTCAGGCAATTTTTTTCTTCATTCAGAGGTTGAACATTAAGTATAAAGGGCAAAATCATATTTTTACACTACAGGTATAGGTCATTGGAAAGATGCTATCATAAAGACAGAGTTACAAGGCATAGCATTGTCTTTAATTGTTGACATGAGCAATTTTCTGGACAGGTAACTGGAACATTTTTCATTTTGAAGTGAGGAATCAGCATATTTGAGCTAAATAAGTTATGAGATATAACTGAGCATGTCAGTGAAGTTCTAAAGCAGAAGTTATTTGTCTGTACTGCTCACCTTTGGGGATTTCTTTGTTATAGCTTGGGTTTACCCTTTCCCCTAGAGTGTAGAGCGTTATGGCTAAGACCACGACAGTGAGTAGCTTCCCAAAGTCAAGAATCAGTATCCAGGCTTATTTAGGAAGAGTGCAGATATTTTACTGCTGTTTTAATGAGTGGTGGTAGAAACTTACCTTGGATAAGGAAGAAGGTTTGATAGGTGTGTGTGTGTGCGTGTGTGTGTGTGTTTGTATATGAGAGAGAGAGAGAGAGAGAGAGAGAGAGAGAGAGAGAGAGAGAGAGAGAGAGAAGAGGGAGAGAGTGGGAAGAGAGAGATTGGGGGTGAGAGGGAAAAATGGGAGGGCAAGAAAATAGGAAAGGGGGAAGAGAAGGGGATAGAGGGGAATGAGGAGGGAATGTGGTAGAGAAGGCAGACAGGGAGGGGGTGAGGAGGAGAGGAGCAGAGAAAAAGGAGGGGGAGAGAAGGAGAGAGAAGAAAGAGATGAGAAATAGCACATGTAAGAGGATTTGAGAGCTTGGAGCCTTGTAAATTTGTGAGAGATACTTGATGTTAAAGTGAAGGATTTAACTTTGAGCTGTCTTCCATATTTTGGTTCCCCTCTCCCTCATGTAGTGAAACCATATAACAGGAAAGCCCAGTGAGAGTCAATATTTGAATGCTTAGTTTCTGAGCATTCTGTAGTCTCTGCATGGAAAAACAGCGTGCCTTGTGGTACAAAGGGAACTAGAGCTTGGGGCATGAGTGCCAAGAGTGTGACTAGGAACGAGAGGTCCCCAGCATGAAGCAGATGGGATTTTGGGTGAACAGAAAATAGAATAAAAGTTGGCAGTTCAGAGCTGAGCTTCAGCACTTTGAGAGCAGTATGTAAGCAATGCATGACAATTCTGTGGATTCTGTGCAATAGCAACCAGGGAAATTTTCATCTTACTGATAAATAAAGGATGTTTTCAACACTTCCCAAGCTCAGCTTACTTTGCTTGTGAGATTTATTTATTAAGAGTCTACAGTTTGTGAAGAACTATTCTGGGCCTTGGGGATGTAAATATAAAACCCAACACAGCTATCGAGGGATATGACATGTATACAAATAAATATTATGCAATATGGGGGGGAAGAGGAAAAATACAAACAACATAGTCCAGGCCAGGGTTCTTAACCTGGCATCCTCTTTCAGCTATTAGGGAATCAGGGAAAGCCTCATTGAAGAGGAAGTGTTTGAGGTAAGCCTTGGAGGAAAGTAGGGATTATGAAAGCTAGAGATAAAGAGGCTGTGCACTCTAGGCATGGGAAAATGCTACTTAAATGCAAAGATAGCACTTCCATTTCAGGGAACAGTTGATTATCTGGTTTGGCTGGGGTATAAGTGCAAAAAAGAGAGTTGTAAAATAAAGCTTAAAATAAAGCTTTGAAGTTGCGTGAGGGTCTGATTGCAGAAGGCTGTAAGTGTTGGGCTAAGACTAGAAGTCTATATTTTATCTTATAGGTAATGGGGAGCCAAATAAGGTTTTCAGGCAAGCAAGTACATGATCAGAGCTGTACTTTATAAAAAAATATATTAGTAGCTTTGTTTTTTTCCTTTTTTATTAGTAGCTTTGTGAAGAATGGATTGAAGAGGGGAGAGATGGTGAAACTACTATCACAGTCAGAACCTGAGTTTCTAAGGGTTGGCTATGGAAATAGAATGAAGGGAATGGGTGTGAGGCATTGAGGAGGTGACAAATAGAACTGGGACAATTGATTGGATAAAGAGAGAGCCAGCAGATTGACAAACAGATAAAGAAAAAGAAGAGTGACAGGAAATTGCATATTTTGAGGTTTCTATCCCGAATGCCTGTGAAATGCCATTAATAGAAATAGGGAACTTATGAGGAGGGGCAATTTAGGGAAAAGTGATGAGTTTACTTTCAGACATGTTGAATTTGAGTAGGAAATCCAGATGGAAATGTCCAATAAGTAGTTGGCAATTCTGAAATAGAGTTCTGGGGAGAGATTAGGGTGTTCTTTAAATGACTTATGCAATAGCAGTTCTGTTTAGTATGAACAAAACAGTTGTGGGAGATTGTGTGGCACAGTTTTGTCATCTGTGATTGGTCCTGACGTATAACTGTAGATGACTTGCTCTCTGTTCTTTTGTTGTATGAGTTTCCTGTCCTGTGCTTCCAGGGTCAAGAGTGTTGGTCTGGACACAAAACAGGGTCATCTCTTCATTCCTGTTCCCCGGTAGAGGAAATCCAATTTTGAAGCTTATAATTTATTGGAGACTGATGGTTCTTTGTGGCTAGTGTTGTGTTATCAGAATCACCAACAGGTGAGAAGTTTGTGCTGAGGTTTGGCAAACAATTCTCTGTGAAAGGCAGATTTGTTTGAAAGGCCACCTTTATTTGCCAGGCAGGACTGCAATAGGACAACTAGTTTACCTTGGCAAATGATTATTAAAAGTCATCAAATCTATAAAAATTCAAGCAACATTTGCAGTGGTCTGAATGAAACTTATCAGTGCTCCCCAACCACCGATATCATTCCCCTTTGTCATATCATTATTTTGAGAATTAGAAATACTTACACCAGTAACTATTCAAAGATTGCTTAAAAAACAACAAAAAAGATTGGAAAGAAGGGTGGAGAATGTTGAGGGAGGGAGAGTTTCAAGTTCTGAGGTTTGGTCAGTGGTGCTACATTTCATATATCTTCTGCTTTATTCCCTTTCAAAGTTCTTAGTATTGCTTCCTTATTATTTGGGATGCAAAAGAAGTGCCTTCACATGGCAAAAATTCTCTGACCATAGTATATTTCTAGGCACCAATGTTTTTTTCTTCCTCCTATAATATTTTCCTGCATCAATTTGAAGAAGTTATAAGCTTATACAGGATAGTAGCACGATCAGCCACGATGTATAGAGCGCTTGTGAAAAGTGGGGAATGGCCCATCAGTCCAGTTGTTAGAAACATGTTAATTCAATCTCTTCATGGATTTCAGGACATATGTGGGTATTTTTTTCCAATCTGATTACCATGCAAGGAAATGGGGCCTTTGGAATGGTTCTGAAGAGGACCTACAATACTTGCAAAAGTTGCTGATCAGAAGATTTAGTCCCTCCCTGATCGGATTGAGAGAAGACAATCTTTAAGTCTTTAATTGAGGAAACAGGCCTAGGGCTTCCATCCAGGCCTGCACAGAGATGTGAATATGGGCTGCTGTTCTTTGCCTCTTTGTATTTGTTCTTTTTTTAAAAATATATTTTTGACATTCTTTTTAAATTTTGAGTTCCAAATTCTCTCCCTCCCTCACACCCCCTACCCAACCCACTGAGAAAGCAAGCAATATGATATTAATTATATACATAAAATCATGAAAAATATTTCTGTATTGCCTGTCTTTCAAAAAAAAGGCAAGAGAAAACAACAAAATTATACTTTAATTTGCACCCAGAATCCATCAGTTCTTTCTCTGGAGGCTGATAGCATTTTTTTTATCATGAGTCCTTCAGAATTGTCTTGCATCAGAGTAGCCAAGTCTTTTACAGTTGATCATCATTACAATATTGCTCTTACTATGCACAATGATCTCCCAGTTCTCACTTTCCTTGGCATCAGTTCGTATAAGTCTTACCATGATTTTCTGAACTCACCCCCCATAATTCCTCATAGCACAATATTATTCCATCACAATCATGTACCTCAGCTTGTTCAGCATTCACCCCACTGATGAGTATCTTCCCAATTTCCAATTCTTTGCCACCAGAAAAAGAGCTGCCATAAATATTTTTATGAATATATAGGTCCCTTTTCCTTTTTATTTGGGATACAAACCTAGTAGTACTATGGTTGGGTCAAAGGGTATGCACAGTTTCATAGCCCTTTGGCATAGTTCTACATAGTTTTCCAGAGTAGTTGGTCCAGTTCACAACTCACCACTTGTTCACTAGTGTACTTACTTTTTCCCTCATTCCCTTTAGGATTTGTCATTTCTAATATGTGTGGGGTAACCTCAGAGTTGTTATAATTTGCATTTCTCTAATCAATACTGATTTTGAGTATTTTTTCATATGACTATGAATAGCTTTGATTTCTTCTTCTGAAAACCTCTTATTTATAGCTTTTGACCATTTATCAATTGGACAATGATTCTTACTTTTACAAATTTGATTCAGTTTTATACAGTACTCATATATATTTGAGAAATGAGGTCTTTATCAGAGAAACTTGCTGTAAAATTTTTAAATATTACTTCATTGTCTATAGTATGTTTTAGCAAAATGTTTCCCTGATTATCTCTTTGAATTGAGCTGATTTTTGTTTTCTTTGTCTGAGATCATGACTGCTACCCCTGCTTTTTGTATTTCAGCTGAAGCATATTTGATTCCGATCTAGACTTTTACTTTAATTCTCTGTGTGTGTCTTTCTGTTTCAAGTGTGTCTCTTGTACATGCCATATTGTCGGATTCTGTTTTCTAATCCATTCTGCTATCTGCTTCCATTTTATGGGTGAGCTCATCCCATTCACATTCACAGTTATGATTATTAACTGTGTACTACTACCACCACCACGACTGCTACTACTACTGCTGCTACTACTTCTTCTTCTTCTTCTTGTCTTTTCCTCCTCCTCCTCCTCCTCCTCCTCCTCTGTCTCTTCTCTCTCTGCCTCTCTCCCTCCCTTCCTCTCTCCCTCCCTCCCTCTCCCCTCTCTCTTGCCTCTGTCTCCTCTTTCTCTCTGTCTCCTCTCTCTCTATCTCTTCCTTCTCTCTCTGTCTCTTCTTTCTCTGTCCCCTCTCTGTCTTCTCTCTCTCTCTCTCTCTCTCTCTCTCTCTCTCTCTCTCTCTTTCTCTCTCTCTCTCTCTCTCCCTCCCTCCCTCCCCCCTCAAAAATCTATTTTGCTTTTAACCACTGTCTCCTTTAATTTGTCCTCCCTTTTCTCATCATCCCCCACCCCTTTCTCTTATTTCCTTCCCTTCCTATTTCGCTACTGGGTAAGTTAGATTTCTGTGCACAACTAAGTGTATGTATATATTCTTCCCTCTTTGAACTAGTTCTGATGAGAGTGAGGATCAAGCATTGCTGCAATGCCCTCCCATTTCCCCTCCACTATAATAGCTCTTTCTTGAATGCCTCTTTTATGTGATAAAAATTTCCCCATTTTACCTCTCCTTTGTCTCAGTGCATCCCTCTTCTCCCCTTAATTTTTTAGCCATTATTCCATTCCATTATTCCATATGCCATCTGTCTGTGTAAACTCCTTTTAATTACCCTAATAATGGTGAAGTTCTTAGGGGTTACATGTTTGTTCTTTGTTGTTGCTGTTTATCCTTCATTCTTGAAAATGACCATGATGTCATGACTTACAAGTGAATTGGGTTTAAGTAAGGCAGAGCTGTGGAAAGTCACCAGCGTCACACTCTCCTCCTGAGCCATCTGGGTCCAGTGGCAATATGTAGATCAGGGATGACTGGAGATGGATCCCAGGGGTTACATGTATCATTTTCTCATAGAGAAAGGTAAACAATTTAACTTTATTGAGTTCCTTACAATTATTTTTCATTATTCTTCTCTTGAGTCTTCTGTTTGAAAAGCAAATTTTCTATTCAACTCTGATATTTTCATGCTTTAAAGGTCTCAATTTCATCAAATATGATTTTTTTCCCTTGAAGGATCACACTCAGTTTTGCTGGGTAGGTGATTTTTGTTTTCCCTGGAGGTTTTTGTTGTAGGCTCTATGACTTTGTTAACTTCATCTGACTGTAAGTTTTGGTCTTCTTTGTCACCAAAGAAGGCATCCAGAGTCTGAGACTGAATCTGGGCGTGTTTTTGATGCCTGGCCATATTCCCCTCCAACTTAATTAACCTTTGAATTTTTCAACGGGGCGTGGCTGCTTAAAGACTAAAGAGTTCTATGTTCCTTGCTTGGGTGGATGCGCTGCCTTATCAGCTATGCCCCTCCTTCCCCAAAAGCCCCTGCCGGGGATGAGGGCTTAAATCTTCAGCAGGCTCTTTTCTCCTGCTCTGATCAGCCCCTTACTTCCTCCCACCAGGTGGGCCTGGGGCCAGAAGCAACTGCAGCCTAATTCTAAAGCTGCCCCACCTCCGGTGCCCCAGGGGCAAGTGGCTGGAACTGCAAACTCAGTCACACAGCTTTTCCCACTAACCTTCTCTGCTGTCTTTGCTCTTTGTGGGTTGAGAGGTCTGGTACATGCCACAGCTCAGTAATTCAGCATGTTAGGGCACTTTCCACTCGTCTCCTGGTCTGGTAGGTCCGAGTCTGGTCTGTTCCCGCTGTGCTTGCTGGGCTCAGCTCTGCTCGCCTCAGCTGGGGGCTGGGAGCTGGGAGCTCCGTGTGGGACCGACCTTACCCAGAGACCATCCAGGCTGTCCTGCGGTGGAGCCCTGCTTCCCTCTGCCACTTTGTGGGTTCTGCAGCTCTAAAATTGGTTCAGAGCCATTGTTTTATAGGTTTTTGGAGGAACTTGGTGGGGAGCTCACGCCAGTCACTGCTTCCCGGCCGCCATCTTGGCTCCGCCCCCGTGATTTTTGTTTTTAATCATAGCTCCTTTGCCTTCCAGAATATCATATTCTAAGCCCTCCACTCCTTTAATGAGGAAACTGCTAAATCATGTGTGCCTTGCTGTGACTCTGTGATATTTGAATTGTTTCTTTCTGGCTGCTTGAAGAACTTTCTCTTTTACCTGAGAGCTCTTAGTTTTACTATAATATTACTGAGAGCTTGCATTTTGGGAACTCTTTGAAAAGGCAATTGGTAGATCCTTACAACTTTTATTTTACCCTCTGGATCTAAGATATTGTGTTAGTTTTCCCTGAAAGTTTCTTGAAATATGATGTCCAGGCCCTCTTTTCGATCATGTCTTTCAGGTAGTTCAATAATTCTTAAATTAATCTCTTGTTGATCTGTTTTCCAGGTCAATTGTTTTTTAATGAGATACTTCACATTTTCAGTTTTTTCATTCTTCTAACTTTATTTTATTGTTTCTTGACGTTTCATGGACTTGTTTTCTCCTTGTTCAATTCTAATTTTTGAGGAATTATTTTCTTACTGAGATTTTGTACCTCTTTTTCCATTTGGCCAATTGTGCTTTTTTTATAGCAATTTTTTATTTTTAGTTTACGACATTCAGTTCTACATAATTTTGAGTTCCAGATTTTCTTCCCTCCCTTCCCCCTCCCTCCCCAAGATGGCATGGAATCCCATATAGCTTCCATGTATAACTTCGCATTGAATTAATTTACACACTAGTCAAGTTATGGAGAAGAACTGTGATCAGTGAAATGAATCATGCGAAAGAAGAAACATGACCAAAAAAAGAAAAAAAACCAACCCAAAAACAAAAGAGAGAAAAAGAAAAAAAAGGGGGAAAAAAGGCTAGCATGAAGTGTGCCACAATCTGCATTCATACTTCATAGTTCTTTCTCTGGATGTAGATAGCATTCTCCATCGTGAGTCCTTTGGAGTTGTCTTTGTACCTTGTGTTGCTGAGAAGAGCAAAGTCTGTCAGGGTTAGTCCTCACAGAATCCATACATCTGTGGTTGTGTATAATGTTCTCCTGGCTCTGCTCCACTCACTCAGCATTATGTCAT
>CM053627.1:117210331-117244258 GCA_028646595.1 Phalanger gymnotis | reverse complement strand
TTCTTCGAAGATACTGTCAAGGCTCTTTTTTTTCATCGTGGATTTCCAGTAGACCAATAACTCTTAAATTGTCTCTCTTGGATCTGTTTTCCAGGTCAGTTGTTTTCCCAGTCAGATATTTCACAGTTTTTTTCAATTTTTTCATTCTTTATATTTTGTTTTACTACTTCTTGATGCCTCATAGAGTCATTAGCTTCCACTTGCTCAACTCTGATTTTTAATGAGTTAGTGTTTTCATTTTGCTTTTGAGTCTCCTTTTCCAGTTAGTTGATTTTACCTCTCAGGGTGTCATTTTCTCTATTTAGATTCTGAATCTCCATGGCCATTTCGCCAATCTTATTCTTTAGGGACTTGATTTTATCAGTGGATTTTTTTTTCCATTTTTTCCATTTTTTCTTTTACTTCCCTAATTTGGTTTTTGAAATCCTCCTTTAGCTCTTCCATCATTGCTTTTTGGGCTGGAGACCAGTTCACATTACCTTTTGAAGTATCAGATGTGGGTATAGTGTCATTGCTGTCCTCTTCCAAATTGGCATTTTGATCATTCCTGTCTCCATAAAAAGAATCAATGGTCCTCGATTTTTTTGTGTTCTTCTTCATGTTGATAAGCCTTTTCCTGGCTTTACAACAAATTTCTGCCTTTGGAGCTCAGGGCTCTCTGTCCCAACATTCTTATTCTGGGGATTGTGAGTCTAGTTGTTGTCTTTGTGAATTATAACCTTCAGTTTCCTGAGGTGTGGGGGAGGGGTCTGGCTCCCTGATGTCTCTTTCCCTAGGAGTGCTCTCCAGCACTATTGCTCTTCAGCAATGGTCTCACCTCTTTATTGTTTGAGCTGGCATGGGCACTTCCCCTAGGGGAGCAAGATTATGTCTGGGCTCCTGGTGTTGACCCCTGCCAGCTCTGTCCCTCTGGGACTAATGAACTTCTACTATTTAGCCACTGAAGCCCCACTTCTGTCTCCTCTGTTCCAGCATTCTTTTTTTTCCAAGGAATTCTCTGGGTGAGGGGGGAGGAATTAGAGCCATTTACCTGGCCATTATGTCTCTCAGAAGTTCAAGAAGCTTCAAGAAGTTTCATACCTTTGGGCTGCAAGCCTCAGGAGTTCATGTTTCACGGCTAGTGGCATTGCGCTGCCTCTAGTCGCTTCCACAGACTGGTGTCCTGTGTCGGGGGGCCTGAGGATCTCTGCTGGCTTCAGGTGCCCAGCTTTTTCCCAGCCTGTCTCCCACGTGGGTTTCCCGGCCAGCTGATTCTGCTTTGGTCTGGAGCAGCTCCACATGCCGAGCACTCTCTGAACCTACAGATTTGTGCCTTTGGCCTTTCAGACTCTCCCAGCTTGGAAATTTGCCCCACTCAGACTGCTCACGGTTTCTAACTCTCTCAAATCTGCTCAGATTCACTTTTTTTATAGGAATCTGACAGACCTTGCGAAAGAGCTCCGGTAAGATGCTGTTTCGATGTGGCCATCTTGGCCCTGCCCCCCCCCCCATTCTGCTTTTTAAGAAGTTTTTCCGATGAATTTTTGTACCTCCTTTTCCAATTGACCAATTACTTTTTAAGGAATTCTGTTCTTTAGTAAATTTTTATGCCTCTTTTAAAATTTGGTAAATTCCGTTGGTTTTTTTTTTATTTTAAGGAGTTATTTTCTGCAGTTTTTTTTTTTTTGTTACTCTTTCACCAAGCTAAGTCTCTTCAAAATTTTCTTATGTCACTCTCATTTCTTCCCCCAATTTTTCTTTTACCATTCAGCTCTTTCTTTAACTTCTCCAGGAATTCTTTTTGGGCTTGGGTTCAATTATCATTTTTCTTTGAGGCCTTTTTTTTTGCTTAGCTGTTTTCACATTGTTGTCTTTTTCTGAGTTTATGTTTTGGTCTTCTCTGCAACTAAAGTAACCTTTTTGTGGTAAAATTCTTTTTTGTTGTTGTTTGCTCATTTTCCAGTCTATTTCTTGATTTTTAACTTTATGTTAAATTTGGTTTTGCCTGTCTGCGGATGGAGAGGCACTATCCCAAGTTTCAGGCTTTTTTTTTTTTTGCTGTTATTTTCAGAGCTAGTTTTGGGGGTATTGAAGTTTTTGGTGCTTCTAAGGTGGTTTGATCCTGGGAGAAGTATGGTCACTGTAGTCTTGGTTGGCACTCTGATCTTTACTAAGGAAGGGTCCCTGGTATCCTAGAGTTGTTTGTACTAGCACTCCTCACTGCTTTGGTGCCGTGATTAGAGCCCCTTCTCCTTTGTGACAGACCACAAACATTCCTCTCCTCCCTAGAACTGTGACCTAGAACTGTATATGGCAACAGAGTCGCAAATATGGTACCCAGCACCAGCAAAGGGTCTCCTGTAATCTCTTTCTGAAAAGCAATTGTCTGACCCTCTCATCTCTGGGCTGAGAGTTCCCAAATCTGCTGCTGCTGCTGTAGCTGCAGTGTTGGCTATTGCTACAGCTGCATGTGTGGGCTCCAGACAGGTCACCACCAGATCTCCACCATGGTGCTCCAGGATTTTCCTGTTCACCTCTTAAGTTTTCTTAGACTAGAAAAATATCTCACCCCAATTTTTTGTTGGTTCTACCAACAAGCAAATTTGATTCGAGGCATTATTTTAAAGTTCTTTGGAGGGGATGTTGGGAGAGATCATCTGAGTGGCTGCCCTTAATCTTCCATCTTGGCTCCCTATGTATTTTGTTCTTTTTTGATTTGGGGTAACAGAATATCAGACTAGAATGCAACCCTGTGATCTTTGAAAGTTTGGGAGAGTGAGCTGCTAGAGATCTGGGCTGGAGTCCACATCAAATTTTGCTGAGCCTGATAATGATTGAAACCTGGAACAATCTACTTGACTCAGCATAGCAGCAAGTCAAAGTCATTTAAGAAGGAACAACAGTGACTTAGGTATCAGCTATGCTGTATTCAGAAGTGAAATGAGTGGGGCAAAGGCTTTGCAGCAACTGCTTTAAGGTTGATCCCACTCTCCCCAAGGTCTAAGGTAGTATAAAGGAATGTGTACCCCCAGGTGTTGGGGAAATAAATGTTTATACTTCCGTTTTTGCTATATTTGCCCAGGGATTATTCTGGTGCAAAAACCAATTGATATTAAATGGTTAAATGATACTGATGAGCCAGTAATTGATCATATAAGGGATATCCTAACTACACGTACCCCTCATGGATGACTGCCTTTCTTCTTGGATCAGTGCCTTGTTATGGTAGAGGCTTGTGTAATTCAGTGAAACTATGAGCTAAGAGAGTTACTCAAGATGGTCATAATGGAGACTTCTGATAAAAGGTGTTCCATTGGAGAAGAAAATGACAAACCTCTCCAGTATCTTTCCTAAGAAACATTGACAGTATTGCAATGATAAATGATATGACATCAGAAGATGAGCCCCTCAGGTAGGAAGATGTCAAACATATTACTCGGGAAGAGTGGAGAACAAATACAAGTAGCTTCAGAAAGAATGAAGCAGCTGGGCCAAAGTCAAAAGAAGCTCAGCTGTGGATGTGTCTGGTGACAAAAGGAAAGTCCAATTCTGCAAAGATCAATATTGTATAGGAACCTGGAATGTATGATCTATGAACCAAGGTAGTCTGGATGTGGTCAAACAGGAGATGGAAAATTTGAACATTGACATCTTGGGTGTCAGTGAACTTAAATGGACAAGAATGGGTGAATTTCATTCAGGTGATCATTACATATACAACTGTGGGCAAGAATACCATAAAATAAATGGGGTGGTCCTTATAGTCAATAACTGGGTGAAAAAAACAGTTCAGAAGTATAATCCCAAAAATGATAGGATGATATCTGTTTGATCTCTTAAAGGAGGAAATCAAAAGATAGTTGGAATGACAAGCAAGTTTGGCTTTGGAATACAAAATGAAGCAGGACAGAGATTAATAGGGTTTTGTCAAGATAACTCACTGGTCTTTGCAAACAGTATTTGTTCAACAACCCAAAAGGTGACACTACACATGGATATCACCAGATGATCAATATCAGAATTAGATTGATTATATACTTTGCAACCAAAGATAAACTCTATACAGTTAGTTAAAATAAAGCCTGGTCTTGCTATTGCTCAGATCATGAGCTTCTTATAGCAAAATTTAGACTTAAATTGAAGAAAGTAGGGAAAACCATCAGACTATATAGGTATGACCTATGTATCGCTGATGAACATGAGGTGGAGGTGATTAAAAAGATTTAAGGGATTGGATCTGGTAGATAGAGTGCTTGAAGAACTATGGAAAGAGGTCCACAATATTGTGCAGGAGGCAGCAACAAAAAAATTCTCAAAAAGAAGAACAAGGAAGAAAAGTTATTGATGAGGCTTTGCAAATATCTGAGCAAAAGAGGAAATTAAAAGGTAAAGGAGAAAGGGGAAGATATAGCCACATGAATACAGAATTCCAGAGATTAGCAAAAAGAGATGAGAGAGTTTTCTTAAGTGGACAATGCAAAGAAATAGAAGAAAACAACAGCATAAGAAAGACAGGAGATTTCTTCAAGAAATCTGGAGATCTCAAGGGAACATTTCATGCAAGAATGAACATGATAAAAGACAAAAATGGTAGGAACTTAATAAAATTAGAGAAAGTAGCAAGAATATACAGAAGAACTATACAAGAAAGATCTTAACATCGCCAATAACTGCAATGGTGGTTACCGATCTAGATCCAGACATCCTGGAGAATGAAGTCAAGGGGGCCTTAGGAAACATTACTAATAATAAGGCTAGTGGACATGATGGAATCCCAGATGAGCTATCAAAAACCTTAACAGATTATGCCATTATAGTGTTGTGGTAAATATGCCAGCAAATTTGTAAAACTCAAATGTCCACTGGATTGGAAAAGATCAGTTTGTGTCTCAATCCTAATGAAGGGCAATACTAAAGAATGTTTACAGTATTAAACAATTGCACTCATTTCACACATCAGCAAGGTTATACTTAAGATCCTGCAAGCTGGACTTTAGCAATATGTGCACTGAGAATTACCAGAAGTGCAGGCTGGTTTTTGAGGAGGGAGAGGAACTAGAGACCAAATTGCCAACATCCTCTGGTTTATGGGGAAATTAAGGAAGTTTTAGAGGAAAAAACATCTACTTCTGTTTCCTTGTCTACACTAAAGCCTTTGACTGTGTGGATCACAACAAAATGTGTCAAGTTCTTAAATTGATAGGACTACCAGATCGTCTTACTTGTCTCCTGAGGAACCATACACAGGTCAAGAAGCAACAGTTAAAACCAAACATAGAACAGCTGTTTGGTTTAAGATTGGGAAAGGAGTTTGACAAGGGTGTCTCTTGTCACCTTATTTATTTAACTTACATGCAGAATACATAATGCAAAATGCCAGGCTGGATAAATCAAAAGCCAGAAGTAAGGTTGCCAGGAGAAATATCAACAGTCTCAGATATACCTATGACACTACTCTGATGGTAGAAAGTGAAGAATTAAGAAGCTTCTTGATGAGGGTGAAAGAGGAGAGTATAAAAGCTGGCCTGAAGCATAACATCAAAAAAATCAAGATCGTTATAACTGTTCTCGTCACTTCCTGGCAAATAGGGGGAGAAGAAATGGAAGCAGTGTCAGATTTTATATTTTGGGACATGAAGATTACTGAAGATGGTAGCTGCACTCATCAAATTAAAAGACACTTCTTCCTTGGAAGAAAAGCTATGGCAACTCTGGAGAGCGTACTATAAAAGAGAAGTATCTCTTTGCCGACAAAGGTCCATGTATTCAAAACTATTGTTTTTCTAGTAGTAATGTATGGCTGGTCATAAGGACAGCTGAGTACCACAAAAGTGACACTTTTGAATTATGGTGCTGGAAAAGACTTTTGAGAGTCCTTTGGACAGCAAGGAGATCAAATCGGTCAATACTTAAAGAAATTAATTCAGACTATTTATTAGAAGGACAAATACTGAAGCTGAAGCTTAAATACTTTGGCAACATAATGAGAAGACAAGACTCATTGGAAATGACTCTGATGTTGAGAAACATTGAAGGCAAAAGGAGAAGGGGGTGGCAGAGGATGAGGAGGATAGATAGTGTCATAGAAGCAAAAAACATGAGCCTATGAAGACTTAGGAGATAGTAGAGTATAGAAGGGCCTGGCATGCCATGAGGTCATAAAGAGTCAGACATGACTGAACAACTGAATCTCAAGGGAGAGATGAAGCCAACTATGAGCTCTCTGGGGACCAAACTCATCAGTGCTAGTGGGAATTGGGATAAAAATCTCCGGAGCTTACTAAAGGCCGTAGGTTACTTAGATAATTTTGTATATAATGATATGCAGTTATATAATTTTATAGATATAAACAGTTCATTTGTATAGTAAGTTGTATTTATACATTTTTACAATGCTTTATAATGTGACAGAAAATAGATTTGAAGGAAATATTTTGAGAAAACATCCTTTCCGGTCATTCTCTTCCTTTATTACTCCTTATTTTTCTTCTTACTAGACTTCTGATTTGATCAATACAGGGAATTCTATACTGAATAAGACATTTCATCTACCAATGCCGATCATCATATTCTCTGTAATTTAGTCTTAGAGACTTTTATGGGGTACTAGAAGATTAAGGGACTTGCTCAGGGTCATGTAGCTGCTTGATATCTGAGGTAGAACTTCAATCCAGGTCGTCATGACTCCCAGGCCAGCTGATTAGCTAGCTCATACTCACAAAGATGAGTTTGTTTTCTGGAAGGCTCATGGCCAGATTTATATTTCCTTCAGGGATCTAGGGGTACCCCTTGAAGTTTCAGAAGTCTTACTCTCTAATGCTTCTGTACTTATTTGCCTTTATTTGGTCTATCCAATTAAATAGTTTTTTTTCATTCTTTCCCATTTCCGAGCTTTCAGTTTTGATCCATTTTACCCAATAAAAATGGAAATGAAATTCACTTCATATCCAGGTAGATCATTGATTGTATATCATAAGGGCAGTACTCCACACAGCTCATTGGTACCTCTCTAAAAGGTTTGCTTTGTACCTGGAAACTTTTTATTCAGCTTGCATATGTAATTTATCACTTGGCCACAAGGGTGCACTAATATGTCCTCATAAACATAAGATTCAAATTCTTAATTTGCTATAGCTCATTTGTCCAGGGCAGTAAGGGATTTCTGTTAGATTCACTTGGGAGTGCTCATACATGCAGAACTTCCCTACCTTATTAAAAATGTTGTGAATAAAGGTAGAGAGTACTCTCCTTTCTAATCAAAGATGCAAAATGGGTTTCCTCTTTTTTTTTAAAAAAAAAAGATGTTTTATTAAGATTTTAAAAAATCCAAAGATTGGGTCATGCGTGAAATGCATTTAGTCAAGGATTTCTTACTTTATCAGTTCTGTTTAAAAATAATTTTCCTCTTCAAGAGAGATCTTTAATTACATTAGAGCAATAGACTGGGATTTATTCTAATTATGAACTAGTAAAACTGAAATACACTTTGTTAAAACCATGGAGAGAGAAATCGGACACATGCCAATTCCTTATTACTAGGATGTTGAAGTAGAATTGGTCATTGGGATATTAAAAGTCTTACATAAATAGAAGGGTACTGCAATTACTGCATGCATCAGTGTGGGCTTTTCAAAGTGAGTAGACTAATTAGTTTTGTTGGTTTTAAAAATTCAGACAGAGTGACCACAACCTTAGCAAATTATGTCAGTGTAATAAGTACAGCATCTTAATTCCATACCATCTTCCTTACCCATCTGACAGACCAGTGATTTTTGTTGCTATGTAGATCATGCTTATCTTTATTACCTTGGCCAATTAATTTAACCCCATTGGGTCTTAGTTTCCTTAACTTTAAAGCTAGGAGATTGGTTTGATGACCTCATAGGTACTGTTCCTGACTGACCCTGCCAAGCTCTGTGTCCTTGGAGAAATCACTTAATTTAGCTTGGTTCAAATTTTGTCATTTTACAATGGGGAAATTAGATTAGAAGCTCAAAGATCCCTTCTAGATATAATGAGAAATTATTTTAACAATACTTTTCATTTAAATAATGCTTTAGGGCTTGAAAAATGCTCAGAGGGATAGAATTGTATTTATTTGGTGATTTTTATCAGTGTAAGGAGCTTCCAAAGAGGAGCTTTCTCTTTTTGTGTCATTTTGTGCCTTCCCAACAATTAGAGAGTTGAAGGCAGGAACCGAGAGTTAGTGGTTTGTCTAAGGTCATAAAGTTAGTATGTATCAGAGACAGGATTTTAACCCAGGTCTTTTTTGATCCTGAGGATGGTAGGTGGCATAGAGGATACAGTGCAGAGGGTGGAGTCAGGAAGACCTGAGTTTGAACTGAAACAGACACAACCCTCTGTCAGCCTTAGTTTCCTCAACTAAATGGATGGGTATAATGATAGTACCTACCTTACAGAGCTAATGTGAGGACCAAATGTTAAAAAAAAAAGGAGCTTAGCACAGTTCCTGGCATATCCTAGGATATGCTCGTTCCCTTCTTCCCTCTATGTCCATTATGCTATAATGTATCACTTTCTTATGTTCTCAGAAATGTTGTGAATTAGAATGGAAAGTAGTCTCTTTAATAAAAGTCACAAAATGGGCTTTATTTTATTTGAAATATATTTAATTTTTTCTTAATTACATGTTAAAACAATTTTTAAAATTAATATTTTAAAATTTTGAATTCCAAATTCTCTCTCACCCTCGCTGTCCTTCCCCCCTCACTGAGAAGGCAAGGAATTTGATATAGGTTATATATCAGCAGTCATGCAAAACATTTCCGTTTCAGTTATATTGTGAAAGAAAACATGGACCAAAAAAAGAAAAGTTAAAGAAAGTTTGAAAAAAATTATGCTTCAATATACATTCAGACTCCTTCGCTTCTTTCTCTAGAGAGACAACTTTCATCATAAGTCCTTTAGAATTGTCTTGGTTCATTGTATTACCAAGAATAGCCTAAGTCATTCACAGCTGATCATCCTACAATATTGTTCCTATTGTGTACAATGTTTCTTGGTTCTGCTCATTTCACTTTGCATCAGTTCATGTAAGTCCGGGTTTTTCTAAGCGCATTTTGTTTGTCATTTCTTATAGCGCAATAGTATTTTATCACAATCATACACCACCACTTGTTCAGCTGTTCCCCAAATAATGGGCATCCCCTCAATTTCCAGTTCTTCGCCACCACAAAAAGAGCTGCTCTCTATATTTTTTGTACATGTAGGTCCTTTTCCTTTTTTTAAAAATTTCTCTGGAATACAGAACTAGTAGTGGCATTGCCAGGACAAAGGATATGCATGATTTTATAGTCCTTTGGGGATAGTTAATGGGCTTTAACGTTAACATTTTATTGTTTTTACATATTTTAAATTTACAAATAAATCTGTAAAATTTACATATTTAAGAATTACATTTATAATTAATAACATTTTAAAAGATGGCTTCATGTGTGCAAATGAATTTAGTAAAGAATTTTGCATTTTATTCAATCAGCAAGAATTATATAAGCAGCTCTTTAGTATGTTCCAGACTCTGTGCATTACAAGTAAAGAGTAAAAAATCATTCCTATCTGCAGTGAGCTGACATTCTACAGGGAAAGCCAAGTAAGTATTAAAGTAAAAACAGCATAAATATAAAATGAAGATGTCTATTTAACTATGAAGTGGTTAGATACAAGTTAGTTCAGGACAGAGGGCATCAGCATTTGGTGTAATAGGGAAAGGCTTCACTAAGAAGATGGTGCCAGAGTAGAGAAGCTAGGTGGAACAATGAATAAAGTGCAGGGCCTGGAGTCAAGAAGCCTCCACTCCTTGAGTTCAGATTTGATCTTAGACACTTGCTAGCTATGTGACTCTGGGCAAGTCACTTAACCCTGTTTGCCTTAGTTTCCTTATCTGTAAAATGAGCTGGAGAAGGAAATGGCAATTTCAATTTTAATTCTTTTCCAAGAAAACCCCAAATGAGATCATGAAGAGTTGGATATGACTGAACAACAACAACAAAAGGTACTAGAGTAAAATGATTCTGTTTTTGTAGGTCAGGCAGCATAGAACAAAAGAAGCAAAAGTGGATGTCATCATGGAGTTTCATTTTTATTCCTCTAGTTGGTCTGAATCCCATTTTGAAGCAGTGTAAATCAGCAACTTGCTGATTCTAGGGATTTATAGACTAATAACTGAAACCTGAAATATTACAAAGATACTCTCCCTGGAAGTTGGAGAAAGTAGCACAGTTATTTATGAAGAGTGTCGGAGGAATAGTCCTCATGAGGTGAGAGAATAAATTGCAAAATTAGAACTAAGTCCCTTCTAGCCCCATGATCTGGGTTCAAATAAAAGTAATTCGGCAGCAAGGTACAGTAGAGCACTGGCACTCTAGTCAAAGGACCCACATTTACATCTTACCTGTGAGGCTTATTACCTGTATGACCTAGGGAAAGTCACAACTTCCCTCGGCCTCACTTTCTCATCGAGTGACTAGGCTTAGAATGTCTCTGAAGCCCCTTTCAGCTATAGATCTAAGATTCTAAATCTTTCTAATGACTAATGCATGAATATAGGAGCCAAGGACACTGGGAACCATTTTCCAGAGCCACCATTGTGTCAAATGTTGCAAGTTATTCTTTATGTCCCACTTTCTCTGGTTAGGAACTAGAAACGCAACTGGCTACCATGTACCAAAATAATCGGGTTGTTCATGTAATTATAATGTCAGTGACATTTAAATAAAAACAAAACAAAAAAATCTGTGAGATTTCTTTGAATGGACCTTTGAGATTTTACAGAGATTGAAGAATGGGCATAGGTGTACTCGGTTGATGATGAAGGAAGCTGAAACAAGGTTGGCCAAACTGCGGGGAGATCAGATACTAAGAATTTTTCATCTGAAGAGATATTTTATTGATGGTAAAGAAAGAACATAAACAGAAAATCTACAGATTATTAACAAAGCAAAAGAAAGAGCAATGTGGGATAGTTGCAACTAGGAAATACTTAGAAGTAAGAGGGATTTACCAAAGAAATTACTGGACTCAAACATGAAACGTTGATGTGCAGCACAATGCAATGGAAAAATCCTTGGGTTTAGAGTTGGAGGACCTTGGCAAGTCATTTAACCACACTGGGTCTCAGTTTCCTTGTCTGTAAAACGAGGAGTAAAGTAGATGAGATAGAGAAAGCATTTATTAAATTCTTATGTGCCAAGCTCTAGGCTAAGTACTAGAGATACAAAAACAAACAAGTCAGTTCCTGTCTTCAAGAAGTTTTCATTTTGTTGGGGGAAGATGATCTGGAGAGGGCTGCTGGAAAAGGCCATGGGGAGTTTAGAGGTTGGTAAAGAGATGGTAGGAACTGTGTAGTTGGCCTGAGCCCTGGAATAGTAAAGCAAAAGCTCACCAGTTAGAGTTGGGGAACCCAGGTAGGAGAAATATTTCCTAGGCTCTCTTGCCATGTTGGCTAGGCTATTTTTTTCCCTTACAAAGTATAAAAACCATCATCAAGACTTAATTGGCTCAAGGGACTAAAGACTCAGTTTCCTGGTTGCCTAAGAACAATAACTCAGGGTCCGGTATGCTTCCTCTATCTCATGCTTGTCTTGGAACAACATCATGGGCAATACAGAGACAGAGAAGGAACACTGAACTGAAACAAATCTATAGCCTGGTCCGAAATAATTTCTCCACTTTGTATAGCTTTTTCCTGCTATGGCTAAGTAAATTTCCTTTTTGTTATCTGCCAAAAGTTCTATGAATGTCTCATTTAATTCTAATCTAGGACCTGAGATACCAGACTAGCCTGGGTCAGGCCTGCTTTACTATAGGGGATTAAACTACTTGACTTCTAAGGTCCATTCCTTCTGTTTGAATAAAGAAAAGCCATTTACTTACCAGTTGAAAATGGAATAGAAAACAGGTGCCTTAGGTCTGGCCTTATGATTATGCAAAATTACCAGTCACACAAATGATATAATTTGGTTTTTTAAAATAGTGTTTTATTTTTTCCCAATTACATGTCAAGACAATTTTTAGCATTTGTTTTTTGCAAGATTTTGAGTTCCAAATTTTTCTCCTCGCTCCCCTCCTTTCTTCCAAAAATGGTAGGCAATTTGATATAGTTTATATATGTCCTATCGTGTAAAGCATATTCTCATATTAGTCAGAGTTGGAGAAGAAACAGATCAAAAGGGGGAAAAACACAAAAAAAGAATTAAATGGAAAAATATGCTTTGATCTGTGTTCAGAATCAATCAATTCTTTACCTGGATGTGGATTGCATTTTCTTTTGTGAATCATTTGTACTTGTCTTGGATCATTGCCTTGCTAAGAAGAGCTGAGTCATCAAACAATGTTGTTGATAATGTATACAATGTTTTCCTGGTTCTGCTCATTGTACTTTGTATCAGTTCATACAAGCCTTTCCAAGTTTTTTTCTGAAATCTTCCTGCTCATCATGTCTCCTCCCACAATACTGTTCCGTTATATTCATATACCACAGCTTTTTCAGCCATTCCCCAAATGATGGATATCCCCTCAATTTCTAATATTTTGCAACCACATAAAGGGCTGCTATAAATATTTTTGCACATGTAGGTCCTTTATCTTTTTACAATTTCTTTGGGATACAGACCTAGTACTGGTATTGCTGGATCAAAGTGTTTGCACAGTTTGGTTGTACATTGGGCATTGTTCCAAATTGCTCTCCAAAATGGTTGGATCAGTTCACACCTCCACCAACAGGGCATTAGTGTCCCAATTTTCCCACATATATCATTTTCCTTTTTTTTTTGTCATACTAGCCAATCTGATAGGTGTGAGGTGGTGCCTCAGAGTGGTTTTAATTTGTATTTCTCCAGTCAAAAGTGATTTAGAGCACATCTTCATATGCCTATAGATAGCTTTGATTTCTTCCTCTGAAAACTGCCTGTTCATATCCTTTGACCATTTATCAATTGGGGAGTGGCTTGTATTCTTATAAATTATTCTCAGTTCTCTATATATTTGAGAAATGAGGCCTTTATAAGAGATTATTTTTTAAAGATTATTTCCCAGCCTTTTGCTTTTCTTCTAATCTTGGTTGCATTGGTTTTGTTTGTACAAAACCTTTTTATTTTAATATAATCAAATTCATCTATTTTACATTTTGTAGTGCTATCTTCTTTGATCATGAATTCTTCCCTTCTCCATAGATCTGACAGGTGAACTATTCCTTGCTTTTCTAATTTGCTTATGGTGTCACCCTTCGTGTCCACATCATGCACCCATTTTGACCTTATCTTGGTATATGGTGAGAGATATTGATCTGTACCTAGTTTATCACCTACTGTTTTACAGTTTTCCCAGAAGTTTTTGTCAAATAGTGAGTTCTCATCCAAAGGCTGGGATCTTTGTCTTTATCAAACACCAGGTTATTATGCTCATTAACTACTGTGTCTTGAATACCTAATCTGTTCCACTGATTCACCACTTTATTTCTTCATGAGTGCCAGATAGTTTGGGTAAATACTGCTTTATAATATAGTTAGAGATCTGGTATTGCTAGGCTACCTTCCTTTGTATTTTTTTTTTCATTAATTCCCTTGATATTCTTGACCTTTTGTTTTTCCAGATGAATTTTGTTGTTATTTTTTCTAGCTCTAGCAAGTAAGTTTTGATTGGTACTACACTGAATAAGTAAATAATTTAAGCAGAATTGTCATTTTTATTATATTGGCTCAGCCTACCCACAAGTAATTGATATTTTCCCAGTTGTTTAGATCTGAAATTCTTTATGTAAAAAGTGTTTTACATTTGTGTTCATACAGTTTCTGGGTTTGTCTTGGCAGGCAGATTCCCAAGGATTTTTATATTGTTTACACTTATTTTAAATAGAATTTCCCTATTTCTTGGTGCTGGGTTTTGTTTATCATTAGATTTAGTTTCCAGTTAATTTTTAATCTATCTTTCCATTGCCCTTTGTTGAATGTAATTTTTATTACGTTATGATCTGGGAAGGATAATTTGATATTTCTACCTTTCTTCATTTGATTTTGAGGTTTTTATGCCCTGTTATATGTCAACTTTTGTGTAGGTGCCATGTACCGCTGAGAAAAAAAGGTGTTTTCTTTTATGTTTCCATTCAATTTTCTCCAAAGGTCTGTCATATCTAACTTTTCTAGTATTCTGTTTGCCTCCTTAGTTTCTTTCTTCATTATTTCTTGTTTGGATTTATCAAATTCTGAGAGGGGATAGTTGGGATTCCCCATTAGTGTAGTTTTGCTCTCTATTTCTTCCTGTAACTCAACTTCCCCTTTGAGAAGTTGGATGCTATACCACTTGATGCATGTATGTTTAGTATTGATATTGCTACATTGTCTATGGTATCTTTTAACAAGATGTTGTTTCCTTCCTTATCTCTTTTAAATAGGTCTATTTTTGATTTTACTTTGAGATCAGGAATGCTACCCCTGTTGTTATCTTTTTTACTTCATCTGATGCATAATAGAATCTACTTCAGCCCCTTATCTTTAGTATGTGTGTGTCTCTCTGCTTGAAGTATGTTTCTTATAAACAACATATTGTAGGACTCTGGTTTTTGATCCACTCTGTTGTCCACTTCTGTTTTATGGGAAAGTTCATCTCATTCACACTCACAGTTATGATTACTAACTGTGTATTTACCTCCATCCTATTTTTGCTCCTATTTGTCCTCTCTCTCCTTTCACCCTTTCCATCCTTACCAGTGTTTTGCTTCTGTCTATTGCCCCTTCTGATATGCCCTCCCTTCTGTCAGTTCCCTGCCCCCCATCTTTTTATTTAGTCTCCTCCCCTCCTATTTCCCTGTTGGGTAAGACAGATTTCTGTATTCAACAAATTGTGTATATTATACCCTCTTTGAGCCAATGCGGATGAGAGTAAGATTCAAGCCATGACCATTACCATCCTCCCATCTTCCACTCCGCTGTAATAGTTCTTTTGAGCCTCCTCATGTGAAATAATTTACCCATTCTACCTCTCCCTTCCTTCCTCACCCATTGTACTCCTCTTTTTTATCTCTTAATTATTTTTATGTCATTCTCTTAAATTCACATTATACCTGTACCCTCTCTCTTTCTCTCTCTCTCTGTATATGTATATATATGTATGTATATATATGTATATATATTCCTTCTAGCTGTACTATTGGTGGTACAATTTTAAAGAATTACAAGTATCGTCTTCCTGTAAAAGGATGTAAGGGATATAAACCATTCAGATTCATTGAATCCTTTAAGTTTTCTTTTCTTTTTTATCTTTTTAGACTTCTCTTGGGTCTTGATATTGGAGGTCAAATTTTTTGTTCAATTCTGGTCTTCTCCTTACGGAAGCTTGAAATCTTTCTATTTCATTGAATGACCATTTTTTCCCTCTAAGAATTAGGCTTAATTCTTGGTTGTAGTCCTAGCTCCTTTGACTTCCAGATTATCGTCTTCATGACCCCTGATCCTTCAATGTTGCAGCTGCTCAGTCCTGTGTAATCCTGATTGTGGCTCCCTGATATTTGAATTGTTTTCTTTCTGGCCATTTGCAGATTTTTTTCCTTGACCTGATAGTTCTGTAATTTGGCTATAATGTTCCTTGGAGTTTTTGTTTTGGGATATCTTCCCTGAGGTGATCGGGGATTCTTCCAATTCCTAATTTGCCCTCTGGTTCTAGGACTTCAGGGTAATTTTCCTTGATAATTTCTTGAAAGATGTTGGCCAGGTTTTCCTTTTGATTATGACTTTTAGGTAGTCTAATGATTCTGACATTGTGTCTCCTGTATCTATTTTCCAGGTCAGTTGTTTTTCCAATGAGGTATTTTACATTTTCTTCTGTTTCTTCATTCTTTTGAATTTAATTGATTGATTCTTGATGTTTCATAGCGTCATTAGCTTCCACTTGCCCTATTCTAACTTTTTATGAGTTGTTTTCCTCAGTTTTCCATTTGGTTAATTGTACTTTTTAAGGCGTTGTTTAATTCAGTGGATTTTTGTATTTCCTTTTCCATTTGGCCAGTTCTACTTCTTAAGCAGTTGTTTTCTTTTTCCAAGCTGTTGACTTTTTTTTCATAATCCTTTTCCAGTACTTTCATTTCTTTTCCCATTTTTTCTTCTACCTTTTTCATATTTGAGCTCTTCCATGAGTTCTTTCTGGGCTTGAGACCACTTCCTATTTTTCTTCGGGGTTTTATCCATCAGTTTTTTGACATTGCTCTTTTGAGTTTGTGTCTTGATCTTCCCTGTTACCATAATAACTTTCCATTGTCAGATTCTGTGTTTGTTGTTTTTGCTCATTTTGGGGGGCTTTTCCCTTCCTTTTAAATTTGAGCTCTTCTCGGGTGGAAGGGGAACTGTCTCAGGCTCCTTGTGCCAGGGGCTGTAGGCATTGACTGTTTACCTGGTACTGCACTGATGTTGCCATGAGGCCCACAGGGGATCCTTGTGTCTGGTGCTATGTATGCTAAGGGGCTTGGGGAGGGGTGGCTGGAATTAGTGGAAGTCTTAAGGGTCTGGTATCTTACCTTGTGCTGAGCTGAGGTCCTAACGATAATGTCAGGCATGTGCTGTGGCTGGAAGGGTGTTTTGGCATTTCCCTGGGATGCACTGAAGCACAAGGATGTCTTGACAGTGGTGGCTGCCTGTTTGCCCAGGCCTACACTTCATCATGTGCTTCAGCATGTGGCAGTTCTCAGAGCTGGAGTCTACCCATTCCCCTGGCTATGCTGAGGCATATAAGGGGTCCTGGTGTTGGTGTTTGCCTGCCTCACTGCACTGGGACTCAAGATGCACCACTTGTTTTCTGGAATGGGGCTTGCTGCTGGCTTACTGGGACACTTCCATTCATGAACTGCCTTCCTTTTTTACCCCAATGAGACAGACCTTTTCTGCTGATCTTCCAAGTTTTTTGGGCTCAAAGATTGTTTCACTCCATCTTTTTGCTGGTTCTGGATTTGTTTGGGGGTGCTATTTTATGGTTGTTCGGAGGCGCATATGAGATTTATGGTAATTTCCTCCTTACTTTGCCATCTTGGCTGCTGGAAGTCCAAATGGCGTAATTTGAAAGATGAGGTAAAACACTGATACCCCCTAAATAGCCTCATCTATGAAACAAAGCAGATAGAAAAAATAATTTTTAAAGCCCCTTTTTGCTCCAAATCTGTGATCAAGGTGATCAATGGTCTCTTCTATTAGCCCTGTTATTCCAACTGAAATCCTTACCTTTCTGATTTCTTAAGGTTAAAATGGAAATGCTAAGTGGGAATGGTAATGGTTAAACCATTATCATTCACTGACTCTTTACCTTGAATTTGTTTTCTGGGCTAACTTCCCAGTTACCTGGCAAGGTGCTAAGAGAACTGAGTGGAGGACATCCAAATTTTATAGGGAAAGAAGGGGAAGAAGCTTGGAATATAAGGGTGGCTACCATAATGAGAGCCCTGAGAAGCTTGTAAACACCATGAGGTTTGGGAGCTGAGGATTCAGAAAGAAGTGGAATCAAACAGTTGAAAAAATTTCACCTGCTTTACTGTTCTACCTAGAGCCATCCTTGGAGTGTAATAAAGGTAATTAATAATGAGGGGTATGTTGAGGAGGTTTAATTTCTAGTTATTTATTACATTGCAACACAATACTGGATCTATGACAAAATGAAACACCACCAAAAACTGTTTAAAATGTTTTGAAAAGTTGAGTAGAAAGATCTTCAAGTAAAGTCAGACAGGTAGTCCTGGTGGGGGGCAGAGAATCAATAAAAACAATCAAGAAAAAAAGAACCTAAGGACTTCTTGTGTAGTACAATTGACTCCTGCCAGGGAAGGAGGAAAGATGTTTAGCTGTTGTAGCTAAAATACTCTGTTGGATTAGCTGCTGAGAGGAGGCATTATTAGGCAAAGAAAGTTGGTAAGGATAGAACTGGATAAATAAAAGGAAAAATCTCCTCTGTTTGAAAGAATGGAGAGTACATTACAAGAAATCAGAGTAAGGAGTTTGTGCAGTTTAAGGCTTCCCACCTTGAAGGCAAGGTAAGCAGAATGTATTGACTGAGTCAAAACTGAACACAACAAAGGATGAATGGAGAATCACATTTCCTTTTTGGAAAGGACCTCAAAGGTCACCTGCTCCTCCCACATATTCTTAACTCCATGGTCAGCACTCCATTAACCAGGCATTGATGTCTAATGTTAAGGTTGGCTTAAAGGGTTTTGTTTGCAGACATTCTGAATCTAAAGGCTGCTATATGTGTTGGTTTGGTGATGTTACGAGTGGGGGAAAAAAGAAAATAGTGCTTGGGAGACTTTATCTGTGTGTATGATGTGTGTGTATATGTATTTATAAGTTCTCCAGAAGGGAGGTACCTTGGCATAGTGGATTGAGTGCTAGACTTGGAGTCAAGAAGAATTGTATTCAAATCCTGCCTCAGACACTCACTTGCTGTTTGACCCTGGGCAAGTCACTTAGTCTCTCTCAGCCTTAGCTTGTCTATCTGTAAAATGGGGATAATGATAGCACTTACCTCACAGGTAAGGTTATGAGGATTAAATGAGAAAACACATGTAAAGTACTTTGTAAACCCTAATGTACAATGTAAATATTAGGTATTATATTGCTAAATAGATGATAATAATAATAACAACTGAAAGAAAACTTTGAATGTTGCATAGTTTTTTCTATATATTAACTGGTTTGAGTGTCACAACTATCCTGTCAGGTAATATAGCAGGTTTTAATGTTCCCCTTTTACAAATGAGAAAACTGAGGCTGAGAGAGGTTATAGGACTTATCCAAGGTAGCCTACCTAACAATAATCTGAAGAAGGATTTGAATTCTATCTTTCCGGATTCAAGTCCAGCACTCTAGTTCATATACCTCACCATAATTCGTTTGGTGTTTTAGAGCATACCAATCCTTTTGCTTATCTAATGCCATTGGCTTGCTCATAATATTTGGAGGGAGACATTACATACTTAATGACTCTAACATCACACACACACACACACACACACACACACACACACACACACACACACACACAAAACCTGATGGCAAAGGAAGTCCTCGTGGGTGTCAGGCATCAGAACTAGGGATGTTGAATCAACTTAATAATTTTTGGATCGATTTGAAGTTTGAACAAAAGTATAAAGAGACCATAATAAAACATTGGCCTGGAATTTTCTGCCTAAAGGAAATGAAGAAAATATACCTCTATGAATGTGGCTCTCCTGAACAAGTAAATATGGATAGAGAAATGTTAAATGTTTCATATGTAGAAAATCAGAATTCCCCCCACACCCGCCCGGCCCATGCTGTCTTCATAACACTCTGCCCATTGAGGTCTATCAAGGCGACTTTGTTATCTCAGATAATTAGGCTACATTTGCAAGCTCTCCAATGAATGATCCCTTCAGACTTGTCTAATCAAACTCATGTCTAAGTATAACACACTATGGCCCCTCTGCTTACCCCACAGTTCCTTTTAAAAAATCTTCTATACGTATCTTATATTTATTCTTATTCTTCCATATTTCTTTAAATTTACTTTCTTAAAATTATTTTTAATTCTTCTCACCATACCATGTCAACCGTGTTTTCAGTGAAGTTGGGGATCATATCCTTCAAGAGAAGGCTTCTCAAACTAACACCAGTTGAACTCCCATTGCTTTAGTAATTTCTTATGTTTGAAAAATTCCCTTCTCTTTGTATATTTGTAAAGAGCTTACCATAATGTCTGGCATAGAGTAATTACTTCATAAATGCTTATTTCATTGCTTTCCTTCCTTCCATTTATTTTCCCACCCAAATCCTGTGCAAACTTTAAGGTCTACTTATTCCAGGAAACCCTCTTCAATTATGATAGCACAGACTGATCTCTCCCTTCTCAGGGTCATTTTCAAATGGCCAATACCACATAGTCTATAGGGGTATTTATCCCAAGCATATGAAGACTTTCTCTGCTGGAATGGGCAGATGAAAACAATTTGTTCCAGTGGCAATGAAGGCAGCTTGAAGCACCTTGGTGAGACATCAAGATGCCAAGGTCATCTACTTTATCCTAGCCTTTTGTCCTGATTTTTGTCTTGCCACTGGCCTTCGATGATTCTAGAAAAGAGAGTGGGGTTGATGACTTTGTGCAATTATTCTTCACTTGAATCCAATTCATGTATGAGTCACGATATCACTCCATGATGTCATTGGTCCTCTTTGAAAAGGAAGGACAAAAAACAACTACTACCACATCACCATAGCCATAGAGTCTAACTAAGTGTAGAGATTGTGACTGCCCAACCATTCAGTAAGTTCCTCTGTATAATTTCTATTTCTCATTTTCTTTATATTTGCCACAGCATTAAACAGTGTTGAACACTAAATTAGATATTCAACAAAGATTTGCCTTATATCACTGGGGGTTCCTAGGTTTTTCAAGCATGAAGACCCCTTTAATATCCAACAGTTTTAGTTTCAAAAAGTTACTTTCTTGTCATCATACATATCCTCAATCAATGAATACTAAAAGTCCAACTACTCTCAAGTGTGTGTATGTGGGAAGCATGAAATCTAGTAGTAGGATTATAGGATCATAGATTTAGTACTGTTAGTGACCTTAGAGTTAAATGACTTTGACTCCCTCATACAGGAAACTGAGGCTTCAAGAGGTTATCTGAGTTACCCAAAATTACACAATACATATCAAAGACGGGATTTGAAGCCTGGTCTTCCTGACTCCAAGTTCAGTACCATATCTACCAAACCATGCTGCTGCTACCATTGAGAACACATACAATGATAAAAAGCAACTATGAATTCAGCAAAGCTTTTCAGTGAATTTGTATTTTATTAATCACAACAATAGAAGAAAAGGTCATATTTCATTCTGAAAGGCCAGAAAAATTTCTTTTCCTATTAGACACAAATGGAGCATCAGTGCTATAAAACCATCAAAGCAAAATCCATTATTCACACTGAGTAGTTTCTAGAAGTTAAATAAAGATTAAAATGATGGTGCTTGGTGCCCATATCGATTCTAAGGTCTAGATCTCATGATTGGAAAAGAGGCCAGGGATAATTGGAGGGCAGGAATGATCTGGAAACCTTTGAGCCACTTTGGCAACACATGTGAAATGACCTAGCCATTCAGTAAACATTTATTAAATGCCTGTAATGTGCAAGAGTCTGTGTTAACCCTTCAGAGTTAACAGTTAACCTGTCAGATTCTTCTTGATTTTCTTTCTTCCTATATTTGTTCAGTACTATTTTCTGTCAATCCCCTCCCTCTCTCCCTTTTAAAATAAAATTTCCTGGATCAAATTCCATCCAAAATGATGTTCTTAGTTCTGGGTCTCTAGTGAGCACGGAGGTTGAAGCTGGTAGAGCCCTATTGTTCCAGAACTGGTATAGAGCATGGGTATGGAAAGAATTTGCCAACTACCTACTAAATGTATTAAGTTACTTATGATAATGTGATGGTATCTGTCAATCCCTTCCTTAATGGAATATTCTGGGTGTTTCAATGTTTACACAAACGGAAAGGTTGTGTCATATACACAGGACAGTAAGAAACTTAACTACAGCACCAGTGAAGTCATAATCATAAATAGCTTTTTATTTGCTTCGTGATATATAAATGTACTAACTAAGTATAGACATGTCTCCACTGTCTGGGTTGGACAGTCACATTGGTTAGATAACTAAGTGTTTCTGGTGATAGGGACTATATAAATACATACTACATCAGCACTATGAGGAATGTTTTTTAGCTTCGTGCTGTACGAGGGAGAGGAGAAATAACTTAGTAACGATATTAATAGCCAATATAAATGCCTCATGGGGATAAGGCATCTCAAAATTAGGATTGGACAAAGGTGACTTTGCAGCTCTGCTGACATAGTCCTCTACTCTTGTTTGTCTTTTCTGTAAATATTGAGTCCCGTTGTCTACCAAAGATTTTTTTCCCTAAACTTTTGGGAGAATCTAATGATGTCCCCCCAATACAGTGAATTACCTAGAACATTAGAAGTGCCTTGGTCTATCCAATTCAATATTTTTTCTCTGTCTATGTATTTACTGTATTTTGTTCTGACAGCAGAACTAGTGACATACTTCTAGTGGCCCAAATAGAGCTTCTGGTCCTAAGTTGTGACACAGCAGGCAAGATCTTCATGTTTCTTGAAGAAAGTTTGTAGTTGTGGTTCTGAAGAGAAAATAACTGAAAGGCCCCATTTTTTTTCCTCAGATAAAAGCTTGCTCAAAGATATAAGAACCTAACAAAAACAATCCAGAGAAACCCAAATAGGGCTGTCAGTACACAAAACCATTCCCTGCCTATAGCTTTTCCAGAGCTATTTAGAGATTTATATTTTATCCATACAACCCTAAATGCATTTAATCTTGTCTAAGGACTGAATCTAAATAAGACTGGATCTTATTAATATTTTGATAGAAACTATCTGGTAATACCAAGCATGATAGGCATAACAGCGCCTAGTACACTGATAAGTACAGACTGAGAATGATAAAGAGATACATGGTCCTAGGAGGAAAGTATTGCAAATTACAGACATAAATGGGACTGGTTAAAAAGTAAAAATGATGGTGAGCAAGAGTTATGCAGTGCATTTAAAGTAAAGATTCTGTTTACTGTTTATGGAATAGATTTATTTGAACTAGTGACAGATTGCTTCTCTATTAATGAGAGATTCATAGAATTCTTGAGTTAGGAAGGACCTTATTGTTCATCTATTCCAACCACAACCTAAGTCATGAGTCCCATATAAAATATTCTTGATGTAACTTTCTTTGAAAACTTCTGGTGTTGGGAAAATTACTACCTCCCGTGTCAACACATTCCTATTTTGAAATTTTGGGAATTAGCAAGTCCATTTTCATCTTCAGCTGTAATTTGCCTCTCTTGAACTTTGCACTCATTAATCTTAGTTTTCTCTCTGGAGACCAAAAAGAATAACCTGAAAATATTTTCCATAAGACAACCCTTTAAATTTTGGAGGACAGCATTCATTTCCTAATTCTTCTCTTCTTGAGGTTAAACAATGAACCTTATTTGAATGGTATGGTTTCTAGTTCCCTCACCATTTCTGTCAATGATGTACTGTATGACCTGTATGAGCTGCAGCTTCTCAACACCCTTTTCCAATAAGGGTTAAGACACAATACTTCTATAGTGCTCTTACTGAGGGAGCATTCGGCAGCACTGTCACCTCCTTGGTTCTGGATGTTATGTTGCTGCAAACAAAGAATACAATTGCCATAGTATATTTATTTGTTTTAGCTGTTATAAATAACTACTTGGCATATTAAACTTTCTGTCTACCAAGATCCCTAATTCTTTTTTTATATGTTCTACTTTCTAGCCACACCTCTCCAGTTCTGTCATTACTAGGTTATTTGGTTTTTTGTTTCCTTTAAATTCAGAGCTTCAACCCATCATTTTAGTTTGTTGTGGTCTTTGGAATCCCAATTCTCTCCCCCAATGTTTTGAATCTCATCTTTGTGTCATTTATAAATTTGTTATTTATATATTAAAGTTATTGCTAAAATGTTGAACAGGAAAAGTACAAGGAAGCAATTGCAGCATTCCACTAGAGATCTTGCTCCACTTTGCCATTGATTCAATAATCACTAGTCTGGGTCAGTCAATCACTTCCAGGTCCACCTACCTGTATAGTTATAGTCCCTCTCCTTCTTCCCTTCCCCCTCCCATTTTTCTTCCCTCTTCCCCTCCCCTTCCCCTTCCTCCCTATTTCTCCATCCGCTCCCCTCTTCTACACACACACAC
The DNA here is from genome assembly GCA_028646595.1 of Phalanger gymnotis. NCBI lineage: Eukaryota > Metazoa > Chordata > Mammalia > Diprotodontia > Phalangeridae > Phalanger > Phalanger gymnotis. The sequence continues at coordinate 117,220,492 of CM053627.1, read as the reverse complement.
ACACTCACACGCACAGAAACACACACACACACAAACACACAACATATATTGTCTGCAGAGATATGTAAGATGCTTTATCAAATGTCTGTGTTAAAATTCAGTGATCTTTATGGCTTTGATACTTCTATGATCTACCAGTCTGGTAACCCTATCAGAAAAAGAACTAACTTGTCTAGTGTTACTTGTTCTTGAGTAGTCCACAACCTCGTCATGCATTCTGTTTGGTGCAGCTTGAGAGCTAGCCTTGAAGATTGCATGCTGTGAAAATTAGGCTTGCCTGGCTCTTTTTATTGCTTTCATTTCCTTTTCCTTTTCTGGCACAAAAACTGTCAGTCATTTGGAACTGAAAAGAAATGAAAACTTTGTAGTTCAATCATTTGAGTCTGACTCTTTTTGAATGAGTTTAAGGTTATCTTGGCAAAGATGCTGGAATGGTTTACCATTTCCTTCTCCAGCTTATTTTACAGATGAGGAAACTGAGGCAAACAGGGTTAAATGACTTGCCCTGAATCGCACAGCTAATAAGTGTCTGAGGCTGCATTTGTACTCAGAAGATGAGTCGTCCTGATTTCTTGGCCCACCCATAGCTCCACCTGGCTGCCCTGAGAATTATTGATATATTTTTATTTTGACCTTCATTTTCCTATTGTTTTAAAAAAATTGGTCTATTTTGGGTGTGAGCAATAAATAAACAATCTTTGGCATTTACAAATATTGTAAGTTTTTTTTTAGGTCAAGCATGTGTCTTATTTGACATTTGTTTCTCTAGTGACTAATAGGCATTTAAAAATGTTACTTGATTTGGATGGAACAAAGATGTTGATAAGTGATTAGTGTCTATATACGTCTCTGTATAATCAAAAGGACCAGTATATGAGAAATTAATAATAGCTAGTACACATTACACAAGTAAGATAGATTTTTATTAAACTATTCTGGTGAGTCTGGCTTTGTCGAAATAGACCAAAGGATTGCCAGACTACTGCCAAAGTCTGCCACCTGTTTTTGTACTCTGTGTGAGGCTTAGAATGGTTTTTACATTTCATTTAAAATGAAATGTAACCTCAGAAGCATACAAAAAGAAATAAGCTGTGACCTATAACTCCCTGAGGTAGGTGATTACTAGTAATAGTAATACCTAGAATTTCTATAGCACTTTGAGGTTTAGAAAGCACTTTACGTTTAATTTCATTTAATCCTCACAACAGCCCAGTGAGGTAAGTACTATTTTTATCTCCTTACAAGTGGAGAAACTGTGGCTGAGAAAGGCTAAATGAATCACTCAGGGTCACAGAGCTAGCAAGTCTCTGAAACAAGATTTGAATTCTTCTTGATTCCAAGACCAGCACTCTGTCCCTTGCCAGAACACTAGCTTCCTTTTTGCCTTTTCTAATCCCTTCTCCATTCGATTGTGGGCAGTGTAGGTAGGCACACCAAATGATGTTATCCTGAACGGCACTGTTTCAGAATAATGCTTTTGTTGGATTACAACTGTAGTATTTGGGGCACCTGAGAACTCAGAGGATAGATCCTTGGTGACTGGCTACTCCAGGTTCAAGGTGCCCTCTGGGTCTGCATCCTCTAAAATTGCAAGCTTCATCAATATGCTTTAACTTTACTAGCCAGAAAACATAATTCACTCAAAGCAAAGTCATTTTATGAAATGACGTAAGAATAACAACAAAATCTTTTATTCATAAACATGGGGTATGCTTTCCTAGAAATACACAAAACAGTGGGAAGATTGGCCATACATAAAGAGTATGGGTGACCATGTGGGTATACACCTTTGGGAATGGGTTTAGGGACCCATTCTCTCCACTGGGAAACTGCACAGGCAGACACATGATCTCTAACAGACACTGCTCTTTTAGTCTCTTCCAGGCAACATTCCTTCCATGTTACTCTGATGGACACCGTTCACTGAATGCTGCTTGGCAAGACATATAATCATCTTCAGATACTGTAAAAGATATGGACTTGAGCCTTGGGCTCAACTGCAGTCTTTGGCTACCTCTTCGAGGGAAGGACAGGTATGATTATGTTCTTTTGGCTTAAATTCTTGTACATAGAAGAACGGAAACCAGGTGGTGCAGTGGATAGAGTGCTGGGCCTAGAGTCAGGAAGACTCCTCTTTCTGAGTTAGAATCTGGCCTCAGACACCTACTAGCTGTGTGATCCTAAGCAAGTTACTAACCCTATTTGCCTCAGTTTCCTCATCTGTAAACTGAGCTGGAGGAGGAAATGGCAAACCACTTCAGGATCTTTGCCAAGAAAACCCCAAATGAGATCATGAAAGTCTGATATGGCTAAAATGATTGAACAACAATAAAAAGAAGAGTGGATGTGGAAAAGGCCTGAGGAAACCCTAAGGCAAGCTGGAGTTCTGCTTTCCTGACAGTATTTCTAGTGTTCATATGCCAATAATTCCAACCCCAAATATTCAGATGGTTTTAAGGTATTCTCCACACACTGAACCCCACCTAGAGGCATTGGACTAGTTATCCACTTACTTTTTTGTTCCTTTAGAATAAACTGATCCCTATAGCGTTGTTTCATATGATAACAGTGTCAGGCAGTGGGTACCTGTATTCACCTTTGTCTTCATCTTTATCTTTATCTTTGTTTTCATCTTTTTCATCTTCTGCTGCTGCTTCTTCTGCTCCTGCTCCTCCTCTTCCTTCTCTTTCTCCTTCTTCTGATGCTTCTTCTGCTGCTGCTGCTTCTTCCTCTTCTTCTTTTTCTTCTTCTTCTTCCTCTTTTTCTTCTCCTGCTGCTTTTGCTCTTCCTTTTCCTCCTCCTCCTCCTCCTTCTCCTCCTCTTCCTTCTGCTGCTGCTGCGGCTTCCTCTTTTTCTTTTTCTTCTTCTTCCTCTTCTTCTGCTCTTTCTCCTCCTCCTCCTCTTCCTCCTCCTCCTCCTCCTTCTTCTTCTTCTGCTGCTGCTGATTCTCTTCCTCCTCCTTCTTCCTTTTCTGCTGCTGCTGCTTCTTCCTCTTCTTCTTCCTCTTTTTCTTCTTCTGCTGCTTCTGCTCTTTCTCCTCCTCCTCCTCCTCCTCCTTCCTCCTCTTCCTCTTCTGCTCTTTCTCCTCCTCCTCCTTCTTCCTCTTTTCTTCTTCTTCTTCTTCTTCTTCTTCTTCTTCTTCTCTTTCTCCTCCTCCTCCTTCTGCTTCTTCCTCTTCTGCTGCTGCTTCTTCTTCCTCTTCTGCTGCTGCTGCTTCTGCTTCTTCTACTGCTGCTTCTTAGATTCTTCTTCTCCTCTTCCTCCTTTCTTCTTCTTCCTCCTCCTCCTCCTCCTCTTCTTCCCCTTCTTCTCTCTCCTCTTCCTCCTCTACTTCTTTCTCTCTCTCTCACCCTCTCACCAGTTACCACCTTTCATCACTACAGGGAAACTATACCAATGGTATATGTTGATGTGAAAACTGCCTCTATTGATGCAGATGGTCACTCATCTGTAATTTATTGACTTATGTTTTAGTCTGGGGCACCAAAAAAGGTTACTTGACCTGCCCATGCTCATACAAATAGTATCAATCAATTAACAATAATTTCTTAAGTGCCCACTATGTTCTAGGCACTAAGTATGGAGAATACAATAACAGAAATGAAATTATCCTTGTCGTTAAGATGCTAAAGTTTTACCAGGAAGCAACTTCTACGTATAAATACATAAAAGTACAAGGTTGCTAGAAAGACAGACACTAGCGGTTGAGAGAGGTGGGTTAAGATAAACTGTAGGAAATGGTGCTTAAGCTGGATCTTGAAGGAATTGAGGAAATTTATGAGGCATAGGTGAGGATGGGGATTTGTGGGCATAATAGTCAAACAGTACAAAGGCATAGAAAGAGAAGATGGAGTAGTAGTGTGAACAGCAGCTAGATGCCAATTTGGCTCTTTTTGCCAAGGATAGAAAGTAGAGTCAAATATGATGAGATAGGGAAGATAATTTGGAGGCAGGTTGTAAAAGCCAAACAGATCAGTATATAGTTGGTACCAGAGTCAATAGGGAGCAACTAGAAGTAATTGAGTAAGGGATGGAGACAATGAGTTCTATACTTCAGGAAATTAGTTTAGAAGCTATGAATATGATGGGTTGAGTGCAGGAGGATGAGGCAGGGAGCCTAATTAAAAGGCAGTCATGATGATCCAGAAAAAGATGATGAAATCATGAACTAAAGTGATAGTTGTGTAGCTAGAAGAGCTGAGTGTGAGATTTGTTATAGTGATCTAAGTCAAGATTTGTCAAAATAGAAACATAGGATGAGGGAGAATGAAATATTGAAGATAACAGTGAGGTTATGGTCCTCCTGACTAGGATGATGGTATCCTCAACATAAATAAGAAAATAGTATGTGCTAAAGGCAAGACTTAAACTCAGATCTTCCTGATTCCAAAGGCAGCCTTTTATCCACTATTCAACATTGTCTTTCAAATTCTTCTTTCCTTCTCCTTCTCTCCCTTTTTAGACACTAAGCAGCTTGGACCACCCATTCATTAAAAAAAAAAAAATGGACCGTATTCCGATCATTACTATATGTATTATATGCAAAATAAATCCTCTTATTTCCCCACACACACACACACATGCACACATATACTTTATCACATGTATCCTCTGTCTCTAGCAACATGACTTGCATGATAGCGAAATAAACTAAAATGCATCTATGTCTCTGCATGAATGCGCAGTCAGAGATAAGAGTGAATAGGAAGAAAAGTTGAGAGAAGGGTCTCAGAGGACATATCCCTAGGCTACCAAAATAATAGATTAGTAAAGCCTTCTGAGGACGATGCATTTGCAGCATTAAGCATTTCTATATTACCTACTTAATGTATGACAATTTTCCTGCTAAGTGAATTGCTATAAAATGAAAAATTGTGTTTGTATAAAAGTGCTTTTGGGTTAGTTTTAGAAATGTAAAAGGGTATTTGTAAGACTAAAATTTTTGAAGGCTATTTACATTTGAGAGAGAATTCTTTTACATATGTGCATTATGTATATGTATAATTGGGTTTGTGTTTACTCCTTTTGACAAGCCAAAATGAGTTAAGATTCATTACTCCCAACCTCTGTCACCCTGAGATAAAGAAAACAAAGAACATTGGGGATAAAATTCTTTTTCTTTGTTCAAGATAATTCTCCTTCACTATTTTACCTGAAAACTTAAAAACGTTCTTAAGCCATTCAAAAGCATTCCTCAAATTGCTATTGACAAGAAAACATTTGAGTTTCATCTTTTGATTAAGTCTTTTTTCTCCATGTAATTGGTAGGTGAGTAATTGGGAATGAACTAGCACTACTAATAAAGTTTGACAAATGTTATTAATGGTATACTGTGTAGGTGCAAAAATGATTCTATATATTTTTCCAGAGCCAATTTTGAATATTTGAAATAATTTTTAAAAAGATCACTAGGAACTGTTGCAAATCCATTTTGTCAATATTTGAGTGCTAAAGAATCAATGAACTCTGAATTGCAGTGCTGGTAAGATTTAGAATCCAATTAATATTTAATGAGATATTTTCCATGTTAAATGAATATAAATTGGTAAATAAAAAGATAATAGGGGAGGGGAAAAACAACTTTAATGAGATAAGGAGCTGTTTCTCCATAGTTATAAGCCCAAATTCACATTGAGTTGAATCAACTTGGTATTTAGTGATTAGAAAATGCAAAGCTAATTGCCCAAGTTTGATTCACATCTCAAAATGAATTACTACTATTTTCATTTCACTTCCATCTAGTAGTTTTGTATTTTTACTATATCTTTCAATTATTTTAATTATTTTTCATAACAATGTTGTGTAATTTATTATTGTTTTATTTTGTAAATGAGATCCATTGATTTTATGCATGGTAGATAGCCCAAATGATTTTTTTATATGGTATGTAGGTATCTTTCCTGAATAGCACAGGTAAATCATAACAGAAGTGAACTGCATCACCATAAAAACCTTCTAAATTCTGAGTTGGAATGTCACAAACACATGTAGTCTTGTTGTGCCCCTTAGAGTGGTGCTGGTGATCTCCCCAGTCTCTCTATTATAGGACCTCTAAAGTTCCAGTGGCAACAGGAAAGAGAATAGGAAAGAAAAGAGTGAAGACTCATATATCCCAAGTGGCAGTAGGCAGAGTTCCAGAAATGGCAAAAAAGATGATTAGTATTCTAGACATGTCGAGCATTGACAAACAAAAAATATCTTTCCTAGACATCTCAGCAGCAATGAGGACAGGACAGAAATCCTAGATATTACTAGCAAGGGAAGGGAGAAGATGAGGAACTAGTAGAAATAGAAATAGAGACATCAATGAGTTAGATACTGATTGGTTAAGGATTGCTTTTATGTGACACGGTTTATACATTCAAAGATTTTGTCATCTGGTTTAGAAAGTCAAATTAGCAACAAATAGTAGAATGTGCTTAAGTGTTAAGTGGTCTGGTATAGATGATAGAGACAGCAGGTATTTAGAAAGAAGAGAGAGTATTGGGAATCCTAAAGATTGAAGACAGCTTCTTAGAATGACAGCATCTCAGATGAGAACTCAGAAGCCCTAAATTCAAACCAGGCTTGAACAAGAATCCTTTCCACAACATATTCCAACAAGTATTTTTCCAATGTTTGCTAGATAGCCAGCAGCGCACATTGTTATGAAATGTTTCTTCAGAAGAAGCCCATATTTGACTCTTTGCAACTTATGCTAGTTGCTCCTCATTCTGACTCTTGTTATGAAAACAAAACAAGTCTCATCCTTCTTCCCATGATGGCTTCAGTGACAATCCATTGTGGTGAATGAAAATAAGCAATACTGAAGAAATCTCATATTGAAGCTGTAGTTTCCATTCTAACTTAGGTTTGTATCTACCTGAAGAGGTAACAGAGTATAGTAGAGAGCTGGACGCCAAGCCAAGAAGACCTAGGTTCAAGCCTTATCTTTAACACATGCTGACAGCCTGGGCAATTCACTTAATCCTTTAGTGCCCTCTAGGTAACTCTCAAAGACTATTCATTGAGAGCAGGTATAGGCTGACCTGCACTGGTAGAAGAAATTTCCTGACCTGGTATTTCCCTATACTAAAGGTGTTAAAGAACCACTCCCTATTTCTATGCTATAACTCATTTGACATTGACCCAATTTCTTGTTGACTGTAGCTTTGGATTCTTGCTCATTTTTATAGCTAGTGTAATACCATATTGGTGCAAATATAGACATCCCTGAAGAAGGAGACACACCCTGCAAAAAGAACTCGATGAAAGGAAAAGTATACAGGTATATACTGGGAAAATAATCTCTAAAGTTGTCCTCCAGTTGCTATGAGACTCAAATAAGATTACTAAAGTACCCCATAAATATTAGTCAATATAATCTAGCATCTTGGTATCTATGAGAATGTTCCTCTCACTAGCGAGGATCACACCCCCTCCCCACCTTCTCATCATTGTTATATGTTTCTGTTAATTCCTGGACAGATGACTAGTCTGAATATAGGCCATGCTTTCTCCCACTCCCCAAATCTGGGTAAAACCTATAATAAATTTTTTTGTATGTTCGTATGTGTTTTTGCCATTTACAGAGATCTCTTTTTAGGGTTGTGTCCTGTATTTAGAAGTACCCTATATTTGAGCCAATATGCTCCTACGCCATCCATGAAAACTAGTATGAACCCAGAGGCTATTTTCCAGATTAGGACATCTCAGATCAGGAAGGTTAAGTAATTTACCTTTACATATCAAAGACCAAACTCAAATTTAAGTCTCTTCTGAATTCACAGTACTACACTCTTTACACTACACAATGCTGGTTCTCTTAGATCCATGAAAGTGTGGTTTCTGAAAAAAAAAAAATAAGTAAATATTAGCCAGTGCTTCTAGTGACAAGGCCTTGGAGAGGCCTTTGGAGAGAGTTGGGCAATTTCAGGAATAATGGGGTAATGACTCTTGGGCTTAGTTTATGTGATCATCAGTTTAGTATGTGATAAAGTAAATTAATCCTAAAAGTACCCTAGGGACAGACCAGACGTTTATTTGGAAGACAAGACACAAAATAGAAATGCATTGTCTAAAGATTTGTGTCATTCATTTATTAAGATGATAGTAAATTATGAACAAAAAACTCATTAATTGTACTCTTCACCTGCTTAATCCACTTCAATTTCTAAGTCTTCCTTCAACTATTTCCAACCTATCTTATGAGCCTTATTTCACATATATTTAATGAATCTTATGCTCAAACCAAATGTTAGAACTTGCAATTTTTAGAACATTATCATCCCTATGCTTTTACTCACATTAATCCCTATGCCAGACATACCTTCCTGTCAAGTCTTTTTATTTAAATTTCAAAAATTAATCAATTTTTAGTTTTCAACATTCACTTCCACAAGATTTTGAGTTCCAAATTTTTTCCCCATCTCTCTCCTTCCCCACCCCAAAATGGCATACATTCTGCTTACCACTTCCCCCAATCTGCCCTCCCTTGTATCACCGCCTCCCCCATCCCCTTCTTTTCTATTTTCTTGTAGGCAAGATAGATTTCTATACTCCATTACCTATATATCTTATTTCCCAATTGCATGTAAAAGCAATTTTTAACATTTGTTTTTAAAACTTTGAGTTCCTCATTCTCTTCCTTCCTCTCTCCGCACCCATCCTCATTGATAAGACAAGCAATTCAATATAGGCTATACATGTGTAGTCATGCAAAGCACTTTCACAATAGTCATGTTGTGAAGACGATATCTCCCTCTATCCTATCATGCCCCCCATTTATTCTGTTCTCTCCTTTGACCCTGTCCTTCCTCAAAGGGTTTGCTTCTGATTACTACCTCCCACAATCTGCCCTCCCTTCTATCATCCCCCCCTCTTAACCCCTTCTTTCCTGTAGGTAAGATAGATTTCCATACCCAATTGAATGTGTATATTATTCTCTCCTTGAGCCAAATCCAATGCGAGTAAGACTCACTCATTCTCTCTTTCTTCCCCCCCTCTTCCCTTCCACAGCAAGAGCTTTTTCTTGCCTCTTTTATGTGAGGTAATTTGTCTCACTCTACTTCACCCTTTCTCCTTCTCATAGTACACTCTTCTCTCACCCGTTAATTTTATTTTTTAGATATCATCCCTACATATTCAACTTGCCCTGTGCCGTGTGTGTGTGTGTGTGTGTGTGTGTGTGTGTGTGTGTGTATGCCCTCCAGCTGCCCTAATACGGAGAAAGGTTACATGAGTTACAAATATCAGCTTTCCACATTTTATGCTTCTCTTGAGTCTTGTATTTGAAAGTCAAATTTTCTATTCAGTTCTGGTCTTTTCATCAAGAATGCTTGAAAGTGAACTATGTGAAATAATAAATAACTTTAGCAAAGTTGCAGGATATAAAATAAACCCACATAAATGCTTAGCATTCTTATACATTACTAGCAAACCCCAACAGCAAGAGATAGAAAGAGAAATTCCATTTAAAGTTACTGTAGACACTATAAAATATTTGGGAGTCTATCTGCCAAGACAAACCCAGAGCCTATATGAACATGATTATGAAACATTCTTCATGCAAATAAAGTCTGATCTAAATAAATGGAAAAATATCAGTTGCTCATGGTTAGGCCGAGCTAACATAATAAAAATGACAATTTTACCTAAATTAATTTATTTATTCAGTGCCACACCAATAGAACTACCAAAAAATATTTTACAGAGCTGGATAAAATAATAACAGAATTCATCTGGAAGAACAAGAAGTCTAGAATATCCAGGGAATTAATGAAAAGAAATGCTATGGAAAGTGGCCTAGCCATACAGACATTAAACTGTACTATAAAGCAGCAGTCATCAAACTACCTGCTGCTGGCTAAGAAACAGAGTCATGGATCAGTGGAATAGGTTAAGTACACAAGATGTAGTAGTCAATGACTACAGCAATCTACTCTTTGATAAACCCAAAGAATCTAGCTTCTGGGTTAAGAATTCACTATTTCACAAAAACTTCTGGGAAAACTGGAAAATGGTAGTGTAGAAACTGGGCATAGACCAATATCTTACACCATATATCACAATAAAGTCAAAATGGGTTCATGATTTAGGAATAAAGGCTGATACTATAAGCAATTTGCGAGAACAAGGAATAGTTTACCTATCAGATTTATGGGAAAGCAAAGAATTCATGAC
>CM053627.1:117109144-117209831 GCA_028646595.1 Phalanger gymnotis | reverse complement strand
GGGGGGGGGGGGGGAAGGGGGGGGGAGAGAGAGAGAGAGAGAGAGAGAGAGAGAGAGAGAGAGAGAGAGAGAGAGAGAGAGAGACAGAGAAAGAGACAGAGACAGAGAGAGAAAACGAACCCCTATGCTAGGATTGTTGTTGTTATTACTGAATTTTAGGGGTGAGTATGAGTGAAGCACTTGTTCTATGTCTTTTCCTTTACTCTGTTTTTGTAACTGGCCCAGTTCTATTTCCAAGTATTTATTCCCTAAACATTATCCCTTATGTCTTTTTTTGTCCGTACTTTATCGCTGAAAATATGTTCCAACCCTATTAGACGGCTTAAAAATGTGAATCGATTTTTCCCCAAATTAGCTACCTTTGTTGAATGAATGGTAGGTTTTTTTAAATCAAGCAACCAATTAGTCCTATACCATAAAAGTTAATTAAGGCAGTTACACATTCCAATAAAAAAATGTCTCTAAGGAAACCAGTCTGTCTCCACCCCATTTTCTATCACTCCATTGCCATTATCTTCACTGTGTCAGTGGAAAAGGACTAATGCCCATGATGGCCAGAAAATTAATCACCTCATGGCCCAAGTATTGGTGATGAAACTTGCCATACTTATTTAGAGTTGATTCTTAAATAGAAAACAGCCCATTTATGGAACCATATTTGAAGACATTCAAACATGGTAGAACCTAGTAAATCTTACAGTATAATAGAGTGACTTTTAAGGGCCTACGTAATTTCCATGACACAGTCATCGGAATAAGATTTTGTAGGTTAATTTTGCAATGTTTAAAGACTCAAGATGCCTTCCAATTATTTTGGGTAAATTCTCTATCTGGTAAATTCTCTGAGGACTTAGAAAATAACATCATTGAATCAATCAGTGAATAAACATTTTGAATGAGATAATATGCATGAATTTTGATCTGTCTGTTGGGGAGAATATCCACATTGATGAGATCATGACTCTAATGCACTGTTGAAATATTGAAACATGTGTCCCACCTCTACCTGAGTGCCTTGAGCATCACAGGCACTAATCTTCACTAATAACTGACAGAACCATAGAATTATAGAATGTCAGAACTGGACAAGGTCCCAGAGGCCATCTAGTTTGAACTCCATTTTTATATCCCTTAAAAAAGGAAATTTTCAGAGTACCATAATAAATATGCTAAATCCTAAAAGCATTTTGTGATTTCACATACGTTTCTTTTTATGTCTTTCTAAAATTACACAATACTATTCTAAAGTTCATGGAAACATTTGGTGTTAATTAAATTAAAATATAGCATAACTTTAATCAGGTTCTAAGGTATTCTCTGAAGAGAGCGTTTGGATAGTAGAGGGGTTTTTTTGAGTTTATAACTTGGGTTGGTAAGACTATTCTACCAACCACTCACATGCTTGGACTTGAGGAAATATATCTAGAAATGATTGTGATGTAAAAATAAAAGATATTAATAATTTTAAAAGAAAGTAAATGGTCTAAATAATTATTAAATATATCCCTCCCTATGACAGAGGAGTAGATACTGATTTATGGAAAACAGACTTTTTTTTATAACTCGTAAGTCAAGTTGAATGCTGTTTGTTAGGTTTCATATGACTAATTTTCTAATTTACATAAAATTAGGGTCTTTGAAAGAGCCAGCTGAAATAAATATAATTTAAATGAGTAATTTTCCTCTTTTGTTTAAAACCATCTAGAGACGTTTGACTATGGATTTATTGATTATTTTATTCAAATATTTTATTAATTTCTTATTGAAGCTTTCTCTATTCTCTTTAAGCCTGTAAACCCAGCAAAAACATGGTAATATAATTGCAGGTATCTTCCTCTGGTGACGAGAACTGTGACTACAATAATATTATAATTATCCTCCATATTATATCTCCATCCTTTGTTGCACCGGTTCTCGATACATAATGGACTCATCTCAACTTCTGATTATAGTTATTGAATCCCCAACCTTCATAGCTACTAAATGTTTGGTCATCCCTTTTTGAGAAAGCTCATCTCTTCCCTTGTGCCCTTGATATCTGACCTTTTCCTCTCAGATTGTGTTCTTTCAATAATCATCCCTCTTCCTGTCCCTCTCTCCTTCCGTCTTTCTACCTTTCCCCTTATTTTCTTCTTCTCCTCCTCTTTCTCTCTCCCTCTCCTATTTTTTCTGTCTTCTTCCTTTTCCTTTCCTCCTAATAGGGGAAAAAACAGAGTTCTTTGAGTTAGCTACTGTCTATTGGGAGGGGACAACACATTAAAAGGAGCTGAAAAGAGATGCAAGAGAAGTATCTAGCACAGAGGCAAGAAAAAGACTAGAGGAGTGCAAATGAGCAGGAAAGAGAGATGGCTGACCTGTGTACATTCCTTAAATGGAGAGAATCTGGGGTGAGGCAACTTGCTGTTCTCCCTCTACTCTCTCCAATTAGACAGGCTTCAGGTGGGAAGGGCAAAGGATACTGACCCAGTGTGAGTTGGAGGAGTGATATGATCTTGTAAGATAGTCCTTGGAATGTGATAAGTCCACAGGACACAGTAAGACATGAATATGTGTTAAAAATAGTCATAGTTGCATTCTTTGTGGTAATAAAAAACTGGAAATTTTGGCAATGGGTTCAAATATGGTATACAAATGTAATAGAATATTACTTGATGCTGATAAATGACAAATACATGGAATTTTTAAATATGTGAAGTTTACTATGAACTAATGCAGAATGAATTAGCAGAACTAAGAGAACATAATGTAATGCAAGGTAAATAAAGAGACCATTAAAAGGCAGCCAAATGCTGAGTAACTGACAAACAAATGAAGGTCTCAGAAATGAAGCCTACCTGCACTTTAATTACAGAAAGGCCAGGGTAAGACCACTAAAATAGAACATGTTATACATCTCTAGACATCATCACTGGAGGTGTTTTTACTTGTTTTTCTTTGTCCCATGGGAGGGTTCAATCTAGAAAAGGTAGTAGAGAAGTGAGTGTGATATAAAGAAAAGAGGCATCAGTTAGATATATTTTCAAAATAAAAACAATAAAGACCCTTCAAGTGTCTCTAGAGTTCAAGCTAGAAGGCAGAATAATATCCTGAAAAGAGTGTTGGATATGAAACAAGGAAAGATGAGGGAAGAAATACAAGCTAATGATGTACTAGTTTTATGATCGCAAAGAAATTATTTAATTTCTCTGAGCTTTGCTGTCCTCAATATTTAAAATGAAGGTAATAGTACTTAGAATATCTACCTTACAAGGTTGCTTTAAGAAAAACTTTTTAGACCTTAAGGTATTATATAAATGTGATTTTTTTAAAATGATTACTTCAAGGACCTAAGGTTTCATTACTACTATTACTCATTCCAGCAAAATAGATGACACCTAGCCTTACTTTCTCTATCTTGTTTCTTTTCCATACTCACAGTAACTTTGGCCCACTGAGGTCCAATTTAGGATCTATCACTCCCACCCCAACTCCAGGCAGCTGGTTTACAGAGGGAAGGTTATACTGGTTTAAGATGATAATGGTAAATTCTGAGTTTTAAGCAATTAACCTATAATAAGTTAACTCTCAAAAACAGCTTATTTGTATATTGTCAACAATTTATAGTTATATATGTATGTGTATATGTGTAGGTATATTATGTATACATATACATGTGAAATATTATAATAACCATTCAGATCATCCTGTTTATATCAAACTATCTCCTAAGCCTTCTACTGGTTTATGGGACTAGATTGACCAATATTTTAGGTCTCTTATGATAGTGTTACCATGCAGATTGACTATAGTTTATTCACTTGACTATAAATTATAACATTCTCAAGCCAATTCTGAGAATGTATATGGACCCAACCTTTGAAATGTATATATATAAATTTTGTGTACATTGCAATGACTAGATATTTGTTAAAGTGAAAATGTGTAGTCATTCTGACACTACATTTTAGACTTGGGTCTAAACTGAATTTATAATATTGGGTTAAATCCAAACCTGTACTTGGTGGAGTTCCACATTTCTGTTAGAAATCATAGGATCATAGTATTTATAGCTGCAAGGAACTATAAAGATCATTTTGTCCAATGCCTTCATTTGTGGGAATGAGTAAATTAAGCCCCAGAGATGTTAAGTGAGTTGCCCAAAATCATAAAGTAAGCAGAATCAAATATGTCAGATATATTGATTGAGAAAGAGGGGATCATTCACTGTGGAGGAAATTTCTAACTTTATTTCTTCCCTATATCAAAAATTATTCCTACTATTTAGTCTTATTCTACTTTTTTTTTTTTTGGCAATCTCACTTTGTTGATAACTCTATCCAGCTAAAGAGTTAATGCAATTCTTCTGAAATCTGGTTCACTTCAGGATCTGGCTGTGGGATTTTGTTTTTACTGATGGTGTTTTCTCACCCCTATATTGTTTGAAAGCCTTATGCAGAAGTCCAGGCCTTACCTAAATTTTTCATTTCTCAGCAAGGAGACTGATCAGAAGGTGATTTCCCCCCACAAGCTCGATGGAAAGTTTTAAGGATGATAGGAGGTAGGAACTACAGGTGATGTGGGGGAATTTTTGAGCCCTGTGTGGACAGTCAACCAACTGCAAGTAAAGGGTGTTGAAGCCTTGAACTGAATATAATAATTAACAGTTGAAGCCTTATATGGTTCATTGATCTGCTTATGGAATGATCTGCTTAAACAGAAATTTCTAATTTTCATGATTGTCCCCACTATGGGAACCTGGTAAATTAATGTCCTCTCTACTTCCTCTCCTATGCCTCATCACTGCCTGAAAAAATGGCATCATTTACTTTTAGTGGTCTCCTCTTTAAACTTTGTTTATTTACTGTATGTATTTTTATAATGGGATGTGGCTACAAATAAGGATGAGGCGATTTTTATTGCATTCTGAGCAAGGGTTTTCTACAGAGGAGTGAATTATACAATAAGAAAGGAAGAAAGAGAACCCTTGGACCAATAGCCCTAGGCTTAAGTGGGGGCCTGTATTGAAGCTCTCTCCCTCTCTCTCTCTGGAGACACAAAAAGGGGCTTTATTCTTTTAAATTGAAATTTTTGAAAGCATTGACGATTGACATAAAAAAAGACTTCAGAGATCATACAAGTTATTCCTCTAAAAGCTCCCTCTGCTATATTAGTGAGCTTTAAAATGTTTATATGTTATTTTTACATGCCCTAATGATAAAGCTTCTGTCATTTCCTACTAAGGTTTAGTACCAGTTTTCTAAAGCCTCTTTTCTCCCTCGTACTGAGCCTATTGTTGCATTATTTCTAATTCTAGCCTCTAGTATTATGCTGTGTCTTCCCAATCTCTTCTGTTAGCTCCTTCACATTTTTCTTTGTCTCCATTTAGTTGTTTACTCAGGCGTGCAAAGGAATCTCTGATTTCTCTGATTTGGATGATGAAGCTCACAATCCATCTGTGTTTGCCTAGTCTCTGTACACCTCTTATCTTTAGCCTCTCAAAAGGGGGTTCACCTAATATCATTGTTTGAACCAACATATATTTACTTTCTTTTTCCCCTTATGAATCAACTGTTTCTGTGTGTGTGTGTGTGTAACACACACACACACATAACCTCAATATTGTTTTATGTTACTGAAGTTGGCCAAATTGAGTGCCAAACCAAGGACTGTCTCAAAATAGGTAAAAGACTATGTTTGCTAAGGAAGTCTTTAACTGGCACTTTAACAGTGTCTGATACATAGCTTATAGCTAGCATTCTTATGGCACTTAAAGGTTTGCAATGTGCTTTACAAATATCTCATTTTATCTTTGCAATAACTATGAAAGGTAGATGCTATTGTTATCCATCTTTGACAGATGAGGAAACTGAGGCCAAGAAACTTCCTTAGGGCCACACAGTGAAGAGATATCTGAGGCAGGATTTGAACTCAAGTTATCTTGGCTCCAGGTACAACATTCTGTCACCTAGCTAATGAATGCTGATTGGCTGATTGATTTATTGTTTTTTGGTGAGGAGGTGGGTGAGGAAATTGGGGTTAAGTGACTTGCCCAGGGTCACACAGCTAGTAAATGTTTGAGGTCACATTTGAACTCAAGTCCTCCTGACTCCAGGACTGGTGCCCTATCCATTGCACCACTTAGCTGCCCTACCTTACTATTAATATTCCATGTTATGCCAGTTCGACAAACTCCTATATCACCTCATCGTGATGTGGAAGTGAGTATAAAAGCTCTGGTACCCAGCAACAGGGAAACGTGTTCAAATCATGCCTCTCACACTTATTAACTGTACAGTCCTAGGTAAGCCCTTTATCATCTTTGAAACTGTTTCCTTTTTGTAATATGGGGATTATATCTGCAGAAAGAAGGTTCAAATGAGAATATATGTATAGTGCTTCACAAATTTTAAAGCTCTATGAAGATAACAGGTTCTCTTCTTCCATCTCTCCCTCCTCTTTCTCCCATACTGAAATGACTTTGAATAGAATCCTGGCAATATAATTTTCATGCCTTCTAAGGACAGGACTTCTGAAGTAGCTCAGTACAAAGAGGCTCACTATTAGTATACCAACTACTTGGTGAAAAATTCTTTGTCAACCATGAAATCAATAAAAATACCAAGTGGACGTCAGTATTGTTAGCTCCCTTCCTCCTCTGCAGCGATGGTGGCAGATTCACAGGAAAGGGGGCAGGCTCACGGAATCACACCATTTTTATGCTATCTATAAACACTAACTTACTGTTACAAATCTAAATTTGAAAATCAACATAGTATCATAAGGATCTAAATTATAAAAAGTTTTACATTTTTGCGATAAATAAAACCAAGATTCAAAATAAATTTTTAGTGAAATGGAAAGTTGACTCAAAAGTTCTCCTTAAAAAGATAAATAGAGGAATTTCCTGGGGTGATTTTTGTTGTGTGTCCAAAGACAACAATAAGAAAGATTTCACAGGACATTTGGTCATCTCATATTGTAGTAATCATGGTACGTACTTGCAAAAAGAACATCATGAAATAATTGCAAATTAAAATCCAAAAGCTGTCATAGAGGATGAAGAGATAAAATTTATATGAAGACTTCAATATGACCCTTCCAATCAAATCAACACACACATAAAATACATGTTATATAAGATGTGTGTGTGTGTGTGTGTGTGTGTGTGTGTGTGTGTGTGTGTGTGTATGTATGTATGCTTTGTTAGTGTCAGAGCTAAGGTTTGAATCCAAGTTTTCCTGTTGCTGGATACAACGGCTTGAGTTAACTCTACTCAATGATAAAGTTATCAAAGTAGGTATACACAAATATATATGCATGTATGTATGTATATGTGTGTTTGTATATATACATACATCTGTATCTATATATCTATATACGCAGACACATGGCAATAGATGAGGAGGGAGAAAATTTGGAATTGAAAATAATTGAATGTTTATTTAAAAAGAAAAAAATAAAGTATAATGCTTACAACTAGTCTCTTTCTTTGTATTTTTTCATTGATTCCCTTGATATTCTTAACCTTTTGTTCCTCTAGATGAATTTTGTTATTGTATCTTTAGCTCTATAGTTTCTTAGTAGTTTGATTGGTATGAATAATTAAATAAATTTTGGCAATATTGTCATTTTTATTCAATTTGTTTCACCCACAGAAGCAATGAAAATTTCTCTAATTATGGAGATATATCTTTATTTGTACAAAGAATTTTTTTGTAATTGTGTTCACTAAATTTCCATGTGTGTCTTGGTAGGTAGACTTCCAAGTTTTTTATACTGTCAGCGGTTATTTAAAATGAAATTTCTTTTCCTCTCTTCCTGACAGATTTTGTTGGTAATATATAGAAATACTGATGATTTATGTTGGTTTATTTTATATCCTGCAAATTTGTTAAAGTTCTTCATTGTTTCAACTGGTTTTTTAGATGAATCTCTAGGTTTATTTCTCTTTTTAGAAAACAAAAAGAAATTGAAGAAATAAGCAGAGGCAATGATGAAGTAAAGCTATACCCTTTTACACATGATATGATGGCTCACTTAGATAAACCTAGAGAAAAATTCACATAGAAGCAATGGAAATTTCTCTAATTATGGAGCTATATCTTTATTTGTGCAAAGAATTTTTTGTAATTGTGTTCATTAAATGGGGGACAGCTAGTGAAAATGTACAGAGTAGAGAATAGAATGTCTTATGCAAAGAATGGCAAGGAGGACAGTGTCACTTGTTTACAGAGCACCTGGTGGGGAGGGATGGAAGTTGGGTGTAAGGAGACTAGAAAGCTAGGAGGTTATGAAGCACTTTGAACACCAGGAGATTTATATTTGATCCTGGAGTTCATAGGAAACCACACTGAAGTTCACTGAATGGTGGCTGACAGGGTCTACCCTATGCTTTCAGGATGATCAATTTGATAGTTGGGAGGAGTATGGATTAGAGTGGGGAGAGTATTGGGGCAGTAAAATAAATCATTACGGTATTGCAAGAATCCAAGCATGAGGCAATGAGGCTTTATACTAGGATAGTGGTGCTGTCCGGGAAAGAAGGGGGCATATATAGGAAGATTGGAAAGGTATAAACGATAATATATGACCACTGAATATAGGAAGCACGAATAAATGAATGGTCAAGAATAATACCTACTGTGGTATTATTGGTGACTGGGAGGACGATAGTATACTAGATAATAATAAAGAATTTCAGAAGAGAAAAGAGTTTGGATGGAAATGATAATGAGTTAAATTTTAAACATGTTTAGTTTAAAATATCTGTGGGACATGCAGTTAAGGATATCACAGCCAAAATAAATAAGAAAAATAGTAGAGAATCTAGAACATGTGTTGGGAATTTTTCCAAAGTGTTAGATATTCTTAAAGAAACAAAGGACACATTTGGAACCTGATATAATAGACATGTAAAATTATTTTTCAGTAGAGGAGAAAACAATTTGGAAATAATAGATGAAGTCAAATCAGCTGACCTCGTGTCAGGATGAACAAAAATTATTTAAGGATCATAGGTCTACCAGAAATGGAAAAAAAATACACGATGGAGGAAAAAGTTAAATATGGTATTAAGAAAATATTTTTTAAAAAATTCCTTAATACAATTGAGTAAAGACAGAAAAGAAATGAACGATCAAATCTATACATTTCAGCTATAAGAAACTTCCATACTTAAAAACATGTACTCCAAGAAAACTATCACTAAAAAGATGCCAAAGAACTTAAAAGTGATGCCTGACAACAAACACTGAAAAAATATTTTATCTGTCATGAATATTCGATTGTTCTTGTTTTTCCTCTCTCCTTGTTGTATGTTTTAAGCTGAAGAACTTTTCTTTTTATTAATAAATTTTGCCATGAAACCTCTAATTTCTTTAATTCAAACTATAAAACAATCAAGTATACACCTACACGGTTTTGTACAAAAGATGAGAATCTTGTAAATGCATTGCAATGAACTACAAAGTATTATTTTAAAATGTTTTCCAAAAAATATCGATAGTTTCAGAGGTCAAAGCTTTTGGACCAAGCACAAATTAGGAAAGTAGTGAGTTATAATGCCTTAAAGTTAGACGTTTACAAAACATTGTTTGGAGTCTCAGAAATAGAAATCCCAAAGTAAGTTATTATTATGTATTCAAAACCAGAATTTACTAGCCCAGAGGAATATTACTAAACTAGATGTTTTGGCAATGCAATTAAATGTTGATTTTTATTTTATAATTTATTAACATTTGAAATTCAAGCTTTAAAGTTGAGTACAAATATAACAAATAAGAATAGATTAATTTCCAAAAAGTAGGTCTCATTCTCATGTAAACATTCCTGATAAGTAAAGAAAAAAACTTTTAGGTTGGATAGGATGTAAATAATATTAATTATTTATATTAGACCATTATAATTACATTATTAATTTATATTAAATATTTTCATATTATATTTACAGGATGGCAAAAGAGGTAGTCCAGTTACTGAATACAATCAATCAATTCAACAATTCACAAGAGAAAAGAGATAAATATCAATGATCACTCTATTTGTATCTTGTAGAATAGCCCTGCTGTACCTTGTAAAATCCGGAAATTAACTGTAAACCATTCTGTAATTAAAAAAAAAAAGAAATAGAAGATTTCTGATACAAAAATGTGACTACAAATTCATACTAGGTCAAATTTCAAATGTAATTTACCAAAACAATTCCCCCCACCCCAGGATGTTTCCCATTTGGAGTAAGGGAAATAGAGACAAAGCCATTCAAATGACATCATATACCACCGAGTGGCATATGGATACTATACAGTGGAAAGTAGGGATCAGTAAAGTACTACATTTCCCAAGATGTTTGGGCCCATGGTGGGAACATTTATTTCCAATGTCCTTGAGGCTCTGTGTGCTTATGGAACAGATGAAATCTGTTTGGAGGCAATTCTCTCCATGCCTTTCACGTCATTTCCACCTTTTCATGGTCGTGAACCCCAAAAAAGACCCCCTTTACTTCATCTTAAGGGTATTTTTCCTAAGTCTCCCCTGCCCCAAATAGAATCTATTTATTCAGTTTAATTTTTCTTTCTGGACTTCTTCCATCTCATCCATTAATATTTGAACTTGATTTTCTGGAGGAGTTTTATCTCTTAGGTATTTACACTGCAGAAAATCTTTTGTTACTGCTTTACAGATTGATTTGCTATTTTTTTTTGTCCATGGATAGAAATAGCAAGTGTCCCAGGTGTGAGCTGGAGCTACTGACCAGGTGCTGGGCAGGAAGTTTTGGTCCTGCTTAGGGCTGGGGTGGGGGTTGCAGCTGCCTATGGTCTTGTGGGTAGGGAAAGCATGGCAGGTAGTGCCCTTACCTTTTAGGGGACACAGAGAAGGTAGCAAAATATTTGAAAGTGGTTGGGAAGGACTTGTCTTGGTTGGAGAGTGGGTCTCAACCTTGTCTAAATTCTCTGGAATGTGACTCTGGATGGGAAGACAGATTGGGTCTCAGCCCCAAGCCAGTGCCCACCTTTTCTATTTGAGGCTGAACTGCACAGAAGATGCTCAGTGTTCTGTCCCTGGCTGGGGAGTAGGGCTAAGCAGTGCGACAGAGATGTTTGATATATTTAGCCTGCGGTTAAGGGCTGACTTAGTAGGGTTCAACCTGAAAGGTGAAAGAGGGAAAGGGGAACCAGTAATTCCCTGGACATTGATCAGTTGAGACCATGCCTTCCTAGGCTCAAATGAAGCTGTTCTGAGATGTCATCATTAGTAAGCTCTAAGGACCTCATTGGAGTTTTTCTGAATCCTATAAGCAGGAGGACCAGAGAGACGTGGGGCCTTGGCTTAGGCACTTAGATACAGGGTGGAGGGAGAACCCAGAATCCCTCAGGCTTCACTATTTGGTCCTGTGCAGAACCAATAGTGCCTATTGACCTAATGATCTAGAATGTGTAGGGCAGAGTGGGAAAGAGCACCAACACTCCCATTCTCTTCACTTTATCTGTTAGGGAGATAGGAAGGAATGGGTAGATGGAGGAGCTTGTGGGAGCTATTCTCTAGGGCTAGGTGAGCACTAGTTCTGAGTTTCAAGTGCTACCTTCCCTCATAACTCCATGGCTCCAGTTATTCTTGGGATTGCACTCTCTCTGCTTCTGGGTGGTAGCCTAACTTTAATTCTTTATTATCCCAGGTAACACTTTCTCTCTTGGGGTCCCAGCACAAGAGGAAGGGCTATACCTCAATAATATTAATAGTTACAATTCAGAACTAAGGTGTGTAATGAAATAATCAGTTTTTAAAGCTGCTAACCCCTGTATTAGAGATGTTATGTTCTGTGTCAATAGAGGAAGTGCTCACATGGATGAAATCGGGATTTAAAACATTTAGGTAGCATTTATTTTGAATGTTGTGTATTAAAATTATAAATACTAGACAAAATTATATTTCATATAAATACTAAAGTTGAAATTAACTTCACACTTCTTATAATGCTTTCTAAATTCCTGTCTGACATTTGAGTATATTCATATTTATGTGTGGGTATATATGTACATATATATGTATGTATGCATATGTAGTTTATATATTATTTTAATCCAACTAATATCTTGCTTTGTTTCATTTTTTTTTCTGGATGTTTTCAAGTTTCTTTATAGCTGTCCTTCCTTATGGCAAGGTATAAAATTATGTTAGTTTCCAGTGCCATAGTTTCTAAAAATTAATTTCCCAGGTGGTACAGGAGAAAGCATGAATTTTCAGTCACAGGATTTAGATTTGAACCCCAACTCTGCTTACTGACTCTGGAAAGAACTACATGTTACTTTTAGGGGAGTCAATTGATCACTCTGAGCCTCAGTTTCATCATCCATATGAAAAGCGGGTATCAGATTAGATGACCTGGAAGAATCCTTCCAGCTCTAAATCTTATGATCCTATGTGTACCCAACTTCTCTTGCATTACCTGGGGGGGAAAAACAATGCCTTCTTTCTATATTAAAAAATGTAATGGAGGCAATATTGAGGAGGCAAATGTGTGAGGGAAATGACAAGGAAGGAGAGGGACCAAGATAGGAAGAAACAGTATTAAAACAAAATCTTGGTAGTGGAGAGAGTTTATCTGTTATGTTCTCAGAATGAGGAAGTATCTAAGAGGTCAGTGGGAGCACTGCCAGTAAGAAAAGATTAGCTCCTTCTGATCAGTTGCCTAGTAGAGTAGAGGGTGACTTAACTAGTCCCCAAATTCTATTTCTGACATAGAACTTCTAGATAGCCCAGAGGCATCTCTTTGCTGGGGATCTGCCTATCTATGGCCAAATCCTCAGCTTCTCCAGCCTAATTTAGCCCCATCTCTAACATACCACCAATTAGGATGTGGAGGCAGGAGACACTCCAACAATGGACCTCATTTCTACATGAAGCCTTTCCGGATCTGCCTCCCCCCTCCACACCTCACTTTTACTTTATATTGTATCTCCGTATATAGGGACGGGGGTAGGGGATGGCAGCAAGGGGAGGGGGACGGGAACCCTTTTGTTCCCCCATAGAAAACAAACATTGAGAGTAAGAACCGTTTTGCTTCTGTCTTTGTACCCTGTAGGATGGGGAACCTGCAGCCTAGTACCTAGATATTGTTCAGTCCCGTCTTCATGATCCGGTTTGGGTTTTCGTGGCAAAGATATTGGAGTGGTTTGACATTTCCTTCTCCAGCTCATTTTGTGGATGAGGAAACTGAGGTAAACAGGGTTAAGTGACTTGCCCAGGGTCACACAGTTAGCAAATATCTGAGGCTGATTTTGAAGTCAGGAATATGAGTCTTCCTGACTCTATCCACCGTGGCACTGACAACATGCTTGCTAATTGAATAATGATCTAATCTAGTCTAGCTCCCCATTTTGCTGGTGAAGAAACTGAGGAACAAAGTGACTTGCCCAAGGATCTTGGCCCACGGATCATTCAGGTAATCAGTCTCTGAGAGAGGAGAGCCTCGGAACAAAACCCATCTTGGCTCTATCTCTGACCCCCCATAGAGGCTCAGGCCACTCAGTTATGCCCAGGGCTTCGGAGACTGTGGGAATTTGACCCTATTTTCTTTCAATGCTTGTCCACATCTTTTTCCAAGGAAGCAAGGGTGAGAATGGTCTTTTACTAAAAGAAGTGTGGCTCACAGACCACTCCAAGAATCACGCCAGAAGAGGCAGAGCAAAAGCTGGTTGGGGTCTCTATTTCGGGGTAGGACAAACGCAGTCTCTACTCTTGTCCATTTGCGGGGGCAGAGAGGCCGGGAAGGGGAGGGCCTCAGAGTACACACACGCACTCCTCCCCCGCCCACCAGTCATCCTGTCCCAAGCCAGTCAGCGGGGTCTCCTCTACTCTCCGCTTCTCCCCAGACAGACAGTCTGCACTCCGTCTCTGCACAGACTCAGCGAAGGGAGACAGTGGCCGATCAACAGCAGATCGAGGCGAGGCACCATGCCGGGGCACGCCTGGCACTTTTTGCTCCTGCTGTTCACAGGGCTAGGGAGTCCTGAGAGCATCGGAGCCCAACAGCAGCAGCGGGCCCCATCCCATCTGCAACAGACTCATCAGCAAAGAGGTACAGTCGAGTCAGGGGCTCAGTCATTACCATCTTTTCCTAAAGTACCTCCCAGACTACCACCACCCCTACTCTCATACCCCCACCACCACACCAGCTTACCAACCGTCTTCTAAGGTTAGCGGAGGGTGGGGGAAATGGGGGGATAGTGTCTTGACTTGGGGAAAGAGAGTCATAAACTTTCTCAACGGGGAATAAGTTTTGCAGGGATCCAGACCTGATGTGTGTGTGTGGGGAAAGAGAGAATTCCCTAACAAAGTTTGCTTCTCTGATATTCCTGGGAAGTGGTTGGGGTTCCCCACCCCCACCCCACCCCCAACCGCATGAAAATACAGTACTTTTGAGTGTCTAGGCGATAGTCAAAGGGATCCCAATAGTCTCATACGTCCAAAAAGCTGATTTCAACAAACATGATTCAGGCAGGAAACTTCTCCAAGTTCAAAAAGTTTTCGCAATCCAGTGAGATGCCCTGTAGAGATAGGTTTCAAACTCTTGTGATCTTTCCAAAGAACTTCGGGGAGCAATTGAGACTTCCTTTCCATTCGAAAGGGCTTCATTTCTAATGTAGTCTAAAACTGACAAACTTTTGGATCAGAGTTGTAGAGTTATGAATTGAATTCCTGTTTGCCTGGTTGCTTTGAATTTTCTCTACGAAATGATTTTGAAGAGTTTTTATTCTTTTCTTCTTGGAAACAATGCTTCCTTCCACACCCTAGTCTTCATTTACAACCTCTCTCTTCTCCCCACCCCATCTTATTTTTATAGTGACATTCCTTTTTTTTTTTTTTTTTTACTAAATGCAGCGGACTGCCTTTTATGAAACGCATATTTGAGCAAAGCTCACAGGGACCAGAAATATAACTTCAGAGGAGTTTGGAAAACAATGGCAATTAAATGTAAGGCAGAATACTCAAGAGCTGGTTTTAGGAGTATCCTCCAATGATATGTTTGAAGTTTTTAGAGTCCCTGTGAAAAGATCTTTGTTCCTTTGTTTTTGTTTGTTTATTTAATATTGCTATGATTCTTAAATCAATGCCACCTTCAATATTTTCAAATACAATTGAGGAACAATAATATTTCCTAAAAGTTCCTTTGCATGTTCTTTAAAAAATTAAAGCACAAAATATTAAAAACACACAAAATAAAAACTCTGAAACTCTTTCAAGTTTGTTTTGAGACCTAGGAAAAGTTACTCTCTCACTGACAATATCAAGATGAGAGGCATTTGAGAGTGCGATCACTTTTAGCCTACTTACAACATAATACTTACAAGAGGGCTTCTCTTCTCACTTTCTGGTACATAGATTTGTCCTTGTACTCTTAAAAACTTCTGTTACACCTCAACATTTATAGCTGCACAATTAGAAAAAAAAAAAACTTGTAAGGAGATACCCTGAACTTTGTGCTACAATAATAATTCAGTGCCTGAAATTCCTTGAATAAGAGTGACCCTGATCTCACTGTATAACTTTTTGGACCTATCTCTGGAGAAAAACTGAGATTGGTACTGACCTAAGCCTACAGTTTACAGTGGTTACAAGAATATATTCAGCAGCTGGTCTCCCAGATGATCATTTTAAAATCATGTAGTTCTCTGAGTTGAGTACATAGCTTAATAAAACCCTAATACCATTGTGATTGTTGAAAGTATGAAGGAGACAATTCATTGAGCTAGTTTGGACTAGAACAGAAAATGATTTGGCTGTCAACTAAGGACAAAGAGCATCTATCAAATGGGTTCCTAAGAATTTAATTCAATCTTTGAGATGGGAGAAGTCATTGAGAAATCTCTTGAACATTTCTATAAATTTTATGTAAAACAACATGTGGGAAAAAAATCCCATTCAGGTCATTTGAACAAATTTGGAAATGGGCTTAGAGGTAAGCCATGAAGTCAGTTAGATATTGAATTTCTAGTTTTTCTACATAATCAAATGTATAATTTCATTTCCAACTGTTGTATTAATTTCCAGAGAAAGAATCAATGCTTGTAGCAGGTTTCCTTTTCTGGGTGTGCCAAGGTTTCTTTTATTTTGTTTTTGGAGTACAAGGCCACCTTTCAGCCAAAGTTACAGTTTCAAAAGCCTTGGAGCTTCCTGTAGAGTAGTGCAGGATATTACTTTGAATGAAGAAGTTAGTCCTTGGTTTTATCAGTGTCTCTATTTTTAAGGTATTGAAGTTGCTAGCACAGCTCTACTTTGTTCAAGAAGGAGCTCTGTTGTGTCTCTTACGTTGGCCAACATTGTGTAGTGTAAAGAGAAGAAGACTTAGAGAAAGAAGACCTGGTTTTGAGTCCCAGTCCCTCTACCTATTAGTTATGTAATTGTAGGTGAGAGTCTGAACCCTAGTTTCTGCATCAGTAAAATGAGAATTAATAATTCTTGCACTACTTAACTCACAGGAATGTTGTGAAGTGTAACACACTCTCTGGGACAACTATCCCAACTCCCACTCACAACCAGTTGGGTCTCTGGAGAGTAGATAGGGTGGTCACAAAAGGTCCTCGAGGATCTAGGGTTAACCCTGGAGCATTAAGGAGTGTCTTTTCTTGTATTATATAGCTCATAAGCCTCCATCTGATGTCTGTCTCATGATTCCCTCCTTGATTATCAGTTGACATTAATTATTCAGCCTCCTTAATTAGCTTTTAGAAATGGACATCACTATGGTGGCATACTTTATACAAAACATCCCATTCCCAAGATCATGACATATACTCTGCAAGTAATTGATACCATAACTTCTGGAAATCCTTTCGCTGGAATTCTCAAGATGTTCCCCTTTGGGTATGGTGTAGCTTTTCTGCAGGGATCTTGGTAGAGCCTTAAATCTGCATCCAGTCTGATCTTGACTTCCTCTTCCTGATGAATAGATACCCCATCACCCGCTGCAAAAGCACCGATAGAATGCCAAATCTGTCTCCTTCAGACATAATAAGGGAGAGAAGTTATGGTGCTGTCTTCCACCAAACCCCAAGTAGTTTCTTCTCAGGCAGGAACACTCTCTCCTGGCTTACCATTCACTTGACTCTCTTGTGTTCTGGATGAGGTCTTGTATAAAACAAGCCCTAGAGGGCAAAACCAAATCCCTTAGCCAATCTAGACCTCCTCTCACACCCAGAGAGGTACCCACGCTTTGCTCACACCTAGTGAATGATCAAATATGTTTTCATGCGATAAATGTGTTAGGGCATAGCATCTTATAACTTTAAGTAAATGTAGTGACTTGATTTCTTTACTCAGTTGATGCTGGCCTCCCCATCCAATACCCTTTATAGAAGAGTGAACTTTACACTTTTATGTGCTTTTGGTAGCTTAGGTGATCTACACCTTAGAGTACCTAGAAAGATAATTCTATCCTTAGAGTTCTGGTGTCAAACTAATGGGAATTGACTTGGGGAATTTTGTTTTAATTCAATAGAGTTCAAATGAATATAGAATCACAGACCAAAAATTGGAAAGGACCTCATAGGCAATTTAATCTAACCCCTTATTAGAAGAAAAAGGCCCAGAAAATTTAAGTAACTTGGCCAACATCATCCAAATATCCAGCATCAGGACTGGGATTTGAACCAAGGTAGTGTGACTCCAGATTCAGTTTATCGTACTGACAACTTGAAGTTCCTTCCCTCTGCTACCTCTTGGGCAGGTATTAAGACTATAGCCCTCTCACTAAAATGAATCTCCTAAAGTGTAGGTCTGATTGCCTCATCTTTCCTCGCCAATAAATTCCAATCTCTCCCTGTTACCTCCTAGACCAAATATAAAATACTCTTTTTGACATTTAAAGCCCTTTACAATCTGACCTCTTCCTACTTTTCTAGTCTTCTTATAACTTACTTACTGCTATATAATTTACAATGCAGCTACAAAAGCCTACTATGCTAATTCCTCACCTAGGAGGTTCCCATCTATCAACTCTACACATTTCACTGCTGGTCTTCCAAACCCGGAATGTTTTCTCTTATCTCCTCTGCCTCCTGGATTCCATGACCACCTTCGAGACTCAAGTCAAATCCCACCTTCTCCAAAAGAAATTTCCCAACCCCCCTACCCCCATTGCTAGTACTTTCTCTCTGAGGTTATCTTCAACATACACTGTATGTTTTTTGTATGTACATAGTAATTTGTATGTAGTCTCCCCCATTAGAGTGTGAGCTCCTTGAGGTTAAGAATTATGCTTTTTTTGTTTTTCGCTTTCTCTGTGTCTCTAGCACTTAGCACAGTGCCTGGCACATAGTAAAGGCTTTATAAATGCTTGCTGCCTGAATGACAAATGCTCTGTAGTGACTTTAAAGCACACTTTCTCTTCACTTCATGTCACTAGTTTCTGGGTTTCTTTTTTCCTTTATTTTAGTTATTCCTTAAAAATTCCTCCTACTTTTACAGAGCAATGTGTTAAATAATGAACAGTCTAGATTATCTAAGGACAAGTCAGAGATATAGATCCTTAAATTTCATAGCTAGACAACACTTTAGAGGTCTTCGTGGAAAATAAACCAGTCTAGGTTACGGTTGTTAGATTACTAAATCAGAAAAATTACAAAGACATGTTTTATTTTATTTTATTTTAGCAAAATAGGTGGCAGAAACTGCTCATCCTTGTGACAAGATGGAAAACTAGTGGATTGTGTCTAGTTTGTCTAGTTTGAACTCATTCTCCCTTGACCCCCTCAAAAAAAATTCTGGGAGAAAGTGTGTACCGTATAACTCTCTATGTGTTTGTTATGTTTTGTTCAAGTTTCAACCAATGTCTGGGGTGAAGAGTTTGAAGACAAAAAAAATACAGATGCTAGAACACTAGGATAGATAGTTCATTCATGGGATGATGAAATCAGGATTTTAAAATTTTATAGGCAGAAATCAACAAGATGAACTCTAGTAGGAATAAATGTAAAGCTAGCATTTACATTTAGAAAACCTAGGGCACAAGGGAAGAAACTGGAGACCTGATTTAACTGGAATTAAAGCAAAAGAAAATCTAGGGGTTTTTTTGTTTATTTTGTTTTGTTTTAGTGGATTGAATCCTTATATGAACCAAAAGCTAATAATGTTATGTGGCTGCCAAAAAGACAAATGCAATCTCAGGATATATTAATAGAATGTTTTATTCCTGTTCCTTGATATAAGAAACTCTGGTGAGAGAATTTGAGGAAAACTCCTCTACCAAAGTAGATTAGTAATTGTTCTACAATTTATAATCCTAGAGGCATTAAGGCATCAAGAAGGTAAAAAGATTTGCCCTTTGTCAGTGAATCCATATGTTTCAGAAACATGACTTGAGTTTTGGTGGTTTTTTTTTCTGTCTCCAGGACAAGTTATTGATTCACTGTAGTGTTATGTTTCATTAGAAATATAGAGTCCAGAAATGAGGAAGGGAAGAACTCTCTTATAAATTCTCTTGATCTCCAAATATCATATTTTAAAGGCAAAGGGAGTGTGGTGGGAATCTATGAGATAATGAGGATGATAATGGGTCTAAGAAACATGTTGTATGAGTAATAATTGAAGGAACTGTCTATTTGAAAAGATTTACAGAGAAAAATGGTAACTTAAAAATATTTGTGTGACACAATGACCAGTGCACTAGACCTGGAGTCAGGAAGACCTAAGTTCAAATTCAGCCCCAGATACTTCCTCACTATATGACCCTGGGCAATTAAGTTAACCTATGTCACTTTCAAACCTCTCAGTTTTCTCAACTATGAGGTGAAGATAAAAATAGTATCTACTTCAGAGGTTTGTTGTGAGGAATAAAGTGATACTATTTGTGAAATATTTAGCGCAGTGCATGACACATAGTATGTGTGTATTTCCTTCTTCTTGCCCCATTCAATAAATAAGAATTTACCAAGGAATTTTCACCTAGAAGAACAAAAAGACATTCTATGTAATTTTAAGAAGTACACTTAGTAATAATTAACCCCGAATTATTTACACAAGCTATTGAAAAATTTAAAATGAGAAATGGACAGCAGACATGACATTAGCATCAACTACAGTGATTTTATCCAGCAGGTCATCCTTGCTTTAGCAGGGAGAACAAAAAGCCCAGAAGGCACTTTAGTCAATAATAAACATTTGATTTACTTGCCAAATAGAGAAGAGAGATGGCTTAGAAAGACAATGGCAGATTACAATATAAACTCATCTGACAAAACTTATGAAGAAGATGATAGATGATTATGAACAGTATTTCATAAAGCAAAGAGAACAGTAGAAGGTAAAACAGAACCAAAGAAAGCTTGGCAAGATATTTAACTAAAACAAAGTCATCCAAAGGGCTTTCAAGGATAAATGTGGAAGAGAAATGGAAATGATTTGCAAAAATGATTTCAACAAACTTTTCTCAATTAAAGATAGTGGAACCACCATAGGTGAACTCTAAGACATTCTTAAAGAGGAACATTAATGGCATTTAAGAAAATAAAGACAGGAAAAAAACTAATTTGGGTCAATTATATGTAAAGATGATACAACTGTGAAAGCATGAAGGGACTGATTTAGAAGGTATTTAACAGAGAAAAAGATACCTAAGATGTGTGTGGGGAAATCTCAGGCATTATTGACTTTTAAAAAAGGTGACCAAGAATAAAATCACCATGAGCTAAATGTCTGCTCTGTCATCTCTACCAAATCTTTATGAAGGTCATCTATAAATAAATTGAGTGCGTCCTCAGTAAGGGTATTACCTAGGAAAATGCAGACATTTGTAAACAACATCAACAATGGGCTATATTTCTACCATTTCACAATTGACTGAAAACTTTAGAGCATATAAGATCTTATTGTGCTTATTGTTTGTTTGTGAAAGAATAGGCTTAGTAGAATAAAATGTTGCCATTGAGGCTTTTTTATAAGAAGATATATCCCATCTATTTATCAAGATCATTCAAGATTCCTTGGAAAATATAACAACAGAAATAACCCTTTGCAGTAACTCTATTCTGATATACTTAAGGTGAGGCATAAAACAGGAAGATATATGGCACTGTGATAGAGGAGATCCAGCACAGAATCCAGGTCGAGGATGATTAAATGACTTTCCCAAGGTCATACAGGTAATAGAAGACCTTTGATTTGACCTCTGATTCCAAAAGCAGTGCTCTTTCCACTGCCCCATCCTACCTCTTTGTATGGAAAACAATTCTAACAATGAATCACTCACAAATAGAATGGTCTGATTTGTAAGATAGTGAGCTCCCTGCCACTGAAAGTACTCAAGCAGCTGACCACCTGTAAGGCTTAAGAATTTCAGCATTATGCTAGACTTCTTAGTTGTTTATTTCTACCCCAGTTCTAAGAGGAAATATGTCCTAAGAGTAGCTAAGTGAAAATTGTTCCTCTTGAAGACTTGATACCTTTGTCATTTAAATATTCATCTATGAGCCACATGTGCTAATCACTATGTGTGCAATATAAAAGATAAAACTTCACTGTGAGCTTTGGAGCTTATGTTGGTATTCAGCTTTCTTGAATATACTTTTTAAAATTTCCTGAAAAACATTGTGAGTACATTTTTGCAGGATGCTTTTAGCAACATTCTGAGATGTTAAAAAAATGAATTCTGGAACTTTCCTCAGGGCAGCTAGAGGTACAATGGATAGAGCAGTGGCCCTGGAGTCAAGAGGACCTGAGTTCAAATGTGGCCTTGGATTCTTATTAGCTGTGTGACCCTGGACAAGTCATTTAACCTTGTTTGCCTCAGTTCCTCATCTGTAAAATGAGCTGGAAAAGGAAATGACAGACTACTCCAGTATCTTTGCCAAGAACATCCCAAGTGGGGTCACAGAGAGTCAGACTGAAATGATTCAACAACAAAAGAAACCCTTCTCACACATTTTTGGCAAATATATTTGAAAAAATGCCTGGAATTTCCACATCACCTTCTTCCACTGCACAGTTATAAAACATCATGTCCCACCAAACATGAGAACAGTTTGTAATTTTACATCCGAAGTTTCTCAGGGATTTATTGTGGTCATAAACCTGGAGTTAATTTTATGTTTTGTTTTCTTGGTACATATGTTACTTGTTGGCTTGTTGACCGAACACTGATCAAGTAGTTTTGTACAATGTTTCATCGACAGGAAACAGATCTGGCCGAGAATAAGAACATTGTACATTGCTGGCTTATATCGTTTTGGATATGGTAGGATTCCAGAAGGAAAAAAAATTAAATAGGACACAGACAGAAGAAAGAACTTCTGTTCTTTCAAGAGTTATATTGTACATTATGAGTTCACATTCCAGAATATATAGGTTGCTACCCTTTCTTGCTCCCTCAAAATTTCCTTTCTCCCTTAGTTCCATGCAAAGGCACGAACTGAACAGATGACAAGAGTTCTTAGGGATTCTGAAACAATTACATGAGCTTTGCCCATACTTTCATGCTTCTCTTCTATTATGGAGTTACTAGCGAAACAGGATCACCTTCATCTACCTCTGGGGTGGTTATTTATGGATGTTATTTATCATTTCTTTAATGGTTTCTCAACTATTATAGGTAGTCCCATAAGTCTACCCAGATAGCAGTAAGAAGAAAAATGTATTTAAAGTTATAATAAGAAGGATTTAGATAAGATTGAGATAAAATGTTCAGAATAAGAATTAGAATTCCCCAACTCACAGGGTTTAGAAGTACTTGACTAAATTCTTACACTTTCTAGGCATTCTGTTGTCACACACAGGACATAGATAATTTACGTCTGGGTAGGGCAGGATTTGTGTATCAGCATTTTCCTAGGGAAAGAGAAAAAAGGGTTTCATCGGACTGGACACATTTTTCTTCCTAGTAGTATACATACTCTGGAGTTGGGGTGGGGAGCCTGTGGACTTGTAGTTTCTTGGGTGTGGCCTTTTGACTGAGTCCAAGTTTTAAGGAACAAATAATTTTGAGAGAATTTGTTTGATAAAGTTTGGATTCAGTCAAAGGTCTGTACTCGAGGACCTAGAAGGCCACATGTGGCCTTGAGGATACAGGTTCTCCACCCTTGACCTGGACTGTGGAAGGATATGTTCTCTGTTAAGTACAATCAGAGGTAGCAGCAAATGACAAAAGAGAACTTATCTTTAGCTGGAGACTTTTGAATGAAGTGCTTTGTCTGGCTGGCTCTTTTATCTATGAAATAACATAACTAAAGCAATCATGATAGATCTTTTTACCAGTTTGGTCTCACAGTTCTTAAACTCAGACAAGTCCTTATAACAAATTATTTCCTAATCATCCCAGTGCTATGACTCAAGGCAGATACTACTAAATTTCCTGAGTCCACACAAACTTTATCTGCAGCAGAGTCCAAACTTATGCCTTCTCTCCAAACCTAAAGCATTAAAAATTCTGATCTGACATCTCTTTTTTTCAGAATCAAATTTTCTTAGGGTGTGTGTGTGTGTGTGTGTGTGTGTGTGTGTGTGTGTGTGTTGGGGGGGAAGGGAGAGATAGGTGATGATTTTTTTTCTGAGAACTGTTTCTGAGAATTTGGTTTTTTTTTCTTTTCTAAAAAATGTAATGTTAGTGATCCTTTTTTTAAAAAAAACTTTACTTTCTGTACAGATATCTCTCATATTCCCTACCCAGAGTGCCATCTCTTATAACAAAGCATTAAGAGAGAGGGAGGGAGAGAGGAAGAGAGAGAGAGAGAGAGAGAGAGAGAGAGAGAGAGAGAGAGAGAGAGGAAGAGAGAGAGGAAGAGAGAGAGACAGAGAGAGAGAGATTCTGCAAAATGAACACATCAGTTGAGTTTGAAAATAAATTCAGTGTTGTATACTCATAGGCCCTCACTTTTACAAAGAAAAGAAGATATCTTTTTAAAATCTCTTCTTTGGGGCCAAGATTGGTTTGTCTTTCTTTGTATCCCCAGAGCTTAGCACAGTGCCTAGCACAATAACTGCTTGTTGATTACCTAATATATCTTACCATGCCAATCAATACATCACTTTCCATTTCTGATGTATTTTTGCCCATTCTCTGTTGCTATACCCTCTGTACCACTGGACAATCAGAGAGTATACTGGGAGACTTGACTTAATAATTTTCAGAACTCCCAGTCTGGGATTTATAGTGTCCTGATTAGTGAGTGTGTGGGTGCATACTCACATGGCTGGTTGTTCTATTATAGCTAGGCAACTCCATTTATGCTGAGCTGAATAGTGGTTTAGTAGATAGAGTACAAGGCTTGGAGTCAGAAAGACCTGAGTTCAAATCTAGCCTCTGCTACTTACTAGCTCTGTGATCCTGGGCAAATCATTTAATATCTGTTTGGATTAGTTTCCTCAACTGTAAAATCAGGATAATAATAACACTTATCTCACAAAGTTGGTGTGAAGACCAAACAAGATATTTGTTTAAAAAAAAAACCAACAGTCTGGCACATGGTAGGTACTATATAAATGCTTATTCTAACCCTTCCATTTAATCAATTCTTTCCTTCTTATGCTGCTTATTCTGCTTTGGTCGTCTTTTAAGCAGTCATTATGGCACATTTTCCATTTCCAATTTCTGCTTCTGCAAACTGTTATCCAATCACTATTGCCACTGACACTGGAAAGGGCATATCAGTCAATTTCACCTACCATCCCTTGTAACATGTGAAACCAAAACATCCCTCCCTGGCAACCAATCCCCTTCTAGAAAGTATCCGTCATTAGAATGTGAGCTCATTAAGGGTAAGGGACTGTTTTACTTTAGCATTTGCATACCAACACTGAGCACAGGTGCTTGAGGCATAGTAAATGTTTAATAAATGCCTTTCATCCATTCATTATTTCATTTGAAACATTGTTTCATTTTATCGTTCTTTCCATTTATAGTGTTAAACTCATTGTATATATGTTTTTCGCCTGATTCTGTTTATTTTCTTGCATCAGTTCATTTAAGTCTTCTTGTGTTTTCCCAAATTTTTCATATTCATTATTTCTTACGGTTCAGTGATTTTCTATGACATTCTTGTACCATAATTTATTTGTGTATCCCCAATATCTACTTTGTTTCGAGTTCTTAGCTAGCACAGAAATTACTGCTTGTAACACTGGCTACCTTGACCTCCACTACCTTGAAAGCCAGGTATGTGAGATTTCACCCTCTGAAAGGGTCCTTCGGTATAATTAAGAGTGTTGGGGGTGCCTAGGCCCTCTGTCATGGGCTCCAAGCCCTACTAATGTTGTTTCTCTGATTACAGGGGTAGATCTTATGCCATTCCAGTGGTAATTTAGCCACTAAGAGTCAGATGAGCTTTTACATAGGCATGTTTTATTTCAAAAGATATAATAACAAATATAAAAACTTACCCAACATGTGTGACTTAATTCCCCCCCCCCCAAACTTGCCTTTTGGAGAAGAAGAGGAGAATTAGGTTTATAGCATCATTCACTTCCTATATAGTAGAGTTACAAGTTCAACCTCCCCTCGCCTTTGGGCTGGACTCGTAGGCATCTTGGCTACTTAGGGGTTTCCTCCTAGGCTTACTGGCTGCAACATCTGTCCCAGAATCCTGGCTCTAGCATCACCATTACTTCACCTCCTGGGTCCAGTGGGGATTAACTCCTGTACCTGAAACTGAAAATAGGCAAAAGGGAATAGAAACAGAAACACTCCAAGTCACAGGGCCTGAAAAGAAAGAAAGGGGGAGGCTATCTTCTCTTCCTGGTTCAAATTTATGGCCCCCACTCAATGAGTGATCTGACTATGATCTTGACCCTCTGGATAGAGCAAGAAAGACTGCACAGGAAAGAAAGAGAGATTGTGCCTGTCTGGCAGTTTTAAAGATGCGGCTTTTTCGAGCTACACAGCTAATCAAAAGACACTACTCACACCCCCATGGCTGGAGAAGATAGGAAGTCTATTCCCAGAGGCAGAGTGCTTCAGTGTTAGGTGATCTGCGCATAGGGAAAGTGAGCCATTACATTGCTATGAATATTTTGCTACACCGGAGCCTTTTCTTTCTATATTCGACCCTCTTGGTGTATATGCCTAGGAGCAATCACATGATATGATTTTAAAAGAAATAATTCAAATAAGTAAACTAGCCCCAGATTTTGTAGAATATATCTCTGACATTGTGGAATAAAAGAGACCCAGAATTAAAGTTAACAAATCCATGTTTGAACATTTACCCTGCCAGTTACTAGTTGTGTAACCATGGCCACCTCAGCCTCTTTAGTTTCCTAAACTATAAAATGAAAGGGTGGGCATAGATGATGTCTATGTCCTTCCTGCTTTAATAGTTCTGATGTTTTCTGCCCAAAAAACTAAGTGTTTAAAAAAGATTCACATGATATCTTAAAACTAGATGCTTTGCCAGATATGGTTCTTATATTTGGACCACTAGTTGAAAAAGGAGAAAAAAATCTAGTTCCTCCTTTTTTCTTCAATAATCTTATGTATTCAGAGACAGAATCTATTAGTGGATAAGAACTAGTCCTAACATCAGGAAGGGGTGGGCTCCAACCTTTGAGATGTACTACTTGTGTAACCTTTGGCAAATTGCTTAACTCTCTTGAGGCTCAGTTTCTTCTTCTGTAAAATGGGGAGGCTGAACTATGTTGGATGGCCTCTGAAGTCCTTCTGGCTCTAAACCTAAGTAACTTTAGGACCCTGAGCAGAACACTAAAACTCTCAGTGCCCTAAGCAACCATCAGAAGCTACCTATAAAAAAGAAGCCACTTAACTGATTTGGCAGTTTCTGCCAAGGGTATACTGAAGATGGCTCTAACTCTGAATTTTCAGGGTGAGCATTTACACTTCAAAACTCAGAAAATGCTATAAATCAAGGTTTGAGTTATCATTTTATGGATTGTCTGGACTTAAGAAAGTGATGGAAAATGTTAATTATTCAGATTAAACATAAAAGTATGTCTGGTGTATTTTTTTCTCAGAAATCAGGTTGTTAAATATTTACTAGCCTACCTCTGTAAATCTACACACTGATGAAATCATAAATCTAGACCAAAATTCTCATTACATACTTTTTAGTTAAAAAGTTCTATTCTACTTAACATTTTCTTTCCTCCCTAATATGTAAATTTTAGAAACACTATGAGGGATAGTCTATTGTCACCATGACTCTGGGCTTCTAGGAAAAGGCTAATCTATTTCAAATAGGCCTGTAATCTATGCAAATTCAGATTGATGATGAATGGAGCAGCTGTTTTGTGTCAGGCATTTAGGGAAAGGCACCTTGCATGAATTCTGGAAACCTTTCTTCACATGTGTAACACTCAATTGACCACTGAGCTTATTTCTCCAGCCTGATCTGTCCTGTGGTAGAGACAGATGGGCTTGGTGTGATTTGAACTTATTATTATTTAGCACATTATAGCTATTAAGTAATTTGTCCACATTTGTCCTGTGTGGTAGGTTAGTATAATTATCGTCACTTCATAGAAAAGAAAACGGATGTGTAGCAGCTTGTTCAAGGACAAATGGCAAGTCTGCTGGTGGTGTCAGAATTAGAATTTAGGATAATATGTTCCTGTTACTTATCTTTCAGCTCTTGTCAGCAGGCCAACATCCCTTTTGGCACTCACTGCCCTCATCACTTAAAAATTAACCTTTAAATAATCATGATACCATCTGTAGGTTTAGTTATGAATATAATTTGGTTCTAAGAAATAAGGGATTATAGAATGGGGAAAAGGTTCTTGTCATGATTGCATCCCCCCTTCTCTTCCTTCTCTTCTCTCTCTCTCTCTCTCTCTCTCTATATATATATATATGTATATATATATATATATATAGTGCGTGCATGTGTGTATATATACACACAGACATACAGAATGCACACACACACACACACACACACATACACACTGTCCATCTATTTTTTCCTTTGGTATATAAAAATCAAAAGAGTTTGCAAGATCCTAATATATTTTAAAGTGGCTACAAGAAAGTGTTGGTATTTCCTAAATCACTTTGTAAGAAGTTACTTATTCCAAAGTTAGTTATTAGATTGAAAATAGTGGCCTGGTGAAGAAGAAAACTGGTTCAATCTGGAGTTGGAGGTCCTGACCAACCTATTCTACTATTTAACATAAGGTAAGCAATGTCTCTGGAGCTCAGTTTCTTTGTGTGTGAAATATGGGGACTGGACAAAAGACCTCCAAGTTCCCTTCTAACTCTAGAGTTGTAATTCTGAACATTCATTAAGTACCTACTATATTCTAACCACAAGGAATATAAATATGGATTTGGAAGAGATATTGTTTTTTAGGAGCTCACAAGCTAATGTAGGAAATGAGAGGCAGCATAGTATCTTAACAGTCAGTAAGACCTGAGTTTGAATCCCACCTCAGAGTCTTATTAGATACATGATTCTGGGAAAATCATCTAACCTCTCTAAGTCTCGGTTTCCCTATCTTGTAAAATGTGTATAATATTAGCACCTACCTCAAAAAGTTATTGTGAAGATCAAATGAGATCAAATGGGGAAATCCTTCTGTGAACAAAGCCTGAAATGCTACATAAAAATTACATGTTATTATTAACTACTTATGACATAAGATAGAGTAAGATGAATACAGAGAACTAGGTAAAGATTCTATCAAAACCTTAGAGAAAGAGATATTTTCATCCAACATGTTGATAGAGGGATTAAAGAAAGCTTGATGGAGGAGGTAGCACTTGAGTTGGACTCTGAAGAAGGAGGGTAATCCATACATAGTTGTAGAGGGAAGGAGATCAATGCATTCTAGGTTTAAGAAAAACAGATTGCTACCTAATTGGTTATATGTAATTCTTATTAAATTAATGAAATAGCCAATGCATGATGTGATAAATGATTTTAAAAATAGATGCTCAAAGAGCACCCAAAATGCCTAAGCACAAATATTCTCCGAGTTTAACCCTCAAATTCTACTGGAGGTGGTGGACATTAGTAAGCATCTAATATGTGCCAGACACTATGCTAAGTGCTTTACAAATATTATCTCACTTGATCCCCACAATCCTAGGAGGTAGGAACTGTTATTATTCCTATTTTATAGTTAAGGAAACTGAGGCAAGCAATTTAAGTAACTTGGTTTAGAGTCACACATCTATTAAGTTGCTGAGGCTAGATAGATTTAAATTCAGTTATTCCTGACTCCAACTTCAGTTGCTCTATCCACTACACTACCTAGGGAAAATCTGAAAAATTTCTCGAAGTCTTTTTTCAATTAAGAATTCATTAGTTATGTCATAAAAGGTTGCAGCAGTGATCGAATGTACACATGTGTATGTAATTGTGAGAAATAACGAACAGGCTTGTTATGTATGTGTCTTTATTTGACTGAAGCACCCAACCAGGTAGGGGGAGGGGGGGAAGGAGGGGGAGGGAGAGAGAGAGAGAGAGGGAGAGAGAGGGGGGGGGGAGAGAGAGAGAGGGAGAGAGAGAGAGAGAGAGAGAGAGAGAGAGAGACAGAGAGAGAGAGAGAGAGAGAGAGAGAGAGAGTTTTACTTACCTTTTGTTCAAATCAGACTCTTTCCCATTTGGATTTATTAAAATTGTGTAATTGAGGGAACTTAAAATTCAGTATTCAGAGAATCCTTGTGACTCTGATGTAATGGTTATTGATGAAGCAATAGATTGTAAATGAAATCATTACATTTCTCATTAGTCAAACTTATACAGCTTAAGGTATAGGCTAGACTCTTTTTTAATCTACTTGCAAACCAGAGGCCTCCTCTCAATGGAATGCAGTCCTTTCCAGAGGTTATTGGCCATATATCCTTTAAAAAAAATAAAAAAGTAGAATGAAAGACTACTACGGTTTGGGCCTGGCACCTCTTCTCTTTCTTAGTGTAGGGAATATGGTTAAGACAGACTACAAAAGGGAGGATTACCTGTATGTACTAGGGAGAGAAGAGGCAGGCAATAATTACCAAAAGTCTCTTATGTTCAAATGTATAAAGTTAAAAAAAAATGTCCTTTCTCCTCAAGGAGCTTCCATGAGAAGTCTCAGAGGAATAGATGATAGAAAGTGTGTGACAGCAGGTAAAAATGTTAACAGTTAACAATTTTAAAAAGGTTTTTAGTTTTTAATACTGGTTGTCTAACAGATATAGAGTATTTGACTACTTTCCTTTGAAGCACCCTTCCACATAAAATTCTTTTCATTCTGGGCCTCAAAATTCAAATTTCATTACAGCCAGAGCTGACCCTCACAACCCTCTGAAATCTACTTCTCTGGCCTCCAGTGTGGCATACAAGAGGGTCTAGGTAAGGAGACATAGACAAATGGATAGATAGGGATATATATGTGTATACATATATATATGCATATAGGTATAGACATTTCTATAGCTAAATATTTTGTTTATATTTAACTATAGAAATATGTCTATTTATCTATACCTCACACATCTGTCTTCTCACAATCTCATCTCCTCTTACACCCCCCACCCCTAGTGGCCTGGGAGTCTCAATGCTTTTCTTCAGTCCCTTGAAGTGAAATTTTCAGTTAGGGGCAGAGGAAAATGTATTCTCATCTAACTTCAGTCTAATTTCACATTCCTGTGTCCCTAGGAAGGATACTTCTCACTTTATAATGCAAAGAGGCAGTTAGATGGTGCAGTGGATAGAGAATTATACTTAGAGTCAGGAAGACTTGAATTTAAATCCTTTTGTTACTCTTTGCCAAGTCACTTAATATCTCAGTCTCAGTTTCTTCATTTGTAAATTGGGCGTAATAATACCACTTACCTTACAGGATTGTTTTTTTTTTTTGAGGATGAAAAAAAATATTTGTGAAGCTCTATAAGCCTTAGAGCAGTATTTTTTTAAAATTGTAGTTGTTATTGCATACAGAATTAAATATTGCATATAGTCTGAATTGCTAGCTATGCATGGTTGTATTTACCAATTCAAATATATGTCAAACTACTTGTCAAAAATGTTTATACTTTCCTCATTTTCGCTGACATATATGTACCCTTAGAGTAGAAATTTACTTTGACTTTTAAGAAGGCTGACTTTTAAGGCCTACATTTTGGGGCTGACCACCAAGAACTTGGCAGCCACATTTGCCTCTTTAAATGTGTCCATTTGTTTTAGCCAAAATTAGTGAATGAAACTGTATCTATGTTGATTAGTCTCATTAATAGGTATATACACCTTGTGTTCTAAAAAAAAAAAAAGCAGTAGTCTTGAAGACTAGCAGAGCTCTTGTCTAGAGAGAAGTTGAGGTCCCAATCACACAGGTAGGAGTCCGAAACTAATTGTTGGTTCTTCCTTAAAGTTTCTGCAAGGACTGGGAACACCTGAACAGCCAAAGTTCTTGCCTTTGTCTAGTATGATGGCTAACTTCCTTCAAGGCTCTGGTCAAGTGTGGTTTACTAAATGAGGCCATTTCTGTTCACTGAAGTTTTTAACATCCTCTTCCACCAAAGTTACTTTGTATAATTTCATATTGATTTATCATAGCTAAAGAGCTGGCACATACCTCAAATGTCATTTAACCCAATCCACCTTTACAAACTAAGGCCTTGGGAAGGTTAAATGATTTGCCCATAGTCAGTCAGCCTAAAGGGCAGAAACTGAATGCAGGCCCCTGGACTCCAGAGACAATAGTTTTTCCAATGTACCATGTCACCTCAATTTGTCAGAGAATGTACTATTTCCTAACCCCACAATACCCATAGAATTGTAGCTCCTTAATCAACAAAGGGGCTGGTGGAAAATATGATTTTCTAAGCTAGAAGGATAGTCGAAAAGATTATAGGGATCAAAAGTTCCTGGACATCCGTGATCCTTCAGTCCCTCTTTCCAGGTAGGAAAACTATCAGTCAACCACAGTCAACATGCATGTATTAAGTGATAGCTATGTGCTAGGCGCTATGGAATACTAAGCTCTGGGAATACAAAAGGAAGTAGAAAGGCATCACTGCCCTCAAAGAACTTAATTCTAATGGGGAAAACAGCGCAAAAAAGGAAGCTAAAAGGGGGAGAGGCAGACAAAGGAACCCAACGAGAGTATAAAGTAAAGGAAATCTAGAGTGCAGCCTGGAGAGGAATGAGACATGACTGACTTGCATGCCCTTCTTAAATGGAGGTTCTAGGGAAAGCTATCCAATCACAGGATAGCTTGCAGGGGCAGAGGCTAACTTCCTACATGTGAATTCCAGGGCTGATGTGAACTTCAGTGGTAGAGAATGTACACAGTGCAGCCTGGAGAGGAATCAGCCCTATTACCAATAAAGGGCTATGAAATACAAGCTATATGAAAGCAGGAACTTCTCCATTTTTGTTTCTGTGTCTCCAGAAACCAGAAAAGTGCCTGTACCCAGCAGGAACTTCATAAAGATTCATTGAATACATATGTGAAACTCTTCCCCTCTGTGTTTCTCGAATCACAGAGACCACATTGGTACTCCAGAACCCCTCTGAGATCTTCTTTTCTTGGTTGTTCCTGTCTTTCTCATATGGTTGACAGCTTCCCTTTCTCCAGGGCCTACTGCCACATTTCTATTCCTTGGGAGAGAACCTAGACCTGACAGGATGAAAGACAGCTTCTTCTCTAATGGTGAAGTGACAATAAATCTGATAATCTCCTGGTAATAACTTGGTAGTAGTATGCAGTTATAATGAACTTCTCAGGTTCTTCATTTCATTTCGCAAGCCAAAATTACACATTTTCCAAAGGGCTTCTGAAATCAGTTAATAAATACTTTTTGGCTTTTATGTTATATAAATAAAATGTCCACCTACATATTATGGTTATGCAAAATCTGTCACCAATCGAAATGTGTATATTATAGTTTTTCATGCTTTTTTCCCACAAATTTTAAGATCCTTTGCTTAGTAGTCATAACAATAAGCATTTATGTGGTGCTTTAACATGTACAAAGCATTTTATAAATATGATCTCATTTTATCCTCACAACACCTTGGGAGGTAGAAGCTATTATCATGCCCCTGATGAGTAACTCAGGCATGTAGATGTTGTGACTTGCCCAGGATCACACAAGGGGTAAGTGTTTGGTCACAACTCAAGTTTATCTAATGCTAGGTCCAATTCTCTATTCCCTGTACCATCTAACTGGCTTGATATTAAACACCAGAGAGTTATCAAACAAAATTATCTCTGTTGTTTACATTTGACATCTTGTTATATACGATTTTGGCATGTACAATTTTAAACAAGTTCAATTAAAGCTTGGCAAGAGAATCAACTAAACAAAGTCCTGTGAAGGATATTTAAGAGTAAAACTAGATGAAAGTAGGGAAAAATTTGCCAAGATTTTTATTACAAACTCTTTTCCCTATCAAAAAGAGTGGAACAATTCATAGACATCCTATCTGAGGAGTAGAGATGGCCTTGAAGAAAATAAACATGGAAAAATCAGCTTGATTTCTACTCTAGGTGACATGATTTTGAGATAATTAAAGGGTCAATTCTCAATGTATCTGAAAGAATTTGAAAGAGAGAAAGATACTAAATATGTGAGGAGAAAAAAGGTGGACTCTATTCTCCAAAAAAATAAGGACCAAGAGAATATTAATAATTAATTGGGCAATATGCTTACTTTCATATTGATATAAAATATTAATGAGAATAACAGCACATAGTGAGGGCATTCCATAAATATATGAGAAAAAAAATCAGGCAGGTTTGACAAATTATTTGTTGTTTTTTTTTCCATCACCTTCATTTTCCGAAGTGTCACTCCCTAAATCCCCTAGGTGAAAGTCATCCCTTAAAACAAATAAACAAAAAGGCAGTTCAGCAAAATTAACATATCAACCAAATCTAAGGTTAAGTGTGGTATGCCACACCCATAGTCTCCAACCTGTGCAAAGAAGGAAAGGAGATCCATTTTTCTATCTCTTCAGTTCCAATCTTGATTATTTTAGTTAATCAGTATTGTTTTGATTTTTTTGGTGGTGGTCTTGTTTTTTCAATTTTTATTGTTTTAGTCATTGGAAATATTTGTTTACTGTTTCTGTTCACTTCACTTTATTTTACTTCATGTAAGCCTTTCCATGCTTCTTTGTATCTCCATAGTTATCATTTATTAAACTGCAATAATATCTCATTACATTCACATACCACAATTTGTTTATCCATTCCCCAATTGATGGGCATCTACTTTGTTTCCAGTTCTTTGCTACTATAGAAAGTGATAATATCTCTCTCTCTCTCTCCTCTCTCTCTCTCTCTATATATATAGATATATAGATATATATATATATCTATATATCTATATGTATATAGATATATAGATATATATATATGTAGTTGGATATGGGACTTTTTGTGCTATTTTGACCTCCTTGGGATATATGCTTTAGCAAGAGGTTCTCTGGGTAAAAGGATGTGGTCATTTTAGTCCCTTTATTAATGTAATTCAAATTTCTTTCTGGAGGAGTTGAAAATGCACAACTCTACCATTAGGCAAATTTTTGTGAATGAGATTACACAGTAGAGACATAATTGAATGAAAGTTGTAGAGAATACAAGATTCAACTGTGCTATTAATTGACTATATTTGTATAAATATCTGTGTACATGTGCACATATG
This sequence comes from Phalanger gymnotis, assembly GCA_028646595.1. Classification (NCBI taxonomy): domain Eukaryota; kingdom Metazoa; phylum Chordata; class Mammalia; order Diprotodontia; family Phalangeridae; genus Phalanger; species Phalanger gymnotis. The sequence continues at coordinate 117,175,279 of CM053627.1, read as the reverse complement.
AAGTATTTGATTTGATAGATAAAAACATTGCATTAAAGACCTACCTCCAAGGCTGATTAAATGCAAAATTACCCTTAGTCAATTTTCTCTCTCCCCCTGTTGTTCTCCTCACTTATTTCTAATTTGTTTAAAAAATTCTCAGAAACTCAAATTTCTTTCCATAGTAGGTTTTTAATATAAGTGGGTTTTAATTAAAATTCTACTCTGGTCTTTTTCTCTTTCTTATATCAGCTAACTGATGTATAATGTACAGGATATTACCTCATTACCTGCTTGTAAAAATGTTTAAAATCCTTGCTTGATCCTTCAATTTCTTGGAAGTTTCTAACCATTCTTTAACTAGCTACATATGTCTGGCACATTGATGCTCGAAACTCATGTAGCATATGAGTTCTTTGTTTAAATGGACAAAATATTCTTACTTCCTTAGATTCTAGAACATGCTAGATGGCATGCACTATCTTCTTACTAAAAGACCAAATAAATCTGCCAAGGTCATCTAATGAGTCAGCAATAGAGATAGGAATAGAACCAAGTTTCTCTTCTTATCTTACAGGTATTTTTGGTAGAGGGTTGTTAGCATTATTTGAATCAGCAAGCAGGATGTAGGTTTTAGCTCTAGTTGGAAGCTAGTCATAAATCACATGTAATATAGTAAAAACTAAAAAGTTTGTGGATTTTTATTTACTTGCTCTGTTTTTCTTAGAATATAACAGTATAGTAAACGCAGATGTTTGTTTTGTGGATATTGTTCATGAGGGTTCTTACCCAACTCTTATTATTTTTAGAACTCCTTCAGGGCTTGCATCCACACTGCCCATCCCCACATTTCTGTGATTTATGGCATACACCAAAGTCCACTTCAAAGCCTGTGTAGTTCTGAGGAGAAGTAAAGAATAATTTCTATTCTTCCTGAATGAAATAAACATTAATATAACACCTACTATGTGCCAAGCATGATCTTAAGCACTGTTTTACAAATATCTCATTTGATCCTCATGAGATTGCAAATGGTTGCCAATATACATGGATGCCAAATCAACATGGGTCAAGAGGTATCATGGAAGCTAACTACAGTATCCTCTTCAATGGCATGTACATTTGGGTACCTGGAATGCATTGCCTCTAAGAAATCTGCTTTATTTATCCCATATCTAACATGAGCTGATTAGAGTTGAACTAGGGTGAGTAAATTATCTTAATCTGAGAATGATCAAGAAGGTGTGGGAGTTTCTGTACAAGTAAACATATAAAACATACAGATATCCATAGCTGTATAGCTTCATGGGCAGGTGTTTGGCAAAACTGTGAAATATGTGAAATTTGTCTTCATTTCCTTCTCCGTCCCTTTTTTCCCCAATTGCCCACCACTCTTACAAAAGTTTAGTCTTCAGGGTTCTTCCCAGGGACAGAATGTGGGTACCTATAAGATACTACAGATAATTTGTATTACTTAACAACATGTGCATATGTATAAACCTTCTGTACACCAACACATTATAATATGGTCGACATTTTTTATCATTGTCTTACAAATAATAATATATTTTAAAACACTTAATAAAATGACAAAGACTCATCGGTAGTCACTTTTCTAGACCATCTCTGGGATATCCAGTAGCTCAAAGTTCTCTCAAAGCTCAGAGATGCTTTGCAAGGGATGCCAATCCTTCCCCTCTCTTCAGGGTATTCATCTCTGAAAACTTTAATACTCTTGGTTATCCCATTTGGAGTTTTTATGGCAAAGATACTTGAGCTCATTTTACAGATAAGGAAACTGAGGCAAACAGGGCTAAGTGACCAGGTAGTAAGTCAGGCTAGATTTGAACCCAGGAAGATGAGTCTTCCTGACTTCAGGCCTGGCCTTCTATCCACTGTGCCATCTAGCTGCCCCCTATGAAGTTTTACTCTATTTTATTCTGGTAGTGTCCAGATACCAGTCCAATTTTAGCTTAATCCTGGGCTCATAAGTATGAATTGGAGCCAGCCTAAGATTGCAATTCTAACCAAGTATAGTTCGTCTTCATGGATTTATTTTTGAATTTTGATTCGCTACAAAGTGACTTTGGTGGTGCTGTCTTGGGCCAAGATCCACTGATGACTTGGTCCTGTTCTTTCTAGGGTTGAATAGTGGCATTTACCCCTGGGCCTAGGAATGAATAGTTTGAGAGAAAACACAAGAAAAAGTGAAATTTATCAGGGCATTCCCTATAAAATAGTTTTTTTCAGTGTTGGGATACTGCTATTTTCAACATGTGGCAGAAGATATCTGATGAGGAAAGTTTTGCTTTAAATTGAAGATTCCATGGTAAATACTAGAATGGAATCAATTCATCCATCTCAGCTCCACTTTCCAAAAGGGGAAAAGGACTTAAATTGTATCTATATTTAAATTCTTTGATGCTGTGATGGAGATTAGTCAGTCAGTCAGCAGCAGCTGTGCTTATGTGTAAGTGTTTAGATTGAATTTCAGTGGGATACTCCCCTAGTCTCCAAAGAAAATGAGCCTGGTACAAACAACATGGTCACAAATAAATTTTTTTCTTTCTTTTACATACCCACTATTTGCGAGGGAAGTGTAGACAGCAGAAAATTAATAATGCAAGGATTCAAATAATAGTAATGCATATTCTTCCTTTCCTTAGACTAAGTGGATAAATCAGGATAATAACTTTTCCTTCTGAAATTTTCATATTGCTACTAATACGAACTTATTAGTTCATGTTGTAGGGGCTGCTATCATCTCTGTGTGCAGAGTGGTTTAAACCATTTATTGGGGGAATTCTAGAGTTGAAACTAACAAATTATATATGTTTTGTGCCTTAATTACTATATCTAGGGGAAATGATTTATTTTAGTTAATATCTTAGTTAATTTTGTTGGACAATCTTCAAACCTAAAAAAAAAATGAATGTTTCTTACCAGACAAAAGATTTGTGCTACTGGGTTGTCTATTTTATTTACTTTCTCTTTAATGTTTCCTAGCATTCATCTGGGTCCTTGACTTGCTTCACTATGCTTCCTCCCCACAGTCATTTTTCGCCTAGGCATACCATTAATGGGGCAAATGTTTGCTCATGTTGGCGTGGGAGGGCAGCTTTCTTACATGAATACCCTGCATTATTGATTATGCATGCAGATCTGAACTTCTCTTTACAGTTTAGATTTTGGACAGAAGCAACATTTTATGACAAAGGCTTCCATCCCTGCTGGCTCCCCCAGCCTGAAATGCCTTTTCCAGACATCGTTAAACGACCATCCTTATTCATAAGCTGTGCCTACGTGTTATGCTTTGTAGGGTAGAGAGAAGATCCCTCTCTCTTCAGCTTTCTCCCTCGCTCAATTGCTACAGTTTTGAAATTCCATTAATAGAGCTTTGGTCTTTAGAGATTCATGATTTGGTGTTAAGCACTGCCATTTATATTGGACTGTGTCCTCTCTAGGTAAACTTAAAAAGGTACTCTTAGGAAGAGTAGAAACAATAGTAATAAATAATGATAATAATAATATTTAGGTAGTATTTCAAAGTTTACAAAATACTTCTCACAAACTGCCTATTATTGTTCCACTTTTACAGATAAAGAAACTGAGTCTCAGAGAAGTTAAGTGGCTTGTCAAAGATTACACAGCTAGTAAGTTGCAGAGCTGTACCTGGAACTTTAATCTTCTGAGGCCAAATGCCATTTTTTCACCTACTATACAATGCCAAGTTCTACTACATCAGCTGCTTTTACCAGTCATTTATACTTTTGTTATTTTATGTCACTTCACGAAAACCATCATCACATCACTCAATTAATAGACATTTATCAAGCACCTTCTATGCACTAGAAACTGTATTAAGTTTTGGGGCATAAATATAAGAAATGAAATAATCCCTACTCTCAAGGTTCTTACATCCTAACAGAGGATATATGTATATATATAATGTGTGTGTTATATGTATATATATACACACATACATACACATATATACACACACATATACATATATGTGTGTGTTTATATATATATATATACAGAAAGAATAAGAATAAATATAAAAATACAAGTAAAAACAAAGTTATTAACTGTAAGGTAGTTTGGAAATTGAGGGAAATGAAGAAAGGCTTCATTTATGAAGTTGTGTTTGAGCTGGGCCTTGAAGGAACAGATGGATTTTATAAGCCAGAGATAGGGAGGTAGTGTATTCCAGGTATAAGGGATGGCTAGTACAAAGAGATGGTATATAGTGTGTGAAGAAGAGAGAGGTCACTTTATATGAATTGTAGAGTGTGGGTGGGTGGGGGGATAATATACAATGGAGCTAGGAAGACAGGATGAGGCCAAGTTGTGTAAGACTTCAAAGATAAACATAAGAGCTTACTTTTTTTTCTTCTGGGCAATAGGGATCCATTGGAGCTCATTGTGTCTGGCCAGGAGTGGCATATTCAGATCTGAACTTAAGGAAATCACTATTACTCTTGTATGATGGAGGAATTGGAGTACGGAGATATTTGAGAGGTAGAGAGATTAGTAAGATGGACAATGAAATGCCTGAACTAAGGTTCTGGCTATGTGAATAGAGAGGTGATGTTGGGAACAAGTTATGTTTGGGGGATTATTTGGTAACTGATTGGATATGTGGGATATGTGGGATGAAGGCAGGTGAGTTGAGGTTCCAGGTCATTGTGAAAGTATGGAAAGGAATGTAAAAGGTTAAGTGGAGTGAGAGAGGAGTTAGTACCTGTTATTTTTTGGAAGCAGAGGATATAGTATACAAGGAATGAATACGACCATTTTGGTATATTTTAAAGAATCTTCAGATTTAAAAACTAATGCAGAAAACTCTCGATTCTGCCAGTGTAAACTTAGTTGACAACTGAGTCATTTGAGAGTTTTCAGGACATCAGAATGGCTTAATAGGCAAGAATGGGCTTTCCTTTTCAGATGTGCGAAATTTTAAAATAAGGAGACAATTTAGATCCAGGGCATCTCTGAAGGAATCCTTGAATGCCTGGGAGAGCTGATAGCAGTAAGATAACCAAAGCCATAAACTCAGCCAGATATTAATCACCTTAAGTCATGCCTGAGGTTGGTGCTATAAGCCTACATAAATGATTAAGTTTTATTTTTACAATTTTCCTTTATTGAAGCAATCAAACACTTTAAACAATTAGAGAAGGTGTCTTACCTCTTTACCTTCAGATAAACCTTAGGTATTGTATTAACAAAGGGCAAAACATAAAAATACGGAGCAAGGAGGTCCATGGCTGGCTAGCTCTGGCCAAATGGCACTTGGTACGCAAATAAAAATAGCTGTAATTTGTGTATGTTAGTTTAAGATTACAAAATACTTTACATACATTATTTCATGTGACTTCCTTTAAGGTTTCATTTAGGTACCACCTCCTACTACCTACCACCTCAATTAGACTTGTCCTAATTCTCCCAAAATGCTGGTATTCTTTCCACCCCAGAAATTATTTTGTATCTATTTTTAATTTAAATTTATCATGGTTTCCCCCCAAAAAGAAAATAAGCTCGTTTAAGGTAGAGACTATTTCATTTTTGTCTGTGTACACATAGCATAGTGCAAGATCCACCCACAGCCAGCACCCAGAAAGCTGCCGGACAGCACAGCTTCTTTTGATCTGCCTTAATAAGGAGAGCAAGGTGAAGGGGTTGGCAAGCTTACTTTAATTCAGCATACAAATATCATTCACTTAGTTCAGGGGAAAAAGCCAGCACCCTGAACTTCAGAGCAAAATACAAGCAAATTACAAACATCAACAGAGAGACCTCGTCTGATTCAAATCCCAATACACAGTTACCAGAGTTCAACAAAGTCTCAGCATCTGGGTTTACAAGCTGGAGGGCTCCTTAGCTACAGCTTCGCAGTCTCTTCATCAACACCATCTCAAGAGCCCTTAAACAAATTACAAACAGACAGACCCAATACAATTCATAGTTACCAACATCTAGCTTCGGCCCTGGGAGCTCAGAACGAGGGCTGGCCCAGGGTCATGCACCACCACTACTTCAGCAAAGAGCTCCAAAGAAGAAGAGGCCAACCCCTGGTTTTTATATCTTTTTCAGCGTCAGGGGTGAGTCACACACTCGACTCACCCACGTGACCTAAAATAGTCACAAAGAGGCAGACTTAAACCCACGGTCTAAGAGCCTCTGCTGTCCCAGACATGTAAACTAGGCCCTTCCTGGAGTTAGCCCCACCTTGGGCCCCACCTTGGGCCCACCTTAGTTGCCAATTCACACCCACATAGGTTTTACACCTAATAGGGGTTTGGGCCTGGGGCTTAGCACTTAGTAAGAGTCAATGAAATAGCTGAATTACTCAAAGCAAACAAAAGCCAAACTCTTCAAGGGCACTTGTTGAACTAAGTGCTAAGGAGCCCATTTTGCTTACCAACACAATTTTACACATAGATTACTTTCGAAAGTGATTCTAAGTTTACATACATTGATGCCAAAGATCTAGATCTTTTCAGAGTATCTAATGTTGGCCTAATTGCAGCACACTGATGCAATAATCTGGTACTTAATAAATGCTTCTCCAAGTAAGTCATGGTTGTGTATGGGATATTTTAATAGATGAGGCCCTTTGTATAGGGATTACTCTTTATAAGATAATGTCTCAATTAATATCATAATTCTAGAAGTAAAATACCAGAGACTCACAAGGAGTATTTTTTTCTTTGTTTCTCCTTAAAGGTCACTCATGCCCCTTTAACTGTAGGAACAACTCTTCTTACCAAGTATTCACAATTCAAATGATATACATGGCCTGCTCCAATACATATGGTCTCTTATAGGGAGAAGCTGATAATAAAAATGGAGATTTTCTTACAAGATAAGAAATAACCAGTTTGAGAAACTTGGCCAGAGCTAGTGAATCCTCCAGATTTCAAGTCTAGTATATTATCATATAATATCACTTGCTATCATACCCTTAAAGAGAAAATCAAAATATGTAAAAATAGATACTACATATTTGAGAGTCAAAAGAGAAAAATTGTGATTAGTCTTAAAATTTTTTTCTGAAAGGTGGAGTGAAAAGCAAAAAAACCCAAATATGATGCTGTGTATAACTGGGGAGGGAGGGAGGGAGGAAAGGAGAGAGAGAGAGAGAGAGAGAGAGAGAGAGAGAGAGAGAGAGAGAGAGAGAGAGAGAGAGAGAGAGAGAGAATGAGAATGAATGAGAATATAAGCCAAACATATGAAGAAATATTGGAGGCAATAAGCAACTATCTCTATTTGAGTTGTTCATAGACAGCATTTTCTCTTGTAAAACTCCAGGAAATTACTTAGGTATTGACAATTTTCAGCAGTAGTGGAAAAGATTCCCCTGAGGCTGGTAGTTAATTTTAAATACTTTTAACAATCCTCTTGTAGCTATTGGCTAGTATAATGTTCTTAGATACTAGATCCTTTAAGCCAAAGGTTCTCAAGTTAGATAACTATAAAATTTAATTATTGTTATTAATACCTTAGAGTGTAAGAATTAAAGCCTATTTGATCAATTTGCATGCCAGTTTACTCTCTTTCTGATACACAATATATTGTATGTGCAAAGCATTTTCTTTGAAGATATTCACAGTACTTTAACAATGTTTTCCTCTATCTTAAAAGTACATTTAGGAAATGTGGGACATATTGCATATATTCTTTTCTTAGAAGAGGAGGGGAGATTGCAGTCTCTCCATCTGATTGGCTGGTTCCTCTGAACCTGCATTTCGTGGAGGATGCTCAGTCTAACCATGTCTTCATTCCTGTCCACACTGTACTCCTGTCTCTCCAGAATTTCTCTACCACATCCCCACTTTCATATCTATCCCACTCCCCATTTTAGCTTTCTTTTATTTATTATTTTTCCCATTAGAATGTAAGCTGCATGAGGGCAGAATCTGACTTTCTGTTTGTATTTGTATTCCCAGCACTTAAAATACAGTCAGCCCTTAATAAATGCTTGTTGATTTGTTGACTTGAATGGAACTGAGGCATAGAGCAAGTGGTTTGTTTAAAGACAAATAAATACGGACAGACGTAGAACTTGTGTCTTCTAACTCTCAGTCTTGTGTTTCAGTTGTGCTCATTTTCTTCGGTATTCCTGAAAACGTTTCTCTTCCCCAAAGAGAAAGTTTTCATGAAAACAGCATAATTGAAACCATCTTTAGAAAAGATGGGGCCATGAGTTGATAGAAATTATAATAACTCAAATTTGTATAATACTTTAAAGTAGACAAAATTCTTCTCTCATAACAACTCCTCAAGGTGGGTAATACAATTCATTACCTCTATTTTAGAGGTGAAAAGAATTGTCAGAGAGCTTAAGTGCCTTGTTAAAGATCACATGAGTAGTGTAAGAGCTGGAACTCAAATCTAAATCTTCTTATTCTTTTTCTACTGTACACCTCATATTCACAGTAACTGATATATTCTCAGCTTTGCCAGGTTTTGAAATCAAATGGTTCTTTAAAAAAAAAAGGGCATCCAGATTTTGGTTGAAGAAGGGGGAGCTACTCCTTTAATGAGTTTGCTTTTGGGCTGTTTTGCTTTCTTCCTATTCTTAAAGTGAATAATCATGCTTTACATTCTATCTATAAGTACAACTAAAGGCGATTTGGATAATGTATTTTGTATTATTTTATACTAATAGAGAATTATTTTTGAGCTTTTTTGATAAATTCAGTTATCATTTCCAGTGTATAAGTGATTTTAGAAAGTGGTTCTTAATAATCCTTTCAGTGAGGTTGATAGACTCTAAAGAGGTAGCAGCTGTGTGCCCAAGGGTATATAGTTGCCTCTAGTTGTTGGTTACATTCTGGGCTATAAAGGAATGGTCAGAAAACTTTCGTGATGATGGTAATTAGTGGAGCTGGCATGTTAGGAAGCCTGTCCCTGGATATTTGTGACAGAGTATGGAGTAGTTACTAAGTGCTTGTGAATCAAGGAAACAGAAAAGTATTAGGAGAACAGAAGGGGAATGGAACAGTATTTGAGAGTGATGTGATCATATAGAAGTTAATAAACTGGAAATCATGGTGGGCATTTCTGGAGTTTGTTCGAGTATACAGCACCACAAGATTCAAGTGTATATTTCAAGTGTGAACTCTGATGATTGGTGGATATCTTTGCGTGTAGACCTTCAGAGGTTTCAGATGATCTGTTCCGACCTATGGCCTAATCTAAGAAGAATAAAGGGAGTGAACATTAAAGTATCGACATATATAGAGGAACCTTTGCATTATTCATCCGGCTAGTAAGACTGAGGCCATCATGGACCTAGCGCCTTCTCACAGAGCTAGACTAGCCTTAGAGGAATGGTGATGCCAAGATCTAATGGATGAAAGAAATGAAGGGCATAGTTCTGACCTCCCCTTCTTTCCCCTGCCCCCACCATTCTCCACTTGAGGAAAGTAATATGGTTGTCACAATGATTCTAAAGCTATATTAAGAGAGCCACAGTACAGGGTTAGGAAAGTGATTCTCCTCCACTCTGCTCTGATCAGGCTACATCTGAAGCATGATATACTTTTGGGCACTGTAGGAAGAACAAAGATGACTTGAATGTCATCCAGAAGGATATAGGTAGTATGGTGAATGATCTTGAGGTCATGGCATATGAGGATCAGTTGGAGGAGTTATAGGGGAATGATAATATGGAAAAAGGATTTGTGCAAGCTGTTGCCAGAAGGTAAAACTCAGAGCAATGTTTGGGAGTCACAAAAAAACAAAACAGAACAAAAAAACAACTCCCCTCCAAATAAACAAACCAATTTAGATTTCAGGCAAAAAGAAGCTTTGTAACATTCATACCTATTCCAATGTGAAATTGCCTTCCTTGGGAGGTGGCGGGTTTATCATAGTCTGTATGTGCCCTTGTCATAGATATCATAGAAGAGATGATCTTGGGGAAAGAGCCCTGGCTACGCGGCCAGAGGACTTGGATTCAAACCCATTTCTGTTCCTAATATCTGTGTGATGTTGGACAAATCAGTTAAAATGCCTGGGCCTCAGTTTCCTCATTTATAAATGAGGTGTTTGTACTAGACAGCCCCAGCTTTGCATTTATGCCTCTGTGACCTCTGGATTCTTGTTGAAGTACAAATTGGACTAGGTGACCCCTTAGATTTTTCCTAACTTTGAGATTTTGTAAAGAAAACGCCTAGGGCATGAATATGACTAAGGGGTGGGATGGCATTTAAAGGGGAAGAGAAGGGCAAACAGTTTCCCAGTGCTGGAAGAGTGGGCTTGTTGACAGCAATATTGATATTAAACACTAAAATATTCATTTGCTATGTCCTTTTTGAAATGGGATGGGGAACTTACAGTGAAGCCATATTTTCACTGGGACTTCATTCTCAATAGCATTCATTCCCTCTAACTGGAATTGTACTTTGCACACTGAATTGCATTCCATTGACATGACTTGAAACTTTCATTCTATTTAACTATAAATGGAGATTCATTATAGCTGACTTCACAATAAGTGGGTTCTAGTGTTGTTGGCATTTAGTAGAATCACAGATCTTAGTATCTTTGTATCATACTACTTTAAAATGAATACATTCTATGTGCTTTCAATTCTGGTTCAAAGAAACTACTATTGAATTTTATAGTAATTGCATAAAAAGTTCTGCTTAAGTTCCACTGTTTTGATTTTGTGATGGAATTTCTTTTTGCTTTGAGTCATTTGGAACTTTCTCTCGCTTTAAATGCAACTATTGGTTGTAAAATGAGATAAAACTCAAGGATTTTAAATAAATTTGTGGCAGTTTTCCATCACCATAACCTTTCAAAAGCCTTTTTGTGAATTTTAAGCTCTTATTTTAGTGATGGCTTCCAACTATCTATCTTACATTCAGAGGTCTGATATAAAATCCCTTTCATAAAATTTACAGTATTTCAATCAGTGTATAGAATATTTTTCTTTGCAGAAGATTGAGTCTAAGGTTTGTTTGTTTAGCTTCTGTTTTCCACTGGGGAAAGGCTCAATGAAAATGGAGTGTATTTTCTCAACCTGGAATTCTGCAGCAGAAGGCGAGGGGAGACTCAGGGTTATATTCAGGTAAAGAAAGGAAAAAAAGGAAAGCTGAAGAGGTGAGTTAAGGGTGGAGGGAGGCTAGCAGATCTATCCTGATTTTGGGCAGTCTCCAATTCAATTCAGCTCAACAAACATTGATGAAAGCTGAGCTTTCAAGGAATACTCTGCTTCAGCAGATTCCAGGGACAGGCCTCCAGGCAAATTTAGGCTTGTATCCTACTTTGTCCTCAGCCTTTGGGTACAGACAAGCAGGGTGGGTGAGACTATTCTGATCATTCTCTCCTTCCCCCAATAGATACCCCAAAATGACTCTAAGCACTCTTGCCTGGCTCTCCCTGCCAAAACCCCTCAAATTCATTTTAACCTACAGACAAAGCCTTTAATTCAGTATTAAGGGTGAGGCTTAACATACATATATAATTGAAAGTGCTAACACCTTGACTTCCTGCACCTTTCATTGCACTCCAAAGTGGGCCTGCCTTGCCTGCATCCTTCCATTGTGCTCCAAGCAGGCAATGCGCTCCTCTCTATCCACTCTTCTATCAAGTCCCTTGTCCTTTTATCCAACTGGAGATTTTGTGTTTCCAAATCCCAGCTTTGGATCACTCCCATCATCTGTTGCCTCCACTTCTGTTTGAGGCTTCCTTAACAAAGCTGGAAAATCATCAAAAAATGTGCTGACCCCATGACAAATTGATGTTAAATAATCTCAACTGGGCCCTCACTGCCTCAAGGAAATCCTTTTAATACCTCCCTAATCAATTCACGATCACAGTGGCTTTTCCAAATCTTTTAAACCTTTCCTTTGAACCTCCCAAAATTCCCCTTCCCTTCACCCTCTTAGCTGAGAACCTTGCCACATCCATATTTCACTGAAAAATATGGAATCCGATTGATAAGATCCTGCTCTTGCTTCCTGTTCCCCATCTCTCATCACTCTGGTACCTTCTGCCATTATCTCCTCCACATGAAGAGGCAACTCTTCCTTCACCCACTGCATTTCATCTCCTGCTTTCTTTCCTCTCCACTGGCCTGAAATGCATGCCTCCCATCTCGCCAAACCTTTACTTTTCTCTAAGCTTTGGTTCAAATGTCATTTTCTATCTGTGATATTTTCTGATCTCCCCCATTCCACGTGACTGTCTAGTCTCCTCTTTCCCACTGAATTTATATATATATATATATTTGTATATATTTTTTACATATCTATATAGGGATAACTTCTCTCTCCCAGTTGGATTGTAAGCTCCTTAAGGGGCTTGTTTAAGGTTTTGTAGTTGTATCTTCAAATCATTCTCTCTGAGATGGGAAGATGATGATAATGATGATGATGATGATGATGATGATGATGATGATAATAGCAACAACAATAACAATAGATAATGTCAGTGAAGGTTTAAAACTAGAAATAAATAAATAATTTTTAAAACCACAATAACAAGAAAGAGAGAACTCTTCTTTTTCCCAAGAAAAACCCCTCTTCATGGAGTAATGATCACATTCCATTCTGTTTTCTTTAGCAGACTGCCCCCCTCTATCATCCCCACTGTCACGCTAATCTCCAATCTCTCTCTGCTGGCTGCTTCCCTCCTGCCTACAAACATATCCGTGTCTCATTCAGCTTCAACAACCTTTGCTGGATCTGTCCATTCCTGCTAGCTATCTTTCTATATCTCTCCTCCCTTTTGTGGCTAAACATCATGAGAAGGCTATCTATGATGGGTCCTTCTCACTTCCTTTCCTTTCACTTGCTTCTTAACTCCTACAGTCTAATTTCTGACCTTATCAATCAACCAAAACTGCTCTCTCCATTTATCAATGATATTAACCTTTTCTTAGTCTTCATCCTTCTCAATCTCTAACCACCCTGTCTCCTTGATACTCTCTTCTGCTCTCTCCTGGTTCTCCTCCTATCCCTGCAATTGCTCCTTCTCTGTCTCCTTTCCTGATTCTTCATCCAGGCCATGCCTATTAAGTATGAGTGTCCTCCAAGGCTCCGTCCTAGACCTTTTTACATCTTTCTATACTATTTCTTTTGGTGATCTCATCAACTCCCATGGTTTTAATTATCTTCTCTATGAAAATGCCTCTTAGATTTACTTGTCCAGTCTTAACCTCTTTCCTAACTTTCGGTCTCACATCTCCAATTATGTTTTGGACATCTGGAACTGGATTTCCCATAGACATCTTGGAGTTAGCATATCTATAAGTGACCTTAATACCTTTCCTCCCAACTTTCCCCTCTTAGGTTTTCCTATTACTGTCCAGGGAACCATTTTTTTCCAGTCAACCAGGCTTGTAACCTAGATTGCATCCCTGATTCCTCACTGGATCTCACCCTCATATCCAATCAACTGTCAAATCCCTTTCTTTCTACCTTCAACTTTTCCCCTGACTGTCCTTTGACACAGCAATCCCATGGCACAGGCTGTTGTTATCTCATGTGTGGACTCTCGCTTTCGGTGCTGGTTTGACTCCCTGCCTTAAGTTTCTCTCCATTCTATTCTATCATCCACTCAGCTGACAGACTGATCCTCCTAAAATGCGGGTCTGACAATATCACATTCCTATTCAGTAAAACACAGTGACTCTTTATCATCGCCAGAATTAAATATCAAATCATCTTTGGTGCTCAAAGCTGTTCATAATCTGGCCGTCTCCTCACTTTCCAGTCTTCTTACGCTTTACTCCCCACTGTGTACTCCCTAGTCCAGTGACGCTGCCCCCTTAATATTCCTTACACAAGAATCTGCATCTTTCCATGCATTTTCGTTGACTGTTCCCCATGTCTGGAATTTTCTTCATCCTTATGTCTGCCTCCTGACTTCTCTGGCTTCCTTCAAGCCTCAACTTAAGCCTCTCATTCTGAAATAAGTCTTTCTCCTCCTTAGTTTTTGGATCTTCCTTCTGTGCTTACCTCCCAATTATCCTACTTATCTTGTTTGTAAATACTTATTTACATGTTGTCTCTCACATTAGACTGTGAACTCTTTGAGAGCAGGGATTGTTTTGTCGTTATTTGTATCCCCAGCACTTAGCACAGTGCCTGGCATATAGGTGCTTAATAAATGCTCATTGATTGACTGAAACTGATCGACACTGAAAATTAATTAATTAATATCATATTCTTTTTGGAGAAAAAGTTTTGATGGGGTAGGAAGGAGAGGGAAAAATACTGCTTAAAGTCATAGTCCTTCAAGCATGCCAGAAGAAGTAGAAACTATGTACAGAGTTCCATTGATTCCTATTATAAAATTAGAAATGTGTAGCGTCAATGAGTCATGATGGAGCTGGGGCATTGGGCACAACAGACTACTAATGGGCCTGCAACCCTGCTAACCCCCTGTGTTCTCAACACTGGTAAACTGTACTCCACTGCTCCACTCAGGCGCAAGGCAATCAATTCAGCCTTATTTAGTATTGGAAGTTGACAGTGAGCAACCGGTCCCTTCCTTAACACCAATACTTCTTACCTAGTCTCTCTCTCACTGAGTCAATGGCAATAAACGTGGATTTTTTTTTCCATTATGGAATTTTTTAAAAATCAAGGAAATGAGACTTCATAGTACTACTTTTCAAATCACACATAAGTTTATTCTCTGTTTCATAAATTCCATCAGTTCCAAATCAGTTATTAGGTAGTCATTTGTTGTTGTTCGGTTGTTTTCAGTCACATCCACCTCTTTGAAATCCCATTTGTGGTTTTCTTGGGAAAGGTAGTAGAGTGATTTGCCATTTCCTTGTCCAGCTGATTTTACAAATGAGGAAACTGAGGCAAATGGTAACTGACTTGCCCAGGGTCACACAGCCAGTGTCTGAGACTGGATTTGGACTCAAGTAGCTAAGTCTTCCTGACTCCAGGCCTGGCATTCTATCCAGTGGACCACCTAACTGCCCTTTAGATAGTCATATAAAAATTAAAAGATTCTGTTTTCTCTAAAAGGCACTTTGCAGTCCCTTTCCACTCAAAGATTTTGTGATTCTATATAAGCATTTGCATAGATTAAGTGGAAAACATATGGTTTCAAAAAAAAGATCAGCCAACAGGCTTACTTTTGCTACCAGAAAGTTAGATAATGAATGTAGAAATTAACTCCAAATTTTATGTGAATGTGCTGAGAAACTGATCCAGAAGAGAACATCAGAAATCAAAATGTCTATTTGTTCTGCTGCCTCTGGGGACTGGTACAATTCAAATAAAGATCCCCAGTGATGTGTAGCCAGAAAAATGGGGATTCTTCTACAATTGGAAATTACCCTAGGAAGTCTACAATAGATAAGTTAGTCCAGTTCTAGAGTTCAAGGAGTAGAAATGAAGCTACAAATTCCTTACAACTAAATTCTACTGGGTTTATTGATTAAAATACAAACCATAATTGATACACATAGAAAGGATACAAGGAATAATATATGTGCAGGTTAGCTCAATCCTCAGTTTTTTTTTTATTCTGTCTCCCCGAAGGAAAAAAGAAATACCTGAGAGGACCAGGCAATCTACCCAGAACCTGGGCTAGGTTCTAGCAGTGGCTCTGGGTAGGAGTAATCCAGTCTTGTACTCTGGAGAGCCAAAGGAAATTGATGCCTCTTTTAAATGTACTAAAAGATCCTAGTTCCCTTTTGAATGAACATACCATGAGCAAGCTAGATAAGGTCGTACACAACAGTCCATAAAGTTTCCTTGTTGACATGAGGTGAAGCACTGCACATATATGGCCAGTTGTCATTCTATTTGTTTCTATTCATCTTTCTTCTCTTTGTAAGGGAGGAGGGATAGATGGTCTGATGAGATTGTTTATTCAGATTGTTATTCCTCAGCCTTAATAATCTTAGAAAAGCTGGGCTAGTTCTGGTTGAGAACTAACTTCCCTTTGATAGAGGCTTACTGATCCTATGAGTTAAATATACATTTTCCCGAAATGCATCTTTTGTTGTTTGTCCTTAATTCTCAAAGAAGACCATAACATCAGGAAGATGATGCCATTATTTGCAAGTAAATTGGATTTAATAGAAGGAGGGCTGTGCAAGTCATCAGCCTCACTTTCTCCTCTGGAGCCATCTCTGTGTTCAGTGGCAAGATATAGATCAGGACAACTAGAGATGGTCCCCCCACAATGCATTTAAAATTAATGCTTAAGACGTAAAACCATCCAGCCTCTTTTAGAGATTGTGGAACTGGATCACACAGGCTAGGCTAGATTGGCTATGGCTAAACTGAGTAGGACTATAATTCCCAAATTGCCTTAACCTAACAGAGATTTTTAGCCTTTCTATGTCATGTACCCCTTTGGCATTCTGGTGAAGCCTATGAACCCTTTCTGAGAATAATGTTTTTGGATGCATAAAATAAAATACAGTGAAAACCGATTATACTGAAGTACAATTATCAGTGAAACAACACAATTTCCTAGGCTACAGATCCAGGTTCTAGATAATACCCATATATCAAAATTGCAACCTAAATGGTTCAGTCATGTACGCAGAATACTTTTTTTCTATGTCTTCAAGGCATTATGCTAGGTAATGAGGAAAGTGCAAAAACAAACATTAAGATTTTTAACATTTTTAAAGAATTTACAATCTAACTAGAAAAATAAGAGGTATACAATTATTGGCAGTTCAGGAATGAATAGCAAGCCCATCAAGAAAATAAGAAATAAAACACTAAGAGAGTTCAGAGGAGGAAAGTATCGCTTTCATCGAGGAGAAACTTCATGGAACCAAGTGGCTTTTGCGTAGGACCATGAAGGATAATAGAGTTTCAGGAGACAGAAATAGTAGGAGGGCCTTTTTTAGCAGAGGCTAAAAATCAAGCATAGTAACAGAGGAAGAAGACTATAGGTGCATGTTTGGGAAATATTGAGTAGTCTATTTGACTAGAGAAGGGAGTCTCTCTATAATACAGTAAAGTAAATAACCTTGGTTTCGTCTTTTGAGACTTTTCCCTGATTCATAATATGGTGAGAGAAAATAGAATTTTCTGTCTTCTGGGCCATGTACTTTTGTATTTACAATGCTACTTTGCTTTTGAGGCAGCTAGGTGGTACAGTAGGTAGTCTGCTATGCCTGTAATAAAGAAGACCTGAATTCAGATTCAGCCTCTAGGAATTATTTGCAGTATTTGGGGATACTCCTTCTAGATCTTCTGTAACCTAGATAAAATGGGAGAAATTTCCATGAGGACAGATGTAGTAAAGAGTTTTCTCTCCCACTACAAATTGATTCTAGGAGTCAGTTTCCTTAGAATCTGAAAAGTAGGTTTCATGCTGAACTACTCAGTATTGTTGCCAGGTCAAAAGCTTTGCCCTGTTAACAGAAAACAAGCTGTTCTTCAGCAGAATGCCAGATTTTAAGAAGCATTGTTAATTTCATTAGAGTATAAGTCAGCTGTTTAAGATTAGCTCTCCCTTAAGTGTGGGAGTTAACAGAAAAAATAACTTTTTCCCAGAAATGTGTATTATATTTTATTTGTTAATATACAAATTGTAAATAGATTTAGACACTAGTAAATTAACTAGCTTAATTTAAAAAATCTCCTTGCCATTGAGTATGAACTGACTCGGTCTGTTAAAATGGCAACATAAATTCTCAAAGCTCAACACCTCCTAAAATTTTTAATAGTTAATTGAGCCTGCTTGCATCCCAGTGTTTCGATTATTAATTGAGTCTGCTTGAACACCAAATCTGTTGGGTGTCAGTACTCCCTGGATGCTCTGAACGATAGCCACTAGGAGGCCTGGATGCTAAAACCAACAAAATAAAGGGGAGAGAGACAGACAGACAGAGAGACAGACACTATTATAAGGTAAATGGATCAGAGAGAACAATTCTTAGCTCAGTTGAAACACAATCTATAAAAGTTGACTCATAATGAAAATATAATTTATAACAAAAATCATAAAAGTATAATTCTTTTTGAAAGGAGGATGGCAAGGAGGCCTATGTTGCAAGGCATATAGTCCTTGTTTTGGTAATTGTCCAAGTGACTCCTCTCCCTCTCCTCCCCAAGCTGACATGGCATGAAGAAGTTGGGGAGAAAAAGAATCTCACAGAAGGAAGGTTGTTGATCTTCTGACTTGAAAAGAGCCTTTCTGAGACCTGTTGTACCTAGCAGCAGACTTGATATCAGCTGTTAACTTTTCATTGCCAAGGACGGCTAAATTGGCTAGCTTTTGCTCTTATGATGACTTGCTGAACCCATCAGCCTGCCAACACAATGGCTAAGTAGGCAGATTCCTACTAGAACAGCAGGCAGGCTGGTAACAACATTTTCCATTAAGAATGCCTGGTAAACCCAAGAAAACCACACTCCCAGGATCACCCTCTTCAATAACTAGGCTTTTACTCTCTTTATATAATCTGGCTTAATGTTGATGTTTGCTTTCCTGGATAAATTCTAAGATTGTTGTTCAGTGGTTTTCAGTTGTGTCCAACTCTTTGTGACTCCATTTGGGGTTTTCATGACAAAGATACTGGAGTGGTTTGATATTTCCTTCTCCATTCATTTGACAGATGAGGAAACTGAGGCAAACAGGGTAAAGTGACTTTCCCAGAGTCACACAGCTAGTAAGCGTTTGAGGTTGGATTTGAACTCAGGAAGATGAATCTTTCTGATGCCAGGTGGGGCACTCTATCCACTGCACCACCTCGCTGACCCCTAAACTGGAAACTTCCATGTTAGTAATTCTTCTAACTCCCTCCTCTGGACCCTTTGGCTTCCTCAACTCTAAAGATTTTCGTCTTGGCTCTGTTTCAGCCATGCACTTGACGATGACTCAGAACTTGTGTAGCCCAGTATATGTACCCACCATCTGTGATCATTGGTTCTTTTTTCTCTACTCAGACTTCTAGGCAAATGTAGCATCAGGGAAAGAGAATTACATAAAACCAAATTTCTCCTTCTCACCACTGTTCCTTCACAGAATTTGACATTTTAATTTTAGTTAATTTTATCAAAAAGTGGAGCTCCTACACAATGTACTTTTGAAGTCATGGACTTAAAACTTCTTGGAAAACCACGGCTAGGACAGCTTGAGCTTTGCTACATGGAAACTGATTTGTGTGTGTATCCTATACTATGCATCTTCCGGCAGTAATCAGACTTTAGTTCTCCAAGCAGATTAACGGATGCTTATTAGCATCAAAATATAGTCAAAATAGATCAGATGTAAACATATTTTTATGCAGTGGTATTACCATCAACATATAGTTAATCTAAATTGAATGAATTCATAATTGAAGTTTTGCATAAGGGGAATGAAAATTCTTCTGTTTATGGAGACTGTGCTTGTTTTAATATAGCAGCTGTAGACTTAGGTGTCTTCTGAGAATAGGTGGGGTGCTCACTTATATGCAGCTGTTCTGCCTGTGACAAGAGCAATGAAAACTTGGAACTTAGTTTAAATGAGCAGAAGAAGAAAAGGTGGGGAAAATCGTAAATGGTATGTGGTGAAAGAAAAACATTGAAGGAAAGAAGTGAAATATTTTAATTTTTTTCTTTTTTTCTTTTTGGTTTTTTCATCACCTTTATTTTCAAATACATCTTTTTCTAATCCTTTCTTCAGAGAGTCATACCTTGTGGCAAAGAATAAAAAAGAGAGGGTGGGGGGATGAGTTTGACAAGACCAACCAGCAAATAAACAAAGAGCATATATAATGTTCTATCCAGGGGTGGGGAACCTGCAGCCTCGAGGCCACATGTGGCCTTCTAGGTCCTTGAGTGAATCCTTTCGACAGAGTCAAAGGAATAAATCCTTTACTAAGGGGATTTGTTCTATGAATTTTGGACTCAGTCAAAGGGCCATGCTTGAGGACCTAGAGGACCATATTTTCAGTGTTGTGATCATTGCGTCTTGTTTTTATTGGTCTTGCTTCATTTTTTAACATTTGCTCTCATATACTTGTGCCTGGACTATTCAAGTAGCCCTCTGATTGGTTTCCCAGACCCAAGTCTCTTCCCCCTCTAATCCATTCTCTATTCATTGGCCAAGGCGTTTCTTGAAAGCATAGCTCTAGCAACATCACCCTCTCTGCTCAGTCATCTCCAGTGGCTCCCTGTTACCTCCAAGAGCAAATGGAACCTCTTTGGTGTGTTCTATTTTCAACCCGCTTGGGATATGCAGCATGCCTAGCAGTGGGCCTTCTGAGTTAAGTGACATGGACGCTTCAGTCATTTTCTCGGCATAATTCCAAATTATTTTCCATAACGGTTGGGCTAAATCACAGCACCACCAATCACTTGTTGCTGTATCCATCATTCTATGACTCCTCCAGCATTGACTATTCTCATCTTTGAATGAATAAAAAAGCATTAATGATTATGATTATTTATTAAACTTATCAAGTGCCATGGGGATACAAATACAGAAAGATGGGGATGTAAATAGAAAAGCTCTTAAGAACCTCATCTTATCATTAGCTGAGACAACTGTACACAAGAGAAATTTTAGCCTCAGGGAAGTTAGGAAGGCCATAAAGTCCTAAAGGTACAGTGATAGGGTAATAAGGCAAGGCCCAGAGGTCATTAGATTATTTAAGTTAAGAGGACAATGCTGGGCGACTGTGGGGTATAGAAGCAGGGCAGTTGATAAGGCTTGGTACATTTTAGGAGACAATGGAAGGGGAAATATTACGGCCAAATTAATGGTCCTCCATCTCAGGTAAAATGTTGTTGACTTCCATCTCATTCCTCTGTGAGCAGTAAAGCATGCCAAGTAAAGGACAAGAATAGGAGGTAGATTACCCCCATTTGCAACCATTCTGACTGCAAGGTAGTCAAGTTTGCTAGTTTTAAAGTCACACCTCAAAGTTATGTTCATTTACATTTCTTATTGTAAGTGATTTGGAACAATAGTTCAATAGTTCAAATCAACCATTTCCCTTTTTCTCCCAGTTGCATTGATTTCGTTCATCCAAAAACTGAATTGTTTATTAACTTTTGATTTTTCTTGATTCTTAAGCCAACATAATATTGTTTCCAATTAGAATATTTTCAATGTTTAAAAAAGAACAAAGAAAGTGCTTTCCTACCTAATTTTTCCAATAACTATTTTGGTTCATGTTTTGCCTCAATTCGACCATGCTAACAACTTCCAAATCACATGATCTTTGCCTTTTCTGTTGAGGTGAAACTGAAAACAAGTAATTTGAGAACTTTGCCAAAAGTAGGTAGAAAAAGAAATCCAATTAAAAAGTATTTAGCTTCCTTTACTTTAGAACCAAGCAGTTGTGTACCCATGAACTGGAAATGGGAATGCACCCAAACCAAGTGTGGTAGGGAGTGAATCATACATAATAAAAATATAAGATTAGAGGTGATCTGGGTTGCTTATATGATGTAACACATTATTCATTAGATTGTGAGTTCCTTGAGGGCAAGGGACTGGATTTTGCCTTTTTTTTTTTTTGGTAACTACAGCACATAGCACGATGCCTGGCACATAGTAAGAGCTTAATGAAGCTTTAGGTATTACCTTTATGCTAACTCTTGTTTCATACTCAGGTCTGGCTGCTGGGTCAATATATATTGAACATATGTATTGGAAAAATAATAAAGTTACTTAAAATAATAAATAAAATTTAAAAATAAAGTTACTTAATAATGTATAATTCTGAAATAGAGATGCAGTATGGTGAAATGGGTAGAGAACCAGTAGCCCCTGCATTGAGAAGAGCTAAGTTCAAGTAATGTCTTTGGCTCTGTGACAATGAGCAAACCACTTAACCTGTCATTGATTCTGTGAAGTTTGCAAAACTGTAGCTAATCTGCACTTGGGAGAGGAAATTTCCTCAGCAAGAATTGCCTACCCCAAAGAAGTCACAGGTCTAGCCCTTGTCCTGCTCCCTCCCAAATTCTGAAATAACTGCAGTATGCTGGCTTCCAAAGAAGAGGTTGCCATGGTGCTATAAATTTTGCCACCTGCTTCAAATAACAGGCTCTTAACTCAGATGAACTCCCTTGTCCAGAATAACCTGGTGAGGACATGTATTTTTGCATGTGAGGGAGGGTTTACATGCCTTTATCAGTCTTTGATCTTTCTTTCCTTCAGTTTTTAAATGGAGACAGTAGAACCTTCTCAAACATTTAAAATTGAACATGACTTAGTCATCCACAAGAGCATTGTCAGTGAAGCAAACATTCTGAAATCGTAGGGTCCCTAGACCTCGGCCATGAAATTCAGTGGAGCATTCATAATGCTAGTGCCTAGGGCTTTACAGATTTGCATCGAACTTTCTCAAATTCTTTGCATTTTCTCCCCCCAAAGCTTCCACATCTGCTCGATCCAATCAGTGCAGAGTGACAGCCAAAACAATTTAAGCAAACAATTTGCCCTATTCTTCAGCCTGCTTAGAGAACAGTCGGATACTATTCCCAGTTGTATGAATGTAGGTGAAGGGAAAGCCAAAGAGAGGAGCAAGATTAGTAATAGCCTTACCTCAGGAAAGATCTTGTCTAATCTTAAGTACTTCAACTTTACAAACAGCTTTGGCCAAATACCATTCCCATGTGTTCAGTATTTGGCAACATGCTTAAGGGAGATAATCAACCCACCCCTGACATACAATGTACATTTGCCTGCTGTCAAAACAGCTTATAAACATACTTCACCAAGGCACTCATAAATAAGATGGAAAAGCTACAGGGAAAAAAAATCAAATAACCAAAGGATTCCTTCTTTCATTGTGCCTTTCCCCATTTCATTTTCTAATCAGCTTTTAAGTTTATCTAAACAGGACTGATCATAAGCTTCAAAAGTTTGTCCCTGATTAACACGGGATGGATCTATGCCTTCTCTAAGGAAAGAAGGAAATTTTTGGATGTAGTTATGGGCAGTCAGAGGCTCAATGAGAGGAAGTAATTCTATCCTAGGTCTTTCTGATTCTCAGATGTCTCCCAATATTATAGGATAAGTATAGCTCATTGAACACTGCCTAGCAGCAGTTTACCACAAGCTAGTTACACTGTCAAAAACTAGGTGCTTTTTCTTTTGCTCTCTGTTTGAACACTGATAAATGTAGTCATGCTGGGTGAGAGCTAGCAAAGTATACTTCTCTACAGGTAAGCTTGGCAGTGTCATGTCCAGCTCCAGTGTTTGGAAGTATTGCTTACATTGTGTGAAATACATTCTCTGAAAAGAATTGTGCCATGATGTGTAATGTTTATGGAAATGGATAATGCGGCAGTCCATCTGTGATCCTTAAAATGAAACTCTAAGGCCAAGTCATAAACTCAAGCTCTTCTTCAATCGTTAGTAGCAATAGCTGCAATTTTTTTTCCTTTTTGAAACATAATTTAAGATATGTTTGGTTATATTTCATGCGATAGGGACAGCTAGGTGACACAGTAGATAAAGTGCTTGCCCTGGAGTCAGGATGACCTGAGTTCAAATGTGACCTCAAACACTTACTAGCTATGTGACCCTGGGCAAGTGAGTTAACCCTGTTTGCTTCCGTTTTCTCATTTGTAAAACGAGCTGGAGAAGGAAATGGTGAACCACTCCAGTATCTTTTCCAAGAAAATCCCAAATGGGGGAATGAAGAGTCAGACACAACTGAGCAATAACAACACCACAGTATGTTAGGTCAATGACCCTTGCTGTTTCCATTGCTTCTGAAGTAAAAGGCATAAAGTAGTGATAATTATTTAAAGAATCACCTCATCTTCATTGGACTATATAATAATTAAGAGTAGCTAATAAACAGGAATCACATTTATATGTTGCTTTTCTGACAGCAACCCCATTTTAGAGATGAGGAAACTAAGGCCCATGAAGATGAAGAAATATTCCTATACTTCCAAAAATAGTTTCTGCTGGAGCCAAGACACAAACTTTATTCTAGTGATGACAAATTCAGTCTGAGCAACCCCCCAGCTCCTTAAGATCACTTGGTTACTGTCCTCTGGCGACTCAACTTGCCAGTGTGAGTGAGGGAAGTAGTCCCAGAGGGAGTGCTTACAGAAATGTGATCTGTTATTTACCTTTACATTTTTTTTTCTTTGTCACTCTCCACTTGATTTAAAACATCATTATATTGAATTTTATGTCAGTTGCCCATGATAGATAGAAAATCAAAGCTGTCCAGTCTGCTTCTGATATCTGTATATTCTTGCCCTCCATGTTTGTGGTGAGGAGAATGAATGAGAATAGTAGAAACTTTTCTCTCTTTTAGGTAAGTTTAATTCTACCTCATCACTGCTGACCAGGCACAGATAACTCCAAGGCAACTCTATACTTTTTTCATCCATTTATTCCTCTTTTTTCCCCCACGTCATATTTTCTCCCTCTTCCCATTTGGCGGTGTGGTATAGTAGATAGAAACAGCCAGTAAGACATGGCTTCAAACACATCCTATCTTATGTATTTATATGTATGTTTTTATATGTATGTATGTATGTATGTTCCACTACTGGCTGTATGACTTTAGTCAATACTCTGGGAAATTGAGACTATAAATTGCAGAGAAAATGCCAACCTACATCAGAAGGAATTTTCTAACCCAGGAGTTCCATATATCAATGTCCCTACTATCCCTTGACCTGTTCAACATCCTCTTCCTTTTCCCTTTCTCTTTTTTATTCTTTTACTTTCCTTTTAAAAGTCCAAGAGGACAGATGGTAGTAATCATGGTTGCAGTTGTTAAGGATTGCAGCCAGATGTATGGTCCTGTCTCCTAATTAAAAGGAGATATCCCATTAGTCATTTTCTCAACTCAAGCTCTAGTGGGTGTAAGCAAAAAGCCAAGGCCATAGTGTGATGATTCCTAAATTAACAATTCAGTTCTCTGGGCCTATGTTGAGTCTTTGAGTTAACCCTACATTTAGAATTTTCCTTTAATTTAGTAAAGCTGGCATTCTGTATTTTCTTTTTAAACCTTTTGAAAAATACTCTCCATATATGTTTGAGGATCAAAGGCACAACCTCTATCATCTGTCTATGAAGGTGGACACTGAAGAAAAGTTACTGGAACTCAGGGAGCTTTCTTGGCAAGGCTTAAAAGTATATTTCTAAACACTATGAAAAAGCCATTGTAAGGAAAGGCCACATTTATTAGAATAGATCAAAAATCCTTATTATTTGGACAAAGGATTCATTTGTTGTCTCAATGCTAAATATGCTTAATGGCATCTATTCATCTCTTATTTTAATGAGACAATTTAAGAAAAACAGACCAATATATTAAGAAATTGGATTTTTTTCCTCTGGAAAAAACAAAATAAGCCCAAGAAATAATTTACTTTTAAATATGAAAGGCAGAAATGTGCTTGTAATTACTCTATAGAAGAAAAATGTGGCATTTTATTTCTTAAATATAAATTAATTGTTTCACTGCATTTTGATTCCTAGAACACATCTCAAGGCTACAGTTGATAATATCTCCATTATTCTTAAAGTAAATGTGGAACATTAGAGTCCAGCTCTTAGGTTGGTGAATGCAATAAGGCAGAGCTCAAAATGTATAACTCCAAAAGTTGATTAGCCTGAGATATTCTGAAGTGATGGCTGCTTGTGAACCTAGATCTGGTACTTATTCCTTGTTTTGCCTACCTAGGTTTGTGATGCCAAGGAACCACCCTGAAGCCTCTGGTACTTTCCACCTGATACAAAGAGGACCAATGGCTTTGTTTCCCTGAATTATCTTGTTGCTCCTCTTAGGTGGCTTTGCCAAAGGTTGATTGTGAAGTTCTCTTGAATTGATGAATGAAAAAGCATTTATCATTAAGTGCTTACTGCATTCCAAGCACTCTGCTAAGGGCTGTGGATACTAATAGACAAGAGAGATAGTACTTGTCCTTATGGAAATTGCTCCTCATTGGGGGAGACAATCCCTACGGTTCAATTCAGTGCTGATCACACTGTGCTGAGATAGTGAAATTGATCCAAAAATATTCTTTTCTCATGATCCTTGCCCTTTCGGTCTTAAAGTACAGTGTACCAAGTGATGAAAATGACTCGAGTTTCCAAATGGAAAGTTTTGTATATTTGTATATACAATTCAATATCTCTGTCAAGAAAACCCCCAAAGGGTATCACAAGGAGGTAGACACAACTGAAAAATGACTAAAGACACTGTCACCGAGAAAGGGGTTGTCTAATGATTGCTTGGAAAATTCTATCGAGGGAGAATCTGTTAATCGCTGACTCAGCCTATTCCACTTTTGGCCAGCTCTGGTTGTTGGGAATTTTCTCCGTTTGATAGTGTCTAAATCTGCCTCTGGACATGTCAGCCATTACTCCTAGGTCTCCCTCCCGTGGCCATTCAGATCATGCTTACTCCCTCTTTCACAAGATAGCTCATCTAATATCTAAAGACATCAATCATATCGTTCTCTCCTATTCACATGCCAATACTGGTCCTCACAAAGTCTTTTCTTCTCCAGGCTGAACATCTCCAGGTCATCTAAATGATCCACATATAGAATGGTCATAGGATTTTAGATCTAGAGTTGGAAAGAACCTTAATGGTCCTTCATTTTCTATCTGAAGAAATGGTCTGGAGAGGTCAAGGGATTTGCTTAAGGTTGGTGGGTCAGGGTTTGAACTCAAAGACAGTTGATTCCAAATTCATTTCTTTTCTTACTATTCTATGCTGCGATTAACAATTATAATACCCTTCACCACCTTGCTAGCCCTTTTCTGGACTGTGAATTCTTTCCAAAAAATATCTTTCAGCCTGTGAACTCTTTCCAAAATATCTTTCTGAAACAACACAATATTTCCAATGTAATTTGATGAGGTTGGAGCAAAGTGTGGTTATCACTTTTAATCAATAAATTAACAAGGATTTATTAAATGCTTACTGCATTCCAGACATTGTACCAGGCACTGGGGATTCAAAGGCAAAAAGGAAACAGCCTAGAGGAACTGACAATTTAGCAAGAGGAGTCAAGATGTACACGTAGGAATATATACAAAATAGATATTGTGTAAGATAATTTAAAAGGAGTGCACTAGCAACTGGACACATTGGGAAAGACTTTATGAAGAAGGCAGAGTGTGAGCTGAGCATTAAAGAAAGGTAGAGATTGGTAGAGAGGGAAGTAAGGAGATAGTGTATTCCAAGCATAGGAGAGAGAGAGAGTGAGTGCCAAAGCATGAGGATGAGAGATGGAGTGCCCTGTGTGAGGGCATGTATTCTAGCGTACATGAATGGGAGCATTGTGGAAAGTAGGATAGGGATTGATTGTGAGGAGCTTTACTTGATAGAAGAGTTTATGTTTGATCCCGGAGATAACAGGTAGCCATTGGAGTTTATCGAGTAGTCATGTGACATGGTCAAACCTGTACTTTAGGGATGACACTTTGGTAGCTGTGTGGTGGGATGGGTTCAAATCAGAAGAGCCTTAAAATTGGGGGAGCCAATTAGGAAGCCCGAATTAAGGTGAAGGCCATTTGAATAGAAGGAAAGGAATGAGTGTGAAAGGTGTTGTGGAGATAGAAATGATATTTTTGGCAACAGGTTGGATATTTAGGATGAGAATGAGGAGTTAAGGATGATATCAAGGTTTCAAACCTATATGACTGGAAGAATGGTGCTGCCTTAGGTAATTATAGGCAAGTTTGAAAGAAGGGTTTGTCTAGAAGGAAAGAATGATTTCTTTTATTCTTTTCTTTATTTTTTTTTTGATATACTGAGTTTAAAATGACTCTGAGACATCTATTTTCAAAGGGCTAATAGATAATTCGTGATAGGTGACTGTCTCAGAGCCATTAGCATAGGGATTACAATTAAATGAAACCTACAGATGCTGATGAGGTCACTGAGAGAGTATAGAGAGAAGACAGTCCAGGACATTCTAATTTTCTAATTTAGCCTAAGATTGTATTTATTTATTTTTTTTGGTTGCCATATCACATTTCTGACACACATTGAGCTGGAGGTCCATTAAAACTTCCAGATCCTTTTTAAATGAACTTCTTCCACATGCCCACTTCATTTGGTACTTGTGACATTAATTTCTTTTAGCTCTCATGGAAGATTTTCCATTTATCCTTATTATATTTCTTCTGTGAATATGCATTGTTCAACAGAAGGAAAACATATTTGAAGGTGAGATGTCTACAAAGCAGAGTCTAATCTGAGGGTTGTGCAACATTAGAATTGTGAGAGGTAAATTGGGAGAGAGAGAACTATTTTATGGAAAATGTGGTTTTCATTTTTGCTAGTGCCTTAGACTTCCACTCCATACTTGTAAATAAGTACACCTCTTGAGGACAAATGGAAGAAAACTAAGAACATTGTACTGACATATTGGGATGGACGCCCACATCCCACTTCTGATAGTCTGGTCCAGACTTTTATTGCTGCTGGCACTTATCTTAGCAGGGGTGCATAAAAAGCATGAAACACATTTTTTTTTTGCCTGCAGCACACAAACTTCTTTAGAATATCTTACAATAACATAATTTTAATAAGGACAGAAAGCAATTAAAATTGAGTTTAAAGAGGCCATGGACTGACAGTTTTCCTTTTTAAAGTTAGCATGCAGTATGTTAAAAACATTAAAACTAGTGATGAAATATGTGGAGTGTTAAATTCTGATTTAGAGCACCTGTATCCAAAAGTACCAAATGGAAAGATTCAGTTTGATTCAAACAATATTTATTATTTTGGGGATGCTGTGATGGGCACCAGGGATACAAAGATGAAGACACAATTGGGGATGGAGTACAACATACACACAGACAGGATACAGGGTAGAAATTAATAGGAGCAATGAATACGTGAATGCAAGAATGAAAAAAATGTACCAAGTATTAGGAATGCATATAAAAAGGTGACAGTTCCTGCTTTCATGGGGCTTTCATTCTGTTGAGGGTTCTTTGGTTTGTCCTTCATTCTCGAAGAGGACCATGACATCAGGAAGATGATGCCATGACTTGCAATTGAATTGGACATAAGTGAGGGAGGGCTGTGCAAAGTCACTAGCCTCACGTTCTTTTCCACGTCCCATCTGGGTCCAGTGGACAGATATACATTACCACAACTGGTGATGGCCCAGGATGCAGTAAGAAATGGCCTTTTTAAGCTAAAGTCTTTCCCAGTTCTCATTTTGACTGAGGTAACAGCAATTCAGTGATTAGGGCTATTTGAGAAGTGAGCCAAGGAATGGTCCGTTTGATAAGAAAAAAATCAAACAGGAAGGGGAAGACTTTCAGGGTGTCTGTCCAAAAGAGAAACAACTACCATTTACATCCATTAGGCCCAAATAATAACCATTAAGTGGAGCTTGGGTAGGAACCTACTGTTGGTCATCAATTAGAGCAAAAGTGAATTGGGTTTAAGGCATGGTCTTTAAGAAAGAAATCTAGCCAGTACACCCCAAGATATCTGGGTAGGTTTCAGCCTTCAAGATTTACCTTCCTTTGGGCAGAGGACCCTCAGGTAAGGGCATAGTACCTCACATGGAGAGAGGAGAGGAGAGAGAAAGGGAGAGGGACAGGGACAGGGAGAGGGAGAGGGACAGGGAGAAGGAGAGGAGATAGCATATGTAGAAGTTTCAACTGCAAGTTGAAAGACCCAGTGAACATTAGGCTATGGCTGCAAAGCAAATGGTAATACATTTTCTTTAAAGTAATTTCCATCAATAAAACCTTATGAGTTAATAATGTTAGAGCATATTACAGAGTCAAAGATTTTAGTGGCAGAAATTTTCTTTTTCTTAACTTTCATAGTTATGGATGCCAAGGAGGCTGGGGCTGCATCACCTCTAGAAGCACTTGATAGGTTGCATTTCCATCCTCTGGATTATAGTTGCTCTCCTGGACGATAGTTGAGGGTTGGTCTGGCAATAAGATTGGTGGCCTGGAGAACACTGCTATTCTCAAAGTTCTTGGGCTTACATGGCAGTCATTGTTAATTGATAAGCAATTGTGGTTGTGGCAGTGAAGATGATGGGCCTCCTTTTTTTTTTTTAACAGTTTGGTTCTCTTGACATTTGGGAAGGCCAGACTAGATGCCAACTTAACGTTTGAGAATTTGTGAGGAGGGATAGAATATCTTACATTTAGAAGCTTCAGTTTCTTCATCTGTGAAATGATAGGGCATTGGGATAGATAACCTCTGAAGTCTTGTCTAGCTCTAATCTATGAAATAATACTTTTGATTGTGAAACTAGGTATCCTGGACAGACAACAGAGGAGGTGATGTGGCCTTAAATGAAGAAAGATGGCTTTCAACAGGCAGATACAAGGAGGTAGTGAAATCCAGACATGGGCAAGAAAGGCACAGAGATAGGAGAGTGAAGGACAAAGATACAGAAAAAAGGAATAATTAAGTTTGACTGAAATGTAGAGCCTACGAAGGAGAGTTATGTATATTAAGGCTGGGAAGACAGGCAGGAGTGAGATTTTGAAAGTTTTTAAATGAAAGACCATGGAGTTTGTATTTTATCCCATAGGAAACATGGAAATACTGAAAAGTTTTTGAGTAGGAGATTCATATGGCGAATACTGTGCTTTATTTAAAAAGATTAATCTGGCAGCTCTGTGATGACTAGATTGGAGAAGAGAGAGATATCTATTCTATAGCATTTATGGAAGTTTATAAAGTACTTTATAAGGATGAACTTATGTCATCCTCACAACAACCCTGAGAAGTGGGTCCTATCACTATTCTCATTTTGTAGTTGAGAAAATTGAGACAGAAAGAGGTTGTAACTTGCTCAGGAGCACACAGTGGTTGAGACTGGATTGAAATTCAGGCCTTTATGACTCCAAATCCAGTGTTTTATCCACTATGTCATCTGTTTGGGAAGCTATTTTAGAAGTCATAGAATCACAGAATTTTAGGGTTGCAGGGGCCTAGGTGATGAGGTCTTGAATAGAATAGTGTTCATGGTGGGTGAAAAGGGATAGATGATAGGGATGCTGTGGAGATAGCATGAACAGTATTTTTAACATTGTGAACCTTTGTGACTAGGAGGATCATGGTTCCAATGTTATAAAAGAAAGAATTGGAAAGAGGGCTAAGTTTAGGGGAAAAGATGCATCTAGTTTTGAATACGTGGAGTGGGAATGTGAATTTGGATCTCTGGGAGAGACTGAGACTTGGTGAATTTGGTAGTTAATTGCATAAAGATAAGAATTGAAGGGGCAGCTAGGTGGTGCAGTGAGTAGAGCACCAGCCCTGGAGTCAGGAGGACCTAAGTTCAAATCCAGCCTCGGACACTTGACACACTTACTAGCTGTGTGACCTTGGGCAAGTCACTTAACCCCAATTGCCTTGCCTTCCCCCCTGCAAAAAAAAATAGATAAATATAAGTTTAAAAAAAGATGAGAATTGAAATTATAGGAGTGAAAGCAATGAGAGAGAGAGAGAGAGAGAGAGAGAGAGAGAGAGAGAGAGAGAGAGAGAGACTGGAAAGGGAAAAGAGAACAAGTCAAGGCTGATGCTTTGAGAGACACCTACACATAAAAATGAGCCATCAAAAGAAACTGAAAACAAATGGTCGGTAGAATTGTGAAAGTCAAGAAGGAACATTTTATCAAGAAAGGGGTCAACAGTGTAAGGTTTTAAGGAAATGTGAATGAAGATAGGGGATAAGTAAAGAATACTGGATTTGTCACTTAAGAGGTAATTGTTGTACTTAGTGAGAATAACTTCAGAAAATGCTGAGGAGAGGTGTTCTATCCATATGATCTTGCCTAGCTCCTCATCATACCTTCTCTAATTGGACCATGATCTTTGACTCCACCCTACTGGTAATCTGCACTTTACCCCTGGGTCCCTCAGATCTGACAGGTAAGCTTTTGCCTTCTCTTGCTTGGCCCAGGCCTTCACCTCACTTCCTGGCCTTCACTTCCTTCATGTCATGCCTTTTTTATTCAGACCATAACCTTCATTTCCTTCACACCAGAAAATTAGGCTTTATCCATGGAACCACCTTGGGCATTGATATGCCAGCTTTGGCCTTATCTTAACCATATCTAGGCTTTCCTGCCATTTCCTGAACATCTTCATGCTACATCACCAGAGTATACCTCCCCCAGACCTATCTGCTTTCAAGCTCCATTTTATGGGTTTTGTTCTCCCATTAGAATGTAAACTCCTTGAAATCAGAATGTGTCTCACTTGCTTGTATTGTTAGCCAGTGCTTGACACAGTAACTAGCACATAGTAAATGCTTAATAAATGCTCCATCTATCTATTTCAGCCTTCAGCAAGGAAATGTGAACTTTTTTTTGCAAAGCAACTAAGTCATACTTCTTATAATACAATGTACCAACCTGCCTGAATATGATTTGACAATGGAAATATTAAAAATGTAATTATAAACCAATAACCAGAATTCTAGGTACTTGCTCTAATGAATTTTGTCACCCTCCCAGTACTAATTTCCCAAGTCTTTTTGCATTCACCCTGTAGTTATTTTAGGTTATGTGACTAATATATGTAGGCAATTATTTGACATAAGTGCAGTTTGCAAGCAAAAATGAATTTCTGACAAGGTTAATGACTGTTAGCCCAAAACATACTTATCAAAAACATGACTTATCAATTATAAATGCTTTGTCTATTTTGTAAGAAAATATTAAATTCACATGTCATTCACTGACCTACTAGAGCCACTGAAAGAAGTCCTTTGTCTCAAATATCCTGAAATTTTAATTATGATACTTCGTTTAGCTATTGAATTATCAGTTAATGCTTAATTTCCTTTTCTTGAAAATTAAAAAAAATCCACCTTATGTCAATCTCCCTTTATGGAGTGCTCGTCATCAATTACTTCTTTTCATATATTCTTTGTTGATAATTGTAGTAAAAATCCCAGCATTTTACATAGTCTTGGGATCATCAGCTAGCAAGCAAGGATCTTTCTCTTTCTCCTTTGAAGCACTCAGTGAATTACAACTGTGTTTTAATATGAAGTGATCGAAAAAAATGAAGATTGCTTCCAACTTTGAAAGCACCTTTATTAAGGTAAAAACATACTTTTATTGCACCTTTTTAAAAGCATTTGACTAAAATTCTTCAAGATAAGAACTTAGGTGGGAAATTAATTTATCAGTATGGTCTGGCCAAATACTCATGAAGATTGACCACCACGTGATGGATCTTTTTAGACACAGCAACTCATGAAGCAAATTAGGAAAATCATCATAGGGCTGATTGATTGATAAGTTGATTCTGTGATTGGATTTGATGTATTTGCCTAGAGACAGGCAGAAGACTACACAGTGAATAGTCAGGAAGTCAGGAAGACCTGAGTACCAACTGAGCTCCAAACATTTACTAGCTGTGTGACCCTGGGCAAGTCACTTAACCTCTGTCTGCTTCAGTTTCTTCAACTATAAGGCAAGAATAGCAAATACTTGTCAGAGTTGTTATGAAGATCAATAAGATAATATTTATAAAGTGCTTAGCACAGTGCCTAGTCTTTTCTTTCTCCCCCTATCTCCCTTGGCATTTGGAAGATCATGTGGCTCAGCAGAAAGATCATTGAATTTGTATTATGAGTTCCTGGTATGTGAGCTCCAACTCTGCTATTTTCTATTTATGTGACGTTGGATGAGTCTATTAAGCTCTGACCCTGATTATCTTTATCTATAAAATGAGAGGGCTGAGCTAGGTTACCAATAATGCCCTCTCCAGCTCTAAGTTCTGTGATCCAATCTTACAACAACAGTCCTTACAACAAGTCGACACTTAACCCTATCTGTTACGCTTTTTATAATGCTAGGTTTTAATGTCTATCAACTTAAAATCATGGGATCAAATTTAAGGAACTGAGCTTCAGAGGGAGAAAGTTCACATGCCCAAGGTCACATGAATAGTTAAAGATGGCAGGATTTGAAGCCAATTTCTCTGAGTCTATTTGACTTCTTTAAAAGGAGAACTGCTACCACTTCTTCAGCAACATAGATTCATTGGAATAACCACATATTCAGGATGTCCCAAAAGTATTATTGTAGTTTAGAGCTATTAAAACTTAAAGCTGCACTCTCTAAGACTTTGGGGATACCCTGTACATATGTTTTATGGAACATTTGTAAAACATAAGCCTTGTCCTCAATGAGTTATATTTAAGGTAATTTATTACCTTGGTAGGCTATAATACCTTATTTGCACTCATGAGGCTACTAAAGTCTTGTGTTTGATACTCATATACACTCTTTAACTTTCCTCAGTTCTACGGCAATAAGATATATCCCTAAAGCCAGTCAGCTGTCTCCTGGTTGGAAGCAGAATTGTGATTGTGTAAATCTCGTTTACCTCTTCTAGAAAAGTAATTCAAAATACACTCCTTACCTGTGAAAAGATATTATTTAGGTAACTAGCTAGTTAGCTTTATAAGTGCTGTGTCTATATTAGAAGAAACTTGGTACATCTTTGTGTCCCCAGGACAGCATATCAATATTACTGTAAGAAGCTATTGCAATATGTCCAGTCTCTATAGGTCCATTAAATTTGAATAATTTGGATGCATTTTAGATAGCTTCATCATCTTAAAGCTTCATTAAGCTCTTCTTACTTGAGCTTCCTAGTATCTCATTATGAAGTACAAAGACAAAACTCCGAAATTATCAGTATAAAAAATTAGCATAATTTAAAGGCTCGACAGCTTTAGTTCGTGATAATTAGAAATTATGTAGGAAAGAAATGGAGAAATCTTTATTTTGTAGGCTAAGTCTGGCCTGTGGAAAATTTTCCTAAATGCATTATCTGTTAGGTACCTCTCAGTTGCAATGTGAGTTCATTTTCTTTAGCAGTATCTTGCTCATAATAAACACTTAAATAATTGGATTGAGATGAATTTATGTCTACATTTTCAACAACAACAACAAAAAGATGATAGCTTTGAAAACCTTTAGTGGCAAGATTCTAAAAAGATGATTGTCATTCTATGAAAGGGAATCTTTTTATATTGGTCGTTATGTAATAGTAAACATAAGGGAATTACATATTAAATCCTTACTGAAGAGGGGAAGGGAAAGAAATCTATACTGATTCACTGGAAGCATATAATCAATCAATATGTATTTATTAACTCCTTGCTATGTGCTAGGTTCTAAGATTACAAATACAGAGTTGAGACAGTCCTGCCATCAAGGGACATTATGTTCTACTAGGGAGATAAGTTCACACAAAATATATACAAAGTTAATACTGTGGCTAGAGAGAGGCACTAACAATTGTGGGAACAAATAAATAAGGAGCTATATGATGACCATCTGCAAAGGATGCTATCGGAGATATATCAGAACATTATTCCTTATAGTCACCCATTATTCTGTTATGCATGCTAAATTTGAAGATGGCTTAAGGTCAGGGCAAGATGCAAATTCTCAGGTCATCTGCTGGCGCCAGCTCTTCAAATTATTTACATACCTCCAATTTTTTTGTTGGGGGCAGCTGGGTGGCAAAGAGTGGAAAAGAGTTCTAGGCCTGAAGTCAGGAAAACTCATCTTCCAGAATTCAAATATGACCTCAAGACAGTGGCTGTGTGACCCTGGACAAGTCACTTAATCCTGTTCGCTTCAGTTCTTCATCTCTAAAATGAGCTGGAGAAAGAAATGGCAGAACCACTCCAATATCTTTGCCAAAAAATCCTCAGATGGGGTCATGAAAAGTCAGCCACGACTGAACAACAATCTTTCATTTTCTTTTTTTGGAAATTCAGTTAATCCAAATGAGCAATTACTGAGAATGCAGCAGTTATTCACACTGCTGTGTCTTCATTAACGGATGACATCTTAGAATTTTAATTTGGGACATGCTTCTGCTATTGTTTCATAGGTAATAGTTGTATTGTATGACTCAGATTGGGAGAAAGGATTTCTATTTACCTCTGATTAGTAAAGACCCCTTTAACTATCTGTCATCATAAGTAATCACAATGATTGTAAGGGTAAGAGCAGAAAGAAGCTTTGGTGTTCACAAAGATCATTTATAATTTTATTGATAATTCTATAAAATAAGTCTCAGGATACACTGGTTCTATTCATACATTAACAATGAAATGGAACATTAGGCAGTTGAAATTGACTCCAGTGATCAGATAAGATAAAATAAATACATAAAGTGCTTTGTAAACCTTAAAGTGCCGTATAAATGCTAGCCATTATTCCAATTGTTGGCTAAATCTGAACAATCCCTAAGCTATGGGTTTAAGCATATATTCGACTTTGCAGGTGGTGAGAGAGAGAGGGCGGA
Source organism: Phalanger gymnotis (assembly GCA_028646595.1). Taxonomy (NCBI): domain Eukaryota; kingdom Metazoa; phylum Chordata; class Mammalia; order Diprotodontia; family Phalangeridae; genus Phalanger; species Phalanger gymnotis. The sequence continues at coordinate 117,139,083 of CM053627.1, read as the reverse complement.
AGGTTCAGAATGGGATAGCCTTCAAAAGACTGGATAGATTGTTGGGCTATGGAAATGGAACCAATTAAACTTCACAACACTTGCATAAATTTGCTAATCCTGAGCTCTGATGTGGTTGCATTTCTAGATTGTAAACCTCCCAAGGGCAGATATAAAACTTCATATCTCTCCACTCACTTCCCATGCTCCCATCCCCAGTTCTGTGCTCTGTATGGTGGAGAGAATGATGCTTCATTTCAACCCATAAATTTCCTTGTAAACTCCTTCCTCTGCCCGAACTGCTCTCCAGCCTTTCCACCAGAGCTGTCATTGCTTTAGGGACTGGTGAAAGTTAGTCAGTCAATAATGGACAATGGAGAGATGGGAGAGTTTAACTCCCTCATTTTAAAGATGAATAAGCAGAGACTCCTGGAAGTTAAAAGAATTGGCCAGTATCACAAAGATTTAAATCTTTAATTTCACAGGTAATATGCATCAGAGGGGAGCCATTTAAACATAGGTTCTCTGACTCCAGAGTCAATGGTCTTTCCATGGTACTAACTACCATTTGAAGCATTGGGGAAGATTTAAATTGATTCAAATATTTGCTCCTGTGACTGCAGGTCCCTAAAAATGGGTACCTTTGAACACTCCACTCTTTTTTCTCCTTTTTGTTTTTGATAGATTTTAGCCTTATTGATATCTAAATAATTCATAGCCTTCACCTGTTATTGAAGGGGTTTTTCTGTACCTGTGTAAAAATGCTTTTAATGTGACAAGAAAAAAGAGTAATGCTGGGGCAGAAAAAGAAAGAGGGGGCTCAGTTCCTACATGGTGTCACCTAACCTGTTTGTGTCTAGCCTTTAGTCCTCTGTTATGTCTTTATTAATCTTCAGGATACACCTTGGAGACAGATAAATGGGAATCTTATCACCATTGTTATGGATTGACAATTTTTGGCTTTGTATACATCAATGAGTTTCCAAGGGTGGTTTTGATAGCTAGAAAGTTTTGGGTAGTTTTGATAACTAGAAAAAGCAACAGCAGACTCCTGATATTAAATATGCAAGTACCTCTGTATTTAATGCATGGGAAAGGAGCAGCATCCCTCACCCTCAAACAGTCTTTCAGGGTATGGCCTAGAAAGTACCAAGACTAAAAATATAACCAACACTTTCACCACTAGCTCAGATTTAGCTCGGCTGGCAGGCTAGCTTAAGGTTGTGAGACTAGTGGTCTCAGACACCCCTGTGACTTCAACCATCACTTCTATGCAGACAGAATCCAAATATCTATCACCAACTACAATCTCCTTTCCAAAATCCCCATTTCCCACTTTCTGCTGAGCAACTTCATTTAGGATCATAGGATTGCAACACTGATATCCTGGTAAATATTTAACAATTGGCTCTCCCTCCAAAATCTGTATGCACAACAATCTTTTAAACTTAATTTGTATTCTTAAAACCTTCTCCATTACTTTCTTAAGTCTGAACATTCAAAGAAATAATACATAAGCCCTGATTTGTAGCATTTGCCAGTTTTTGAGGTGCAAATACACACACTGAACATTTAACAATTGAATTGCCTGCTTGCACAAGCTTGAGCTGACTCCTGCACATGCCTGATTCTAAGTCTAGAGTTGAAGAGAACCTCTGAAGTTTTCTAGTCTAACCCCTTCATTTTACAAATGAAGAAACTGAGACTTACATGAGGTTAAGCGATTTACTCTTAGTCACCAAAGAAATAAGTGTCTCAGAGGTGAAGTCTGAACAGTTACCCTCCCACTCCAGTACTCTTTCCATCAGATTGTCATTTTTAATTAATCCTTAAATATTCAAAATGTTTTGTCTCCCTCAAGTTAGTTCTTTTCTTTTTTTTTTTTTAGAAAAAGTTTTATGTTTTATTTTAAAACAAACATTATTGGGTTTTTTTGTTTTTATATTGCTTGCATTTCCCAATATATCCTTTTCTTTTCCTGTTTCCAGAGAACCATCCCCTATGTTAAAGAATAAAAAAAGAGGGGGAAAATTCAGCAAAACCAACATAATGAAAAAAAAATCTGACATTATATGTTGTGTTCTGTACCAAAGTCCTCCATTGATGGAAATAATTGAGGGAGGTGCCAACATAAAAAGATTTATTGATGCTTTTAGTATTCATTTTTTACTTCTTTGTTTTTTCTCTCCCACTCCCAGAACCTCTCATAGCAAAGAATAACAGGTCAGCAAAGTAAACTGACTCATCAACCACTTTTGACAACATTAGCAGCAGTCTACATTCGTATTTCACCATGTCTCTATTTAGAGGAGAAAGATGTATTCCTTGGTATCAGTATTGGTCATCGCATCAGTATGAATTCCGATGTCTTTTAGTGGGTTTTTCTACATTATTGTTGCCATTGTGTACACCACTATTTCAGTTTTGTTTTCTTCTTTCTCATTTCATATATTTCCCCAAGTTTCTCTGAATTCATCACACTTGTTCCTAATTATGGCACAATGAAGTCCTATTACAATCTATGATTCAGTTTTTTCAGCAGTTGCCCAATTGATGGACATACATTGTTTCCAACATTTTTGCTCCTACAAAAAGAGGCACCATCTTGTTTTCTTTCTTGTGATTGAGATAATCTGCTACCCTTTACTCTCCTTGATATTTCACATTTCACTCTATCACCAAGTCCTAGCAATTGTATCTCTGAAATATCTCTTACAGTGATTATTTTTCCCATATTTACCACTTCCACTGTCATTTAGGCCCTTCTCTTGAGAATATGCAATCCCTCCCCCCCATACAAACACACACACACACACATGCACACATTCTTTTTCACATTCTATTTCTTTCTCATATTCTTTTTCTGTGTGTCTGTCTCATGCTGTTGAGTCATTTTAGTATTATTTGGACTCTTTGTGAACCCATCTGTGGTTTTCTTGACAAGGGTACCCGAGTGGTTTGCAGTTTCCTCCTCCAGCCCATTTTGCAGATGAGGAACTGAGGCAGAGTTAAGTGACTTTCCCAGGGTCACACAGCTAGTATGTGTCTGAGGCTGGATTTGAACTCAAGAAAATGAGTCTTATTGATTCCAAGTTGAGTGCTCTATTCTCTTTCTCTCTCTACACTGCCCTCTCTTTTAAAAAAATTCTCTACAATACTTAACATGGTATTTGAAAGATAGGAAACACTAAATATATAATTATTGATTTATTGAATCTCTGGTTCCAAGGTGCCAGTCCTAGAAGGACCAACAGCTATGGAGCTTGTTGGAACAGCTTCCTTCCTAATTAGTCTTCTCTCTGCCTTTCTCTGATACGGCACCCACACAATCCATTGTACATGATGGTGCCAAATTCTTATTCCTAAAACATTGTTTCTGATCATGTTATACCTCTATTTAAAGCCTTTTAATGGATTTGCTTTGCCTTTAGAAGAGAATCCCAACTCCTTAGCCTGGCATCTAGGGTTTTTCATAATTTGGCTCCAGCCTATTTCACTGCTCTTGCCTTTTACTTTTTTAAGTTATCTGTGTAATCAAATTAGACTACCCACCATTTCTCAAATATGCTGATACTTTCTCAGTTCTGTGCCTTTATATATGATTCCTTTAACCCAAAATGTGGTCCCATTGCACTTGCCCATGAAAAGCCTTCCTGTCTTTGAAGGGCCTGTTTAGAATGCTACCTCCTACACAAAGACTTTCTTAATTCCCACATAGGAAGTAGTCTTTCCCTCAATAAAGCATTATTCCATTCAGCAAACATTTATTAGGTACCTACTCTGTGTAAGGTATTAGGGATATGATGGGTACTAGACCTGTGATTTCATTGGTTAGAAGGAACTCTCAGGTGAGGAAATTTTCTCTACCAATGTTAAGTCACATCCTTTTTCTAACTCATCTTAATGTCGCCTAGAACACTGAGAAGTTAAATGATTTGCCCAGGATTATAGTCAGTACCTGTCGGATGTGGGACTTGAACTTACAAGTTCTTGCCTCTGAAGCCAGCTCTTTACCCATGATGCCATGCTGCCTCTCATGACATTGGCTAGAAAAACAAAATACTTTTTGCCCTTAAACAGCTTATATTCTGCTGGAATTTTCCATTGAACTTTGTGCCTCTCTTCTGGCAATTATCAATTTAACCTTGTATTATAGTTAATTTGGAATGTGCCTTATCTTTATTAGTATATAGAATTAGAAGTAGGATTGTAAGCTCCTTAAGCCAGGTCCCATGCCATATTTAAGTTCCCCTGGGTATCTGTCATAATGTCTAATACATGACAGAAGTGCAATAAATATTTGTTGAAAGGAAGAATGGATGAAATTAGTCATTGTTTTGCTTTTATAGTAGTTACCTTCTGGGTGTTATGTGATTATGGGTCAATATAATGAGGGGAAAAGTACTGAAGAATAATTATTTTGGAAGTGTGTGGAATATGCCTATAGTGTTTTTCTCACAAATGGTCTGCCTTAAACTCTTTTATTTTTGTAACCATGTCTCTCATTGTGACCTTTACTTCATACTCTGGCATTCAATTTTCAAGCATTTCTTAATGAACTTGGGTTTTACCTTGTAAAACAAACAGAAAATATGCCAAATATCACTTATGCTACTACTGTGTTATTAATATGAAATCTGTGTCCAGTCTCCTGACTGTTAGGACAATTATTTCATTAAAAATTAGGGAAAGTATTTTTCCTCCCTTCCCAAATTACTCTAAATGCACCAACCCTCATATTTTGGCAAAATATGTGGATTAGGTTAATAATTTCTTTCATTTCCCTAATGTAGCTAATCAGAATAATGAAAAAAGTCATTAGTCAACAAATTCCGTATATTTACTACTATATTTCTTTTAAAATGATCATAGTTGGACTCAGTGGATCATTTGAGGAAATGGTTAAATAAGTCGTGCTATGTTAATAGAATAGAATATTACCGTAGAGTAGAAATGATAAATCTGGTGAATACAGAGAAACCTGAAGACATTTGAACTGATGAAAAGAATAGAAACAGGGAGAATATTAAGACCTAGGGGATATTAGGAAAGATAATTGTAGGGAAAGCATGGGGGAGGGGGAGGTGGTGATATTTGAATACCATTTTAGATATGTTGAGTTTGAGATGATTGGGATCTTCCAGTTGGAGATATCCAGTAAGCTGTTAGTGATTCAGGACTATAGTTCAGGAACTAGGATTGAAAACATACATCTGACTGTCATCTGCAAAGAGACATTATTGAACCTATGAGAATTGATGATAACAGTGAGGGAATAGAGAGGAGAAGCTAGAATAGAAACTTGAAAGATGTTTATAGTTAGGCATAAAAACAGATGAAGATCTAACAAAGATACTGAAAATAAGCAGTTAAATGATAGGGGAAATGAGAGAGCAATGTCATGTAAGGTAAAGGAGAGTGTGTCCAGGAGAAGTAGGATTTTCCTCAGATTTCCTCAGATTCCTCTCCCATATGAATTTATTTGTTTATTTATTTTGCTGAAGTTTCATTTGATGGCAATCAAACTGATTTTCCAGTATATCATCTTCTTAGATGCTTTGATAATATTAATTTTCCCTAGATGTAAACAGATACTTATTACCCTTTGCAAGTGTTTTGCATAAAGCAATAGTAGACAGGCAATATGCGATCATTGAATGAATATCTATATAGTCTTCCTTTTTGAAAACATACACAGAATTTGGTAAAGTGGGAATCAGAGAAATTAAACAATAAAAATAAATTCCGAACCTCCTTAATTATGTTTACTTCTGGACATAATTTGCTGGAGATATTTTTGAAATATAATTTACACATTACTAAATGATAAGAAATGTCAGCTTAAATACAAAGGACAAAGTTGTTAGCAAGTTATTCAAATTAAAGCACACACTCATCTTCTCTGCTAACTGATAGTGAGCTGCAAAAGGAGAAAGCTGTATAAAACTCAGTCATCATCACTCTATTAATTGGTTTTCCTTAAGTGTTTGTGAGGTTTTGTGGGGGCTTTGTATGGATGTTTTTTGGGAATTGTCTGCAGTGTCAAAAACAATTGGTATACATGTAAGTAAATAGATACATGTAAATTAGAAAAAAAACATTTTTGAAGAGTATATCCTCAATCTGGTGTTTATTGATCACTCTGCCATATGCTAGATTTTGCAGAGAATATGAAGTATAAGAAAAAAATATAGTCACCGTCACCAAGAAAACTTCAGCCTAATTAGAGAAAGACACATAAAACAAGGGTGAAAAATATGAAATAGTATTAAGTAGATTTTATATCAGGTGATCCAGACTATGAATCTTGTAGAAGTCGAGAGAGCAAAGATCTAAGTGAAAGTTTATTGATGTTTAGATAATTAATGATATAGGAGTAAGGGAGTGAATCCTCTGTACTCCAGGTCCAGAAGAATCTCTGCCATGGTATGGGCCATAGGGAGGGGGGAAATAAAGGAGGAGGAAGAGAATGAAGGGAGAAAGAAGGGAGGGAGGAGAGAGGGAAGGGAGGAGGGGAAACATGGGAAAAGGGAAGGAAGAAAGAAAGGAGGAAAGTAACGGAAGGAGGGAGGGAAAGAAGGAAAGAGAGAAAGAAGGAAGGGAGGGAGGGAGGGAAATAGAGAAAGAAGAATTTATTAAACACCTACTGTATGCAAGGTTCTACACTGAGTTCTTTACAAATATTGTGTCATTTATTTTTCACAATAACCCTGGGAGGTAAGTGCTATTATTATCTTCATTTTACAGTTGAGGAAACTGAAGCAGAGGTTAAGTGATTTGCCCAGGGTCACACTGCTAGTAAGTGTCTGAAGCTGAATTTGAATTCAGGTCTCTAAGGGTGCAGGTAGACATTTTGTTAGGGAGGTAGAAAAGGACACAATTGGAAAATTCTTACTGAGAAAGAGACAGAAGTATGTGGTTGTTTAAGTAGAGCCAGAGATTTTTATTAGAGGTCTGGACTGACAAACCGAGTAAGTGGACACACAGGAGATGAGGTCTGGGTTAGAGGCATGAGCCATTATCAGATATTGAAAACCAAGTCAAAAGATGTAGTTTGTAGGGTTTAATCAGCAGAGAATGTTTTCTTTTTTGGAGGGGGGAAGGCAGGGCAATTGGGGTTAAAGTGATTTGCCCAAGGTCACACAGCTAGTAAGTGTGTCAAGTGTCTGAGGCCAGATTTGAACTCCTGACTCCAGGACCAGTGCTCTACTCACTGTGCCACCTAGCTGCCCCCAAATGTTGGGGTTTTACACAGGGTTCTGGATAGTTGTGGCACTCAGCTTCTTAGAGTCTCATGAGTATTTTTATTAGGGGGTGCTTTCAGCTGGCCTTGAATTCTAGCTTACCCTAAATTAGCTGTAGCTGACCCGCTCCTTACTGCTGGTGACACAGTGTTAGGCAGATGTTGGTTATCTTTTAAACTGTGTTAGGCTTTCAACATTTGAAATTAATTCCTCCTGATTGGAAATAGAAAGTAGCTTTGAAGTTAAGGTAGTGTTAACCTTAGTCTTGGGGCCACTGGATTAGTTCTGAGTTCTGATGGTAGGATTAAGTTACTATATAGGATCAGTTTAGTTTGGTCTGATTCATGCTGTGATAACCTCAAAGGAACCTGAGCATATTGTGCTGAATGGAGAGAATGTAAGAATTCACTTAGCTTTGTCAGCAAGCACTAGAAAGATGGTAGATTGTTTGATTCATTTAACACTGACTACCTGGATTCAAATCCATGGTGTTAAGTCATGAATATAGATTGATCCACCTTGGTCAGGTAACTAGTTAAATAGCTTTAAAAAACTTATAATTGGTATATGAATGTAATGGAATACTATTGTGCTAAAAGAAGTGATAAGCAGGCAGACTTCAGAAAAGCCCGGAAAGACTCATTGGAACTGATGTTGAGTGAAGTGAGCAGAACCAGGAGAACACTGTGCACAGTAACAGCCACGTTGTGTGATGACTATCTCTGATAGACTTAGCTCTTCTCAGCAATGCCAGGACCTAAACCAACTCCAAAAGACTCATGATGGAAAATGCCATCCACATCCAGAGAGAAATATGGAGTCTGAATGCAGACTGAAGCATATTATTTGCTCTCTTTTTTGTTTTGTTTTGTTTTGTTTTCTTTCTCATGGTTCCTCTCATTTGTTCTAATTCTTCTATACAACATGACTAATGTGAAAACATGTTTAATAAGAATGCATATATAGAGCCTGTATCAGATTGCATGCCATCTTGGGGGGCGGGGGAAGGGGAGGGAGGTGGAGAAAATTAAAACTTATGGAAGTGAATGTCGAAAACTAAAAATAAATAAATTAATTAAAAAACCTGATAATTGCCTATATTGAATTGGTAACCATGCAAGCATTATAAAAACACAGAGAAGGATGATATTCAGTTAACAGACATTTATTGAATGCTTGCTATGTGCCCAGCACTCTACTAGAATTAAGATGTCTCTGCCTTCACAGAGTTTATGGTCTTGCCTTCAGAAGAAAATGAGGATTAGTTATCTCCCTGTGTTTTATGAAAGTTGAAATTTGATTTTTTTCTGTTTCCTTTAGCATGAAAAGAAACCAAGTATTTCTGCAGTAAATCAACAGTGAGGCATTATAGTTTTTTTTTAAATCTAAGATTGAATGAATAAAGTTGCAGTATTTGGCCAAATCTAATATGACCTCCTCTGCGAAACTCAATTTATATCAATTGGCTCTACTAGAATTTTCCCAAAGGCTAGATTCAGATGAAAGAAATTAGTAAGGTCATAAGCATATTTGCATTTACCTTGTTCATTCCTACGTAACTTGTGCAATATGTCTTTCGATTAAAATAGTTATCACTGTTCCCCTTAACCTTTTGATTTCTGAATTTTTCTTTCCTTTTGTTGTAATTTCCTTTCTGGCAAAAATAGACAACATAGTTGGACCAGGAACACAGGGCAAGATAGTCACAGAATTAGGAGGGCGACAGTGACGGATGAGTGTCATGTGACACCTTTCTTAGACCAAAGTATGATGATTTATATCACCACGGTTGTCTCTTCCCTAGGCTGGCTTTCTAGACTGTTTGCCCCCAAAGTAAGAATTTGCCCTTATTTTTTCTTCATTTCTCTCTTCTCTTGTTTAATGAGAGGAACTCCATCTGTTCCTCTCCTCAGCATGTCCACTCTTTAAAATGTAGATTTATCTTTGTTTATAAGCAGCAGAACAACCAGAGGGATGTGGATCCTTTGATCACTTCAACCCCAAAAACCAAGTTTCAGTAAAATAGTAACCTTGAGGAATTAGGACAAAAAATAAACCGTTCCCGTGTAGGGCAAGCCCATTAAGCAAATCATTTAGTCATTCTTTTGGTGACTGTGCTAGAATGTACCTATTAATTTGTGTTTTTTGGCTGGCTAAAATTGGGCTGGTCCACGTACCACTGGCTCCTTGGTGTTTTTAAATTAAACACAGTAAATGGTTTTAATGGTTTTTTTTTAAGAAATTGAGATCAATTAACAAAATAACATGTGAGGAAAAAAAATATAGTGTGTGGAAGACAAAAATAGAGATTAAGAATCACAACATAATGTGACCCATACTAATGATTTTATTAATGATTCCTCATAACTACAAAAATATTATTTACATATTGTCAATGATAGTTTTTAGAGTTCCTGATTCTCAATGACTTTTTATGTATACTCCAAAGCAAGGAGTTATCATAAAACCTACATATTGCCTAACAGTATGAGATTCCGAGGTAGAAGATGAAGAGGACTAATTTGGGCCTCAATTAATGTCATCTCAAAAAGAGCATCTCCAGAGACCATTGTATGAATTTAGGTGTACTCAAAATGCCACACCGTAGGAAGATCGGCAAAAACGATCTCATTACAACAAGGTCAGAAAACAATTTCAAGAGAAATGATTAAAAGCAAACCAAACAACTGGAGCAAGTCCTGATCTTCTCTTGTCTTCTTACACACACACACACACACACACACACACACACACACACACACACACACACACACGCATGCACACACACCCCTCTGTCTTTTTTGTCTATGTCAGTCTCTCTGTCTGTCTGTCTCCCTCATTCTGCTTTGGCTGGACACTATGCTTTATTCAAGGCTAGCTCCACCTTGGGAGGTCATTCATACACCTTCTCTAGTCTTTTGTCTCTTCTGTTTCTTCACTGAATTCTCTCATAGAAGTCTCTTTTAAAAACCTGCTTAAAACAAAGGCTCTCTGTACATGTGCTTTCAAACTAACAGTATTTCTGCTGCATAATGAAGAAATGCCTGGTTTGACTGTCACCTAAGTTACAGGATATTGGAACATGATTGGAGGCCAAGGAAATATTTCCCTCCCAGTTCAACTTAAAAGGAGAAACAGAAATAAAATTAAGTGCAGCTGCCAAAAAAAAAACTGAATTAATTTTAATTCTTTATAGATGACTTAAAAAAAATCATGTACTGGCTTAATTTAAATGAATTTTAGATGATTTTGTGTGTGACAGCTCTGAAGATTAAAATATTTTCTCCATAGGGTGTGCTGTGGTTGTACAGACTTCTCCCCTATAGTGAAAGTTACTTTAGAATAAAATTTCAGTTGTAAAGATATGTTTTAATGAGCTTGTCAGTAAAGATCTACTTTTATTGAGAGTTCAAAGTTACTTTATTAGTCTTTCTTCAATATTACCACTTTGTGGAAAGTACTATGAAGTCTACCAACATGTTTCAGAATATTGGCAAATATTATATATGTATACAGATACACACACACATAGGAAAATCTTACGTAACAACAATGTTGCTAGCAGCTGCTGTGGAGGTGTAAGACCAACCACACCAGCACACAGGAGGGCTGCTAGCACAGGCTCTTTGATCTGCTTTTCTAAGGAAAGCAACTTTAAGGGGTTTACAATCTCAGTTTAATTAAACATACATATATCATTCACTTAATTCAGGGGAAAAAGTCAGCACCCTGAACTTCAGAGAAAACACAAACAGAAATTACAAGCAGAAATTATATAAATAGAGCAAATAACACAAATCAGCAGACAAGGCTTCTGTCTGTCCATAGCAATATGTACATAGTTATCAGAGAGAGAAGCACCAACATCTGGGTTTTTCAAAACCGAGGGGCTCCTTAACAGCGGCTACCCAGAGTCTTGTCTGGCCAAGTCACAGAAACACTCTTCCAATGAGTGTGCCCCAAAGCAAAATGCTAACCTCAGAGTAAATATACACTTCTTCAGGGTCAGAGGAGTTCACAACCATGTGACTCAAGCTCATGTGACTTAGTCTTTCTTGTGACTTAAGCAAGTCATCAAAGACTCTTGATTCAATCAAAGGCTCTTGATTGAAACAAAGGCAAGACTCCATCAAAGGCAGGTGATTGCCTGAGTTCTGAAAAGCACTCCAAAAGAAAAAACAGCAAAAATTCCCACCCTGCTTGCCACCACATCTTAACAATTATATATATATATATATGTATAATATGTATAGATATATACACACACATATATATTCCTATATATGCATATTCATGTGAACATGTATCTTTATATATAAATATAAGCAACCTGACATAGTGTAGAGAAATGTGGCCTCAGAAACAGAAAGACCTGAAATGCAGGAAGATCCCCTTATGTGACACATGCTGCATGTTAACCTAGGCAAGTCAATTAACCTCTCCTAGACAAATCTATAACTTCCTGACAACGTGTTGGCCTTCCTTGGTAGAAGTTTCCTCATCTGAGAGTTCCTTGTATCAATCACAAATACAGTTTATTTTATATACCCACCCACCCACACACACACACATAACTCACAATATGTAATATGTGTATTTGTATACACATACACACATATATGTACATTTCTACACATATAATGGGAACACAACGAGCACGCAAATATTACAGGGTTATTGAGGAAACACTTGATGAAAAAGTTCTGCTTTTGAAAAGTTGTTTGTGGGGCAGTTAGGTGGCAAAGTGAGTAGAGCACTGGCCTTTTAGTCAGGAGCACCCAATTTCAAATGTAGCCTCAGACACTTGACACACATACTAGCTGTGTGACCTTGGGCAAATCACTTTAACCCCAATTGCCCTGCCTTCCCCCCTCCAAAAAAGAGAGAAAGAAAAAGAAAAGTTTTCTGTAAAATGAATTTTAGTAAATCAAGTCATAGTTTTGCCAGTGATACCGTTTATAATTTTGTAGATTCATTTCCATGGAAAATAATCTATGTCTAAGTTACTTTTGTCTCACTTAATTGTCCTATCCTGGGTTTTCCCCCCTCCTCTTTATGGAGATACTGATTGGCAAATTGGCTGTCTTTGTTGTCTGCCAGAGTCTCTGAGCCATGGGGCAATCAGAGGAATGAGAAGACAGCAGCTGCTGCTCTGATCTCATCCTCTTCCTACCTGTCATCAGATCCAGGTGGGAAGAACAGGAGATGGAGCAACATTCGCTAACACCAGCTGCTGCTGCTACTTGTATTTCACATCCTGTTTCCCACAAAGCAACAAGTACAGCCCTGTCAAATCTTCAGTCAATTTGGATGTTTGGTAGCATATAAATTAAATGTATGGAAGTAGCTAATTTTTGGGCTGAATTGAATGAATTTTTAAACTTTATGTAGTTATATATGAATATTTAGGTTCAAAAGACAAAGAAAAAACTTGTTAGATATTTGACTATGGAGCACATTTATAGTCTAGCTTTATGCTTTTTAAAAAAATTACAAATTACTTTCTTGACTTAAAATAGGATTGTGTAAATGAAATCAGTATCTTTTCCCTACCTTATATGGAACTCTTCTGCTCTTGCTCAGCATAGTGAAGTTCTGGAGAAATCTGAAATCTTTCACTAGTCATGGACATCACTGGTGACACTCCTTAACCAATTTGGTATGCGTCATTGGTGACAAACACAACTGATTGAGAGAATAGGAATTGTAAAGTGTTTTGCAAACCTTAAAATGCTAAATAAATGCTCGAGTAGTGTTGCCCTGAACATGCCCTGGCCTTTTTTTATGCCTTTGATCATGCCATGCCATCTTACTAGAATGACCTTATTCTACAGCTCTGATGACAATGGATCAGACAGAACAGCCATGAGATTCAGGGGCAGGTGGGGACAGATTTTGATGCAACAGTGAGAAAATCTCTTCAGACAAATGTTTGGTCTCAGAGAGTTGCCGTGCATTAGTAGTGGATACAGTAATACAAGTGTCCACTATAAAGACCCAGCTGTGAGAAGTACTGGGTCTATTGCCCTATGTTTGAAGCAGCAAAAAGGGCCCCCTCCTAGTGGAAGCTTCAGACAGAGATGATGTTACAATTCAGAGTCTGGCTACACGTTCACAGAATCATGTTTTTAAACACATAATATAAAATACATACAATTAGAAAGGAAACAACTACATTTAAATGCAGTCAAGATATTTTAAAAAGCAAATTAGACTGATGGAATGCTACTGTGCTATAAGAAATAATGGGCTCAATAATCTTAGAAAAACATGGAAAGACCTGTGTGAAATAAGAATGAAGTGAGCAGAAGCAAGAGAACATTATATACACATATATACACACATACACATACGAACCTATTTGTGTCTAATGTTAGCTGTCTCTAGGGCAGGGGGAGGGGGAGAAGAAAGAAAAGAAATTTACATGATAACTTTATATACTCAAAAGGAAGAGTAAATTGTACATAATAGAATTGTAGTTTCATATACAATTATCTTCTTGAATTATACTATGTTATGGAATTGCTTGTTTTATTTCATAAATTAAAAATTAAGTAAAAATTTAAAAAAACACATTCTGGTATAGAAGAAGGTTGAGTTAGAAAGCCATGCACAAGTGTAGTAGCACCTTAGACAGTTGCTGATGCTTCTCAGCATCAGTGACTACCAGCAGTTATGTTTACATGTATATACATGCATGCATACATACATGCGTATATGTATACATACATATCTATATATTCACATATTGTGTGTGAGTAGTAATAGTAATAATAAAGTTAATAATGGCTAGAATTTATATAGTGCTTTAAGATTTCCAAAGTGTTTTATGTATGTTAGCTCATTTGATTGAATGACCCTGTGAGGCAGATAGATGTGTATTTATACATATATATATATATGTATATGTATATATGTATACATATTATACATATATGTGAGGGAGAGGGGAATGTCCTTTTATTGGTTTGACAGTGTGCCTCTAGACGTACTACCGCTTGTCAGTGTTCAACCTAAAACATGGTATCCATAATGTGACCAGTACTTCAGAATTTTTTTGACCAGATCTAGACCTTATTTTTTCTTACTCTGGACATTTTACTACCCAGAAACTATGTTATTCATTCTCTGATCCCCCTTAGCACAAAGCACAATGGTTTTAAGGTAGTTAATAAGTACTTAATAAAATTGAATTGAATTGTCCAGGGACCAAAGGAAAGAATTTGACAAAAGGATATTTTTCTTTCCTTTGTGCTTGGGAATATATCTTCTAGTAGCTGAAGGAGAAAATTAGGAACATTTTTTTCTAAGAGACCTAAAACGTTAGGCTAGTGATTTAGGATGATTCTAGACCTCATTGAATGAGATAAGTGCTTAAGACAATGCCTGGCACACAGTAGGTGCTTAGTAAATACTTGTTCCCTTACTTAGATAACTCAGAAAAATATGGAACAAATGGCTACCAATAATATTTTTAAAGTGCAAAAAAAAATAATTGGAATTTTAATAAAAGTTTAAGAGATGCTTTGTATGCAGTAATGGGAGGCTAGGTGGTGCAATGGATAGAGCACTGGGCTTGGAAACAGGAAGACTCATCTTTCTGAGTTCAAATCTACATGAGTTCGAATCTGGCTTCAGACACTTACTAGCTGTGTGACCCTGGGCAAGTCACTTAAGCCTGTTTGCCTCAATTCTCCATCTGTAAAATGAACAGGAGAAAGAAATGGCAAATCACTCCAAGAAAACCCCAAATGGGTTCATGAAGAGTCAAGCATGACTGTAGCAACTGAACATCAACAATGCATGTACAGAAATGTGTGAATATAGGTCCCTTCGCTTGTTTCTTTAGGATCAGAGGATTATAGATTTTGAGAGGGAAGGGACCTTAGAAACCATCTATTGAGATCCACATACTCATTTCAGAAGGAGCTAGAGAGGACGAATGTCCATTGACTAGAATTCCACACAGATAGTAAGTGGAAGAATTGGGAGTTAAAGAGTTACATCTTCTGACTCTAGTAGTATACTTATACTAATAAGATTTTATCACATAGGTGTAATGATTTTTAAAAGAGGAATTGTTTTTGTTTTCACTTCCCTTTTCTGTCAAAAATTTTGAATAATTGAAGGAGAAGAGAATTCTCATTAAAACTTTCAAAATGTTCAACTTTAAAACATGTCTATTTTTAATCCCAGGGATTTAGATTATATGCGATAGCCTAGCGTTTATGACCTACTATTACAGATGTGTGAACCAAATTCAAGAAAATTGAAGTTTTCAGAGCTATTTATAGTGTTTTCATTACTAATAGAAAAAAAAGCTTTCGTTTTTGTGAAGTGACTCTAATATACACATAAAATGAAGGGGAATTGGAATAGATCATGTATCTCAAATCTGCTGTCTCCCCCTAACCTACCCCAACCCTCATTATATTATCCAATCCTCTCTCCTGAGGAAAGTCCAATTCAATTAAAATGTAAGAATGAAAGTTTAGAGCTGGTCTAGTCACCGAATCACAGAATCTCAGTTGGAATCGCAGAGGCTGATGAGTCCAAATCCATTTCTGACCTATAGCCCCACTACAATACCCAAGTAATATAAACTCTACTTAGGGGAAACCACTACTTCCCAAGGTAGTTCCTTCTACTTTCATATAAGTCTAAATGTAAAGTGATTTTTTTTCCTTATGTTGAGTTGAAATCTACCTTAGGCATTTTCATGCCTTGGTCTTAGTTACATCCTCTGCGAACAAGGAAGACAATCCCTCTCCTACATGACCCCAAATTCCACAGAATCCCAGAAATTGAGTTGGAGAGGACCTTAGAGGCCATTTAGTCCAACCTGTATCTAAAAAAATAAACCAATCTTCACATGTTCCCCAGATCCTACACCATCTTGGATGTTTCTTCCCAAATTCTCCAGTTTATCAATGTTGTTCTTAAATTGTAGAGCCCAGAGCTAATCACGGTAGTCCAGATGAGGCCTTTCCTGGGCAGAATACAATAGGATAGTCACTTCTATAGTTCTGGACATTATGTCTCCCTTTAAGCTAAGATGAATTTTTGTGGCTGCCATGTCAAGATCTACTGATTCATATTGAGCTGGCAGTCCATGAAAATTTCCAGATTTTTTTTTCAGAAGATCTACCATCTAGCCATACTTCATTTACCTTGTCCTTGTGAAGTCGACATTTTAAACCCATTTAATACATATTATTTTATCATATTTTATATTATTATCATATTACATTGTTAATCCTATTAATTAGATAATAATGTAAATAGTTTAACGTTTAAATTTAAAAGAGACAGCTAGGTAGCATAGTTCGTACAGCCCTTGGCCTGGAATCAGGAAGACCTAAGTTCGAGTTTGACTTCTGTAAAATGAGGGAAATAATAGCACCTATCTCCCAAAGTTGTTGTGAGGATAAAATGAGATACATGCAAAGCCTGACACGTAGTAGGTGTTTAATAAGGATCACTCCTTTTATTCTTAAAATAAATGTGCAATTTCAGGGTGAGATGAGTGGCATAGATGATTGCTGTAGTTTAAAATTTTATTATCCTGTCAGTATAGAAGTTGAAAGGTTAATATTATAGATATCTCCCAATCAATCAAATATTCCACTAAAAACAGAAATGTAAAATTTCAGTATAAAATGAATCAAAATATACAAAATGGTCATTTTTACTAATCCAATAGATACCAGAATTAAGGCAATGTTATCCAGGCAAGAATCATGATCCCCCAATGAGAAAAGTACTGTTTATGAGATAGAAATAAACTCACAGAAAGCCTCTTCTGGTTCAACAGCTCAAAATACAGAGTATTCCTCTTCAAAAGTTAATAATAGAATTTCTTGGAGTGAAGTTGCCAATATATTAGATAAATTCACTGAAGTATAGCCTGTGGTCTATGATTCAAAACAATCTTCTACAATTTTCAGCAGCATAATGAAAAACCCAAAACAATGTTTTATCTTGAATAAATTCTACTGGCATTTCCTCCTCGGTGTCATGAAGACTAGTTCTCCTCTAGAAAGAGGGAGATATTTCTCTTCTCTCCTCATAGCTGATGATGTAAAGTTTATTTCAAGTGTCACAGAACTACTTCTGTATCCATTTTGACTTTTAATACATTTGAAATTTTTCAGATTATATGGTGTCAGTGTCCGATGAAACAGCACAGATCCAAAAACCAATTATTAAAAAATGCACTTCAAATATTGTAGCTTCAGTTCCTGCCGTGCAGCAAAAATCTTTGTTCAAGTGTATGAAAAAGTCAATGTCCTTCTCATGGCACATTACCATTAGTGACAACTGCATTCAGTTGGATGGCCTCCTACTGTGCCAATGTATGGAACAGCTATTAAAGGGATGTAAATTCATTTCACACTTAGAGAATTTCAAAGGTAGAAGTCACCACGGACCTGTCAACTCTTACCTCAACCATGTATTCCATCTACAATAGCCATGAAAAATAGTCACATAGCTTCTTCTTGAATACCTTTAGTAAGGAAGAATTCATTGCCTCTCATACCATTCCACTCCATTGTTGAACAATTCTAATATTTCTTTTTGTTGGGATGATTATAATCTTATAACATATACTTATTAGTCATAGTTCGGTTCTCTCTAACTATATGATATTTTAACAACTCTTAAAACATTCATCTATATCTTCTGCCATCTGTATCTTTTTTGTTCCTGAATTCACCAATCTTAGTCCTTTAACTGCATATTAAAGGCCATAGTTTCATTTGTCTTCAAATATTCTGGCTGTCTTCTTCAGGATGTTCTCTGATTCATCATGGCTCCTTTCAAAACGTAGTTGCTCTTTAGTCGTTTCAGTCATGTGTGACCCTTCATGACCCCATTTGGGTTTTTTTTTTAACAAAGATTTTAGAGTGGTTTGCCATTTACTTCTTCAACTCATTTTATAGATAAGGAAACTGAGGCAAACAGAGTTAAATGTCTTGCTTAGGCTCACACTGAGTTAGTGTCTGATGTCAGATTTGAATGCAGGTCTTCACGACTCCAGGTCTGGCATTCTATTCACTGTGCCGCCTCACTGCCCTTAAAAAGTGACACTCTGGACTAAAGACATGTCAGGTGAGTTCAGAGCTGAGTGTAGTACAGTAGGTCTATCCCATCTTTCATTTTGGACATTTTGTGTGTGCACACACATATATAGAAAATATAGATGAATGTAAGTTATGAGTAAATATTTTTAATTCATTGTATTTGTATACCCAGTGACTGACACAGTGCCTAGCACAAAGTAGGAGCTTAATAAATACTTAGAGATTGATTGATTCATCTTAATATTGCATTGATTAATATTAACATATATTTAGCTAATATCTTACATTTTCATCACAACAATAATAAAGAGGTAGGTAAAGTATTTATCCATTTTAAAAATTATGGGGAAAAAGCATTTAGATAAATTAAATGATGCTCTCTTATGGCTAGTAAAGGATAAAGCTACATGTGAATCCTGGTCTGACTGAATCCACTGCTTTTTCCATTATACCACACTCAACTCAAATTGAACTTGCAGTCAACTGAATGTCATGCGTCTTTTTCAAAAGAACTACAGTTAAGTCTAGCCTCTCTCATCTTTTAATTATAATTGATTTTTTAAACCTAAGTACAGGCCATCCTGATTGTATATTTTGATCTATCTGTGATTTCTTCAGTGTGGGTGCTGCATCCAATAATACAGATTGCAACCACTCTGTACTTTCTTATTCTATACATTTGTTCATGTTTTCTCATGAATACTGTGCAAAAGGTCCTCCCAATGCACTGTATATCTTTCTCTAGCTCTCTTGAAATCACATGGCTACTCACAGACTACAAAGACATCAGCTGTCATTAATTTTCTGATTATACATCTCTCTAATGACATCTTTTATATCCCTTTCCCTACATTATTCTTTCTTATTAATATGTTGTAATTTACTCTTGTCCAGCATGTACTTCACCATTCTCTTTCAGGTTAAATACAACTTTAAGTATTTGAAGACCGTAGTAGCCGCCATATAGTATCATTGAAAGAATGTTAAGGTTAAAAGATGGACCTTTGTTTTACGGAAAACCTTGGGCTTGTTAAAAGTGATTTAGCCTACGCTTCTTTTCCTGTTCAATCCAAAAACATGTAATTGTATTTTCAAAACATATCTACATACATCCTGATGGACCAACTTTATAGATTATTCTTGCAGTTGCATGTCATAACTTGGGCAATTGATATTCTACTTTCACTTAATTTTTTCTTGTGTGGATAGTTAGACTGGACTTGTTTGAGTGATTATGCATCTCACTTGGGAGGTTTTGCACCAGGCTTAGTGTAATTAGTATGTCATCTTCAAAGATGATTATCTAGAGGACTTCACTGTCTATGGGAATTTGTCCATTTGGATTGCCCTCTGGCAATCCTTCATAATGATGGCAAATACCTTTGCAATACCTTCTTTATTGAGCAAAACTAATAAGACAGTTAATGAAGATAACTTATAAAGTTTTGCTCAAATGAAGCAAATCATTCCTCAAGCAAAACTTTATAATCATAATCATTAAATGTCATTTTCTTAGTTTTATTCAGTAGATGAAAATACTTTGTTAAAAGCTCTCCTCCAAAGAGGTGACTTTCATATGCATATCAATATCATAAAAGATTTCTTGAATGATGTAGGAACAGAGATAATTTAATTTGACAACATACTTATTAAAACTTGTCATTATTTGAGCCAATAAATCCATTGCATTAGAATTTTTTTCAATCTTGATTCCATCATTCAACATTAGTTAGTCATCTCAGTGTTATGTTGTTTGCAAATTTCAGAAGCATGACTTCTCTGTCTTCATCTTATTAGTTGATAAATACATTGGCTAAGATGGGAACCAGTGTAGAGTTCCAATGCATGCAATTAGGCATTCTTCTCAAGGTTGACAATACTCTATAATTTGGTACAGTTTGTCATTTGGTTGTTTAACTGGTTGCAAATTCCTGTAAATGTGATATTATCTACCTAGATTTCTCTACTTTGTCCACACGATTAACATGAGAATGAACAATTTACCAGCTTTTAATCCCACCTCTACCCATCCCTAACTATATTACTTTATGCAAAGTATTTAACCATGAGGTGATATGTAAATAGTTAATTTGGAGTTATACCTTCTGGGGCTCTAATTTCACCTATTCTCTCTCTCTCTCTCTCTCGCTCTCGCTCTCGCTCTCGCTCTCACCTTGGGCAGGTCATTTAACTTATTTAGTCCTCAGTTGAATCCTCTTTAAATAGTTAATCTCTAATATCCTTTACAATTCCAAATCTGTGATCCCCTCTAGCCTTCATTTTCCTCAATGGTAAAATGAGGAGGTTGGGCTAGGCCTCTTCTAAATCTATTTTCCACTACTTTATAAATGCAAAAGATGTATTATATCAAGATATATTAATAGCTTCCTCCAATCTACTAGCCTAATAGTAATATTATTTTTAGGAGGAAAAAATAAATGAGTTTGGCATGACTTGCTCTTTTGGGGTTCTTGTGATCTCCTAATGATAACCATTTTTAAAGGCTCATCAACCAGTTGCTCAGTGAACTCTTCTAAAATTTTCATGAAGAATGACATCAAACTCATAATTTATATTTTCCAGAATCTACCTTTTTTGTCTTTTGAAATCAGATACAATATTTGGTTGCTTTAGTGTTCTAATATCTAAGTATGGAACATCTTTTATTATGGCCAGTATTCCTGTTCACTACTGCTCTTTACTACCCTTAAGATGAACCCTCCTTGTCTCTTTTTCCCAAGCCTTCCATCACTTCCTTCTTATCACCCCATTCCTTCTTGTCAGTCAGAATAATGTCTAGAGAAGTAGATCCTCGTTGTTTTCTCTATGTTCTGAGAATAAAACTGGTCAGTAATTTGTCAGATTTAAACTTTACAGGGCAAAACTGCTAGGAGATATGTAAATAGATGTAATCCCCCATATAAAATAACTATACCTTACTTCTGCTATAATTATATATTTTATGATATAGAAATCAGTCATCTTCATCCTTTCAGACAATAATCTGGATTATATTACCAAAATGAAATAGTTTCTATTTCTGTTTATCTGCTCTCTGCTTTATTTATAATCTCTAGTTTATTGGTTTTTACACTAATATATACCTTATTGCTATACCATATGACGACCATACCTATCGTATTTCATGTTCTACTGAAAGGTATTTGAATATGTTGAAATATTTCATATATGAGTACCATTTTGACAATTCTGAATGATGGCTCTGAGATAGCATATTTTATGTTAAAATTTCAAATTCACTCATGTTTTGTGCATTGTTATGTAGACATCTGAATCTATCAACATTGTACCTAGTCTTCTTCCTTTGAATTTTTGAGGAAGAAATTAAAGATATCTGTAGTCATATAAAAAGTGCTCTAAATCACTATTAGTTGGAGAAATGCAAATCAAAACAACTCTTAGGTACCACATCTCTCCTGCCAGATTGGCTAACATGACAAAACAGGAAAATTATAAATGCTGGAGAGGATGTGGGAAAATTGAAACATTGTTAGTGGAGTTGTGAACTGATCCAGCCATTCTGGAGAGCAATTTGAAACTATGCCCAAAGGGCTATAAAAATGTGCATACCTTTTGACCCAGCAATACCACTTCTAGGGCTATAACCCAAAGAGATCATACAAGTAGAAAATGGACCAGTATGTACAAAAATATTTATAGCAGCTCTTTTCGTGGTGGTAAAGAATTGGAAATCAAAGGGATGCCCATCAATTGGGGAATGGCTAAACAAATTGTGGTATATGAGTGTAATGGAATACTATTGTGCAATAAGAAATAAGGAACAGATGGACTTCATTATAACCTAGAAAGACTTAGGAACTGATGCTGAGTGAGAGGAGCAGACCAGAAGATCACTACATACAATGACAGACACATGGTATCTGTAAGGACTAACTTTGATAGACTTGACTCCTCTCATCAATGCAAGGTTCAAAGACAGCTCCAAAAGACTCATGATGGAAAAAGCTGTGCACATCCAGAGAAAGAATAATGGAGTCTGAATGTGGATTGAGGCAAACTATTTGCTCTCTTTTTTTCCACTTTTTTGGTTTTGTTTCTCCTTTCTCATGATTCCTTCCATTGGTTATAATTCATCTTTACAACTGGACTATTATGTAAATAAATTCAATGTGATGGTATATGTACAACCTACATTGGATTACATGCCATCTTGTGGGGGAGGGGAAAGGAGAGGGAGGGAGAGAAAATTTGAAACCCCAAAACTTGTGGAACTGAATGTTGTAAACTAAAAAAATAAATTTATAAAAAATTACTAAATTCATCTTGGGCTCTTATTATTTCTATATGATACCTATATCATTCTTTGCTCATAGATTTGGAGGTAGGGGATCTATTAGTCCATCAAACTAAACACTTTTACACCAAGTCTCAGAGAAGTGAGGCGACTTTCTCAAGGTCACATAAGTAGTAAGCTGAAAATCTATGATTTGAACCTATCTTTCTTCAAATCTATCAATCTTTCAACTGATCTACTTTGCATCCTACTGCGGCCCATAAAAGTTGAAGATAACTTCTCCTAACTCCTGCTTTTGTAGATCACTTGTGTCGATAGAACATGGCTAATTCTCCTGCTCAATATTATGGGTCTAGCCCTGAAAAATCAAGAATAATTCTCTAAGGCTTTTTACTCCTTCATTTGCTTTCTGAAAAATTTATCAGTAGAAAATTATTCAGTCAGACAGACCTAAGTAGATTTTAGAGAGGAGTACTTAATAAAATGGTAAAAGAAGAACAATTGGCACAAGACATGCCCCCAGATGTCTGTGATAAACTCTCCCGTGGGTTTATGGGAAAGTGGACAAAGTTTAGAGAGCACATGTGGCAAAGGGGTAGCTCACAGCTCCTGATGACTGGAATTCTTTTTCTACCACATATGGGGTGCTCATGAAATTCCAAATAAGCATGGTGGATTTTTGTTCCTCTTTGTCCTTGGAGACGTTCCTACCAGCTCTTCCAGGGAAGAGACATACTACATAGATGGGTAGATGAGAAGGCCAGTATCCTCTAGATTCTTTGAAGCTTGGAGGTTCTCTTCCAGTCAGTAGATAGAAAAGAGATCAGCCAAGGCTGAAAGTGAGGCCACTCCAATTTCTCAAATTTCTCTTTTCCAGCTAATTCAGAGTTTTTTGTAGAGAGTCCAGAGGGTATGAGGAGAGCCCACAGGTGATTGAAACAGACCTCTTATTTTAAGTAAAGACTTTTCTCATTTAAAATCATTTTATTGATTGAGAAATGTTCTCATCTAATAAAGTTATCAGGCTAAAATGGGGTAGAATAGTTTCCGTCTCACTCTGATGCTTCTTTTCTCTCTCCCATGTGTCATATTCATCTACTCACTAGCCAATTCATACTGGTTTTGATTTCCTTATACTTCCTGTGAATTTTTTTTCTCTTGGTTTTTCTGCCTTTGTTTTTTGTTATTTTCATTCTCTCTAGGAACCTTTAATCTTCTCTAAAAGCCAGAGTGTCATAAAGGCATTCCATAAACTAGTTTGCATTTTTTTTTCTGTAACAAGAAGACCAAGTCGAATTTACAGTATTTAAAGCCCTTCACAATTTGGCTTGAACCTATCTTTTCAATGCTTATGTGTTTATTTTGTACTACTGCCCTTTTCCTGTTGTACATTACATCTGAACTAGCTATTTCCTTATACTTATTTTTCTAGATCTCTGCCTTTTCACATACCTTGTCTTTATATGTATTATTCACTGTACCTGGAATGACATATTTTTTCTTTTTTTAATTTATTTTTTATTTGTAGTTTGTAACACTCAATTCCACAGGTTTTTGAGTTCAAATTTTCTCTCCCTCCCTCTCCTTTCCCCTACCTCCCAAGATGGCATGTAATCCTATATAGGTTCTATACATACCTTTACATTGAACTCATTTACATAATAGTTCAGTTGTAAAGAAGAATTATGATCAACGGAATGCATCATGAGAAAGAAGAAATGAAACCATAAAAGAAGGAAAAGGAAAAAAAAGAGAGCAAATAGTTTGCCTCAATCTGCATTCAGACTCCATTATTCTTTCTCTAGATATGTATAGCTTTTCCCATCATGAGTCCTTTGGAACTGTCTTTGAACCTTGCATTGATGAGAGGAGTCAAGTCTATCAAAGTTAGTCATTACAGATACCATGTGTCTGTATTTGTGTATAGTGATTTTCTGGTCTGCTCCTCTCACTCAGCATCAGTTCCTATGTCTTTCTAGGTTATAATGAAGTCCATCTGTTCCTTATTTCTTATTGCACAATAGTATTCCATTACACTCATATACCACATTTTGTTTAGCCATTCCCCAATTGATAGGAATCCCTTTGATTTCCAATTCTTTACCACCACGAAAAGAGCTGCTATAAATGTTTTTGTACGTACTGGTCCATATTCCACTTGTATGATCTCTTTGGGATATAGCCCTAGAAGTGGTATTGTTGGGTCAAAGGGTATGCACATTTTTATAGCCCTTTGGGCATAGTTCCAAATTGCTCTGCAGAATGGCTGGATCAGTTCACAACTCCACTAACAATGTAACAATGTTTCAATTTTCCCACATCCTCTCCAGCATTTATAATTTTCCTGTTTTGTCATGTTAGCCAATCTGGCAGGAGAGATATGGTACCTAAGAGTTGTTTTGATTTGCATTTCTCCAACTAATAGTGATTTAGAGCACTTTTTATATGACTATAGATATCTTTAATTTCTTCCTCTGAAAACTGCCTGTTCATGTCCTTTGACCATTTTTCAACTGTGGAATGATTTGTATTCCTATAAATTTGACTCAGTTCCCTGCAAATTTTTGACATGAGGCCTTTACCAGAGACACTGGTTGTAAAGATCCTATTTTTGTTTTTTTGTTTTTTGTTTTTATGTAGGTGGGAAGGCAAGGCAATTGTGGTTAAGTGACTTGCCCAAGGTCACACAGCTAGTAAATGTGTCAAGTGTCTGAGGCCAAATTTGAACTCAGGTACTTCTGACTCCAGGACCGGTGCTCTGCTCACTGTGCCACCCAGCTGCCCCTGGTTGTAAAGATTCTTTCCCAATTTTCTGCTTCCCTCCTAATCTTTGTTGCATTGGCTTTGTATGTATAAAAACTTTTTAGTTTCACATAATCAAAATTATCCATTTTGCATTTCATAACACTCTCTATCTCTTGTTTGGTCAGGAATTCTTCCCTTTCCCATAAATATGACAGATAAACTATTGCTTGCTCTCCCAAATTGCTAATAGTATCAGCCATTATTCCTAAACCATGAATCCATTTTGACTTTACTTTGGTATATGGTATAAGATATTGGTCTATGCCCAGTTTCTGCCATATTATTTTCTAGTTTTCCCAGCAGTTTTTGTGAAATAGTGAATTCTTAACTCAGAAGCTGGATTCTTTGGGTTTATCAAAAAGTAGATGGCTATTGTCACTGACTACTGTGTCTTGTGTACCTAACCTATTCCACCGATCCACCACTCTGTTTCTTAACCAGTACCAAATAGTTTTGATGACTGCTGCTTTATAGTACAGTTTAATATTTGGTATGGCTATGCCACCTTCCCTAGCATTTCTTTTCATTAATTCCCTATATATTCTAGACCTCTTGTTCTTCCAGATGAATTTTGTTATTATTTTATCCAGCTCTGTAAAATAATGGTAGTTTAATTGGTATGGTGCTGAATAAATAAATTAATTTAGGTCCTGGATTGAAATGTTGAAATGTTCCTTTTAGGCCCAGGTAAAGCACAGGATCCTTGATGACCCATCTTTTCTTGAATTTTTCTTACTTGAACTTTTCTCTAACACCTAGTTGTTTTATTACACTTCTGTCTTAGCTATTTGTGTATTTGTCTTATCCATCTACTAGTTTGTAAACTCCTTAAGAGAAAAGACTGTTTCTTATTTTATCCTCAAATCTCTGGTACCTTACTCAAGATATTACACATAATAGACATTCTAAATCATATATAAATATAAAATATATTGTTTACATGTGTGTATGTATACACATACACACAATATAACACATGTAGAGCTTTGCAATCCTTAAAATACTGTACACATTTTAGCTATTATTAATGTTATTGTTGTCATTCAATCAGGGTGTGTCAAATAATTAATGACTGCCTCATGCAGGAAGGCAAACATAGTATATACCGATAAGTCACAGGAACTGTTCTTTTGTCTGTATCTCCTGATTCTTAAGTGGTAGGATCCCAGGAGGCATAGGTGATAGGCATCAGTCCCCTCTTCTTTTAACAGATACCACAGATAGAGACTTCTTGTCACAGCACATCTTGCTTTTATTGTGCTTCATGTTTTGGGTTGTCATGTGTCAGGTATTTTATAAAATTTAAATCTATACATAAATAGGTATTAATCGTTTTCTCTCCTGTCTTTTTGTTTCTTTTTTGTTTGTTCTTCATGTTTCTTTTTTTTAAACTCTGACTTTTCATCCTTGCCTCATTCCTCCTTGTTTTTTTCTTGCTCTGCTTCCTGATCCACATCTAACATTTCAATGCAATATGTGTGTTGGCTACTACTTCTGTCTCTGACACATGTCAGTTCATTTCACCTTTAATCCCTCATCCTTTGCTACAGAGGGGCTATGACTCTGTTGAATGATAGTCTGTTGGGGCTCCTCCTGACACAATCCCTGGATACTGCCATGGAAGACTTTATGTTATGCTCTTTGTGTATTTTAGAAAGAACCAGAGAAAGAAATGATATTTTGTCTGTGTGTTAAATTAATTTTGCAGCATATTTCTTTTTTTCCTCTTTTAAATTGGTAAAAAGACAATTTTTTGTTCTAGGAGATGAACTTTTTTCCCCTATTGAGTGCAATTTTCAAAACTGTTCATTTTTGAAACATTTTTAGTAGGAATGACAGAATCAGAAAAGTACATTTGCATTATTTCTGATGTATGGTGTTATCCTTTAAATGTTGAATGCTAGCTGATTTTACTTGGTCTTCAGAAAGTAAGATATGAAGTTATACCCTATAGATTATTTTCTTATGCTAACATTCACTTTTCATTGCAACTTTCCCTATATCTTTATAAGGATGTTAGGTCACAATGGCTGTAAAGTAGCTTGTAGTTTTGAAGTTTATCTTTCCTTGGTTAGCGGAATGTATTTTTTAATTATTTAAGATTATTAAATGTATTTATTTATTAAATATTAAATTATTATTTACAAAATATATTAAATTATCAAATATTGAATTATTAATATATTAAAATAAAATTCATTTTGAACATTAGTATATTGTAAATAAGAATTACAGAATCAGTCTTTTTTTAAAATAAAATATGTACTTTGGATTTTATTGTACAACAGTATCAGTGTGGGAAGTAGTAATTTTAGCTGTTAAAAAAAAGCCAAGAGTCTTTGAGTATTAAAATATAACTCTCGTACTTGGACTAACATAATAAATAAATAGAACCTAAGGATATTTAAATAAGTATTTTTTGCCTTCTCTGAAAGAATTCACAAACTCTGGCAATTTTTTGTGTCTTAGAAATATGCAGGAACTTGTAAATTTTATTGCTTTTTTCAAAGAAATAGATGCATCCTTGGGAGACTGTTAACAGTTATCACATTTGATCTTGTTTACAGTTTCTTATATGCATACTAGTTGCATTTATATTTTCCTGGTTCACGGTTTTTACACTTTTCATGGCTTGGTTTGATTGTGAACAAGCTGCTGACCTGTCAGATGCTGTAAATCTCTACTGTAGCAAAGCTCTAGGATGCTCAGATAAATAGCATGAGACAATAAATTCTCATGAAAAACTTATAACTTCACAGAAGAGGAAAGCAGTTTAATACAACTTTTTGTCTCAGAAAGAAAACCAGTCTACCTCCATACAGGAGAACAAATGGAATGACTTGAAGGACATTCCAATCTAATTTTCTGGAATTCTTGGATTTTAGGAGTAGGTACTTAATCATCACTAAAGGCATTCTTCAATGTGTCATTGGAAGTAAAAGGGCCAAATTATAATTCATGAGACATATAAACCTATAGGATAAGAGTGGTGGATACAGAAAGTGTTATACATGAAAATGACAATATATAGATGGATAATAAGTTAAAAAAACTCATTGGATAGAAGCTTTGTTAGAAATGTTTTCTACCATAATAAAAACTACTCACCTTTAAAAGGACTATTTTAGCCAAAAATAAAATCTTTGGATGGAGTCGAATTTAAAAAGAAACCACCAGTTAAGAATGGTGATGGCTATTGCTTGTCAAGCTTTACTGTATCCCTCCCTTCAGACATCCGCCCCCCCCCCCAAAAAAAAGAACACCAAACAAATGAGGTCAGTTGATGAGAATGTTTGAGTTTAGCTATGCACATTACTTCAAAGTTCAGAGTTGAGTTGAGTAAAAAGTACACAAGATTAAATGCATTTTCTTTTTGAGTTGGCAGTATTTATGAACATGTTTTCTTATTCAATTTTTACAATTTGAGTTTTATGTGTTTAGATTTTTTTAAGAGCAATCTTGGTTTCTGTGTAGCCAATTGACAGTATATTTTGAGGACAGACTGTCATAGGCCTGCAAGCTTTTGATATGTATATAAGGATTTTATTCTGAGCCCTCAATTGCTAAAAAAAACAAAAAAACAAAAAACATTAAATGTTGACTTAGGGTGTGATGTAGGTAGTCTAATCAATAATATTGTCTGACTGCAAAGTTAGGAATAGGTACCTTCCAAGCCATGAGTATTGGGTGAGATTATCTATTTTTGAATTGTGTGCATGTTAAACTATGTCATGCACCATATCTATGTCTGAAGCCATGGCAATACCGAATCAGTGGGGGTGGGGGGTGGGGATAGGAGATGACTATCATGGTGTCATAAAAGAAAAACTTTTCTGGTAAAAAAAATTAGTTGTACTATCATATTGCCAACTCTTCACACATATTTGTCATTGGCCTTCACATTTGTCTCTCATTCTGTGCTAACTTCAGGCTTTTGATTCTTTCCATAGTTTCTTTTGCTGCTCTTTCCACATTCCCTCTCCCCAGCTCTTTATATTTGTTTACTAATAAAGTGGCTTGGCCCAACATTATTTCTGCTTCATTATCCTACTTTAAAGACTGATCACACCCTGGGTTAACCAGTTCCTTTAAAACATCCCTCCTCCAAGGAGCTTTCTCTCTAGCCCTGTGAACTAATCCGTATCATTTTCACTGGTCCTCCCTTCCATTTTCTCATAATGATATAAAATCATCTTAGAAATTTTTAGGAAACCATAAAATGTGTCTTGTTAGGAATCAATCAACAAGTATTTATTAAAGCACCTACTGTGGGCCAGGTACTGTGCTAGATGCTAAGATATAAGTATGAAGCATGAAATAATCCTTACTAGTTAAGAGATTACATTTTAATGGGATTTCTCTTCAGTTTTACATTTGACCAGCTGGCTTCTGACTCTGTGATTCCATGGAATAAGTATATTTCTTTTTTTCTTTTTCTTTTTTTTTTTTTTACTTTTGAACATCTATTTTTTTAAAACCTTGAGTTCCAAATTCTCTCCCCTCTTCCCTTCCCATCCACCCTCCCTAAGAAGTCAAGCAATTCAACATGGG
>CM053627.1:117022596-117108644 GCA_028646595.1 Phalanger gymnotis | reverse complement strand
TTCCCTCTGCCCCTTCGTGGGTTCTGTAGTTCTAGAATTGGTTCAGAGCCATTTTTTCATAGGTTTTTGGAGGGACTTGGTGGGGAGCTCATGCCAGTTACTGCTTTCCAGTCGCCATCTTGGCTCCGCCCCCTACCAAGAGGCTTTTGAGTTTAACAATATTGAATAGAACTGAGAGTAGGTGAGTGGTTCTTGATTGCACTGTCTAGCTGTTGACTCAAAGTGAGAATCCTAGGATCTTTTTCCTTCTTGTTATCTAGGAACCAGGCCCGCGTCTTGCTTCTATTCCAGTGTCCCCTCCCCAATCTGAGGGCTCCTCATTTACTTTGTCTTTTAGGCCAGTTCTTGCTTCGTTACAGGAAAGGGTATGAGCTGTGTGGCCCTTCCATTGATATTGACCTCATGGTGAATCCTTCTTTCTTAATGGAGTCTTCCCATGTTTTATCATCCTACTTTTCTCCTGATTTAAACAGACTCTCCAGCTGTAAGAGTAGGATGGAGTGCTGATTAGGTTACCAGGTATGACAGTATTCACATCTTTAACATATTTGATATCATAATTACATTTATAAACAACCTAACAAAAATCAATATGAAAACAAAACCACAAACAAAGATTGAATTTTGTGCAATGAGTGATGACCATGCTTAGCTAAAGAGAAACCACAAAGCCTCCTGCTTTGCAAAAGTAGGTGTGTGGAATACTGCATATACTGTCAGATTTGGTTGATACATTGTTTAATTTTGCTGAACTGACATTTTTTCTTTTTAAAAATTTATTCAAAGGGATGGCTTGCTGGGTAGGAGAAAAGGATGAATATACAGAAATGAAGGTGATTTGAAAACAAAAGACAAGAATAAAAAATTTTAAAACATCAATCTGAAATCTAGCGAAAGTCAAACAATTTTCTTACTAAAAAGGTCTCAGTCCCTCAGAACCTTTGTATCTTAAAAGCTATGAAGTGAGATGAATGGATGACCCTCAAATGACCTATTTAAAAATGGGAATGGTTATTTCTCAATTTACGTTTTGTGAAATCTCTGCTACTCTAGGTATTGATGATCAGGAAACCAGGTTGAACTTGGTTAACTTTTACAACTGTCTTATTTTCTGCTGAAGTCAGTTCTGTTGTTTTTTTATACTTGTTTATCTTTCTGATGTGTTCTAATGGAAGCTTGAAGGTTCATTACACAGTTTCTGGGACTATGTTGTCAAATACAATTCACCTCTCCTAGAATAAATGTTGGCATAATGTTATAGTACTGTGTGCTCCTAGGTGCTCATCTGTCATTGTATTTAGTTCTCATTTCATTCATCATGAAATTAAAATGCACAATCCTGAATTCCTATTTTCAAGAATTAGTACACTGAAACAGAATTTAAAGAATGAGCCTGAATCAAAATAAAATGACAAGGTCATTTATGTACATTTTTATGCTAATTTGTGTGTGTTATCTCTATTATATGGGGATGATTTTGGGGGGGGGGTTAGGGAACTGGAGAGTTCTATTATAAGTGTGATACTAATTGACACTTCCTTTAAATTTAGTCTTGGTTACCCAGGGTGCTGAAAAGTACATGACTTGCCTATAGTTACAAAGCAGTTTATATGGTCCTAGGTTTGTAGATCCAGATCTGAAATGGACCTAGAAACTACCTAGTCGTGTCCTCTCATTTTACAGATGAGGAAACTGAGGCTGGGGGAGGTTAAATGGCTTGTTCATGATCACATAAATGGTGATTATCATATGTTTGATTTGAATCAGGTCTTCATAAATGGTAATTATCATAGGTAGAATTTTGAATCCAGGTCTTCTGACTCCAGAGCCAGTTTGTTCTTTCCATTTTATGTGTCAGGAACAGTTCTCTAACCCAGAGTTTCCCTACTCCAAGGTGGGCCTTCTTCTTCACAAAGCCCTGTTACCCTTTAAAATAATGATGATGCATTATTTAAGTGTCTCTTAAGTACAATGGCTCCCCCAGTATCAGTACAGCACAGTCAATTATCTAAGTCATTTTTGTTTTAGGTTATTATGAAAAAAAGTTTAAAAGAGGTGTTTCTATTGTACATCTCCATTTTCAGGTATTACTACATTTCTGATTGTATTTGGGGAAATTGATGATCTCTTTAGTAGGTTTGGATTGCTTAGTAAATGAGAACATATCAGTCCAAGCATCTTTTTTATTAACAAACTTTATAACCATACTTGCTGGCTTCTAGCTCTGGTGCTATGAAAGATCTGTCATAATAAACCTGTAATATAACTGTGCAGAATACATTCTGGTTTCAGGAGCCGCTAAAAGGTAGCCCCTCATGAACAATTTGTATGAGAGGTTCATACCATGATACTCGTCAGTAGCATAAGCTACTGAACTGCATGTTAAACTGCTTTAAATAAGGTGTGTGGGGGTGTCCTTTCAGGGATTCATTAATCTTATACCAAGTATTTTTCTGATATAAATAACAAATGGGAGCAGATTTTAAATTTTTGTAAGAATTACCGGTCTGGCCAATGTTGTTTTGAAAGAATTGACTATTTTATACAGGGTATTCCTAAAGTCTGGACACAGGCAAAAATGCATATTTTCCAGAAATGAAATGAATGAAATTTTCAACAACATTTTATTTAGTTGGAATATTAACAAATAACATCTTCAATTCATTTGTGATGCAAAGGTTGACGGGCTTTGCGAGATTCACGTGAACTCAATGCAATAACTCCACCTTGCCGTCAATTGCCTATGTGTCCAGACTTTAGGAACATCCTGTAGAATTATAGAAGGAAAAAAAAAAGCTTCTTATGTTGCTCTGTTTTCAGTCTTGATTCTGAAAAACTCTTTTGTTTAATTTTTTTAAAGGATTGAAATGGAGAGTTATTAGAATTTCTCTAGCTAAAGAATAAACTGTAGAAAATCATGATTGGTGTAAAACTATCTGCCATTGACGTAATTATTCTGTCTTTCTAATCATTTTGGTTAAATAGCATAACAAAGGATAGTGGATATTGGTGCATTTACATTTTTCCCCAGTCTTATTTATTTTAAATAATTCATTCCCCCCCCATTACTTCTCAATAGTTATGTTGTTCTCATAGACAAATGAGGCCACAGTTGTGAATGTTTCTTCATAAAAAGGAAGTATTAATTTTTAAAAAATTTCTTCCCTTTCACACTATATTTAAAATGTGTTTAAATAGTTTTTGAAAAAAGTCTAGTATTCAGATACACATGTTTTATAATTTATTAAGGTGTGAAGCATCTGGATCTCATATCATTATCTCCCCTCTAGGTAGGAAGTGAATCCTCTTTAGTAATCTTTTCATTCCATTTCCTAAGCAGAAGCAAAAAATAAAATGGAAAAAGAAATAAAATCTTCTCCCAGTTTTATCTCCTTTCCTTCTTTTTTTATGTTCAAATAAAACTGACCTCCTAAGAAGTTGACATGCAAATGGAATTTCCCAGGATTCTTAGTAAAAACTGAGGACTTTAAAATACTTCTTAGATTAAAGTTAATCTCAAATAAAGAAGAATGGAGAAATTCAAAGGAATTTATTAGGGACATGAGAACTTCTATTCAAAGAAGCTTAATTCTTAAGAGAAGTAGATCAGACACGGATCAATAAATGACCTTCCCAGTTGTAAACTTCCCATCTGGTTCAAGCTGTTGTCTGAACCTCCATTCGTGTCTTCTTGGTTTTAGCTCAGTTTCTGGTAGAGACTAGTCCAACGCACAGATCACAGATGATGAAATGCTGAACGTGACCTCTGAGGTCTGGGACTGCAGAAGCCTTGAGAGGTTAGGTTCTTTACATAAGAATCTTGAAGGTCAGGGTCAAGTTTCTTCTAAGATAATGCTAGTTGTCTCTGTAATTTGAACTTTTCTTGTTCAGCTTCTGGGGGTATCCTTTACTGTTCTTGGCTTGTTAACCAGGGAAAATGTGCATGAACTGAGAGTTTTGGGAATTTTTTTATAAAAGAGGACTTGTAGGGAGAAGGTAGACACTGAAGAAAAGTCATTGCACCTCTGGGGAGTTTCCTTGGCAAGACCTGAAAGCATATTCCTAAACACTATGAAAAAGGCATTCATTGTAAGGAAAGGCCACATTTATTAGAATAGACCAAAAATCCTTATTGTTTGGACAAAGGATTCATTCGTTGTCTCAATGCAAAATACTCTAAACAGCATTTATTCATCCTTTATTTTAATGAGACAAATTAAGAAAAACAGACCAATGTATTGAGAAATTAGATATTTTTTTCCTCTGGAAAGAACAAAAATAAGCCCAGGAAATAATTTTCTGTTAAGTGTGAAAAGCACAAATGTGTTTTTAATTACTCTATAGAAGAAAAATGTGGCATTTTGTTTCTTAAACATAAATTAATTAAATTCAACTGCATTTTGATTCCTAGAACACATCCCAAAGCCATAGTTGGTAGTATCTCTGTTATACTTAAAGTGAATGTAGAATACTGAGTCCAACTCTTAGGTTGATGAACACAAATCAGAGCTCAAAATGTCCAACTCTGAACTTTGAATACCCTGAGACATTCTGAAGTGACGGATGCTTCTGAACCTACATCTGGTACATTCATTCTTTTGCCTACCTAGGTTTGTGATGCCAAGGGACCAGCCTGAAGACTCTGGTACTTTCCACCCGGTACAAAAAAGAGCAATGGCTTTGTCTCCCTGAATTGTCTTGCTGCTCCTCTTAGGTGACTTTGCCAAAAGCTGATTGTGAAATTCTCCTGAATTGGTGGATGAATGAAAAAGCATTTATTAAGTGCTTCCTGTTCTCCAAGCACTGTGCTAAGGGCTGTGGATACTAACAGAAAAGAGAGATAATATTCGTTCTTATGGAACTTACTCTTAGTTGAGGGAGACAATCCATAGAGTTCAATTCAAATGCTGATCACACTGTGCTGAGATAGTTAAACTGATCCAAAAATATTCTTTTCTCATGATCCTTGCCCTTCTGGTCTTAAAGTGCAGTATACCAAGTGATGAAAAGAACCAAGTTTCCAAATGAAAAGTTTTATAATGTCATGCTCAAAGTAATGATCTCAATTTTTATTATTATAATTTTTAAAAATTGTTTACATTAAAATTTAGTAAGCACCGTGTTATGTACTGTCAATCTATATAAAGGCAACTGGAAAGCTCAGGTCAACAACAAACAATAAGCACATGATGGGAGGGTATATCTGTGAATATATCTGTGAACAAGACCACATGTGGGAAGGTCTACTTGGAATCAAGTGACAATGCCCAAAACTGGAATCTGGCATTATTATTATTATAATATAAAAATGCAATAAAAATGATAGTAACTACCATATAATTAGCCCTTTAGTAACTAGCCCTTTCAAATTTACAAAGCACTTTGTATATGTTAAGTTAGTCGCTTTTCACAACAATCCTGTCAGTATTTTACATAATAGGGAACTGAGACTAATAGAGGTAAAATGACTGTCTCAGGGTCACAGTCTTAGGAAATGTCTGTGGCAGGATTTACACTCAGGTCTTCTGGATTTCAAGTCCAGAATGGTACCCATTATGCAACCTAGCCACTGCATACTATGTCTTTGCATAAAATGATGATAATAACTGCCTTACCATCCTTATGGAATCATTACAAAAATAAAATCAGATAATATATTGGAAAGACCTTTAAAATATACTGAATTCATGATATCAAGATGAGATATTTGCCATTATAAAATCTCTGAAATTTCCTTCTACTTTTAACTTAGAAGTGGGCACTTCTTCTGGAGAGAGGCAAGACTAACACCTGTAATAGGAGGCAAAGCCTGGGCAGCAATCAAGAGAAAAATGTTTTCTTTTTATTTCATTTTCGATTGAACTTATGTAGAATGATTAAAGGTTTTTGACTCTGAGCAAAATTATAATGCTTTTTTTGAATGCAAATAACTTGCATAAAGGGGAAAATATATCATTCAAACCAGTAATGTGGCTGTACTGGTAAATCAGACATTTTAAGTGTTTCGTATTTGAAACAAACATCTGTGAACCTAAAATAATGTCTTCACCCGCCACAGGGTTGGTTTTTATCTTCACATTTTTGAAAGGGAAGTAAAAGTGCAGTTTCCAAAAATCTGACTTCTCTCATGGCTCAAGGTACATATTAAAAATTAGGTTTGAATAAAACACTGTGTAGTCTGGATGCACAGCTGATAGTGGGAAATTAAAGTGGGAAGATCCTTCAAATGCTCTGTCACTTTTAATAGTTCTCTTCTACATTACATGACCTACGAATGTTAAGAGACTGTAATATTATTTCAAGTTGCATTTAATTTCAACAACACCCTATGGATGCTTTTAGGAAAAAAGTCTTCTTTGGGGATTTATGACTGGAAATAGGTTGGATTTACAGGGTCAGTGGATATGAACATATTTTAATTAAAAAAATAATGTTTCAGAATTTTCCCAACAGCTTCCTTTTAAAATTTATTATTGAGCTTCTTCAAACAATCTCGTTGAAAACTCAGTCACTGGCAGTCATCTTGAGTGTATTCTAATCAATTATTCTTTGGAACTCAATTAGGATGTTTCTCTTAAAAAGTGTGCCCTCTTGTTCATGACTGAATTGCTGATTTTTGTGGCAGATCTTTGACATAACTCTTAATCAGTGTGTTTATATTAGCTATCTTTGGGTGGTGAAGGGAGAATGAGAATCCATTCTAGGATGGTTCAAGTGCACTGTTGTAGAACAGGAATAGCGGGCTCCACAGAAGCAGCTGTTTTCATGGCTTCTCTGAGAAATATCATTCCTGTTCTGTGGTAGGTTGTCTGCCTGGGCCACATTATTCTATTGTTATTGGGTTTGGCCCAAGTATCCTAACTTTGTTTCTGAAGTACAAAACTTTAATTGAAGGGAAACTATGCAAGAACTGAAAATGCACAGAAACAACAATAAATCACACATTAAATAGCTTGCATATTAGTTTAATAGCTGTTAGAAGCCAATTACTATAATGCAATGGAAAGAGTCATTCTTCTAAGGACAGTAATTCAAAAATTGCTATCCTAATGTCTAATGTCATCCATGTGAGGGGCAATCCTAAATCAAAACCTCTCTAAGATGCTACAGGGCTCTTAATAGCTTTGTTCCAGTACTAATGAACCTAGGACATTAGAGTTCATTTCGTATCCAGGCTCAGGGTTCCTCTGCTGTGTGGTATTCTTGCCTCAGGTCCTGGCTTATGAAACACAGCAAAGGACAGTGATAATAACAGACTTGGAAATTCTTTATTATTATTTGCCTCAGCCAGGATAATTTTCTAAACTTTAGATGAAAATGGAACGAGGAAAGTCACTTAAGAGAAAGGGACTGAAGGAGTTTTCTTTGTATTCTTCTTGTGACTTTTTATCTTGTTATTAATGATGTTTTATAAACATGTATCTATACACACATATGCATATATACACCCAGAAAAGAGAAGAGGGTGCAGGAGAGAGAATGGGGGAAGGAGACACGAACCTTTTGTTCAAGTATTTGAAGAGTTGTTATGAAGAGGAATTACAGGTCTTCTTTGGACCCAGTGGGCTCCACCAGAACCAATGTGTTTAAGTTGCAAAGAGGGCATTTTAGGTTTGATGTCAGGGAAAAAAGAAAGGAAACAAAAACTCCTGTATGAATAGAACTGTCTGTAACAAATGCCTTCTCTGAGAGGTGGTGAGTTTTCCCTCCTTAGAGGATCCTGGGCAGTTGCTGGACAATCACTTGTCAGCCATGTTATAGTATGGATTTCTTTTGTCTGTAGGTTGAACTAAATAGTCTCTGAGGTTCCTTCTGGCTCTCAAATCTATGGTTCTGAGATATTTTCAGATTATTGGGGGAGTTATTTGTTACTCCCTTCCCATCTTGTGTCTGGATGTCTTCAGGGTTGCCTTTGATCAAAATAGCAAAAATAAGTCATATTTCTATAGTGGATTAAAGTTCACTATAGGCTTCATTTCACAAACCTGTAAGACAGATGGCTGATGCAAATATTGCTATGTCCATTTTATAGATGAGGAAAAGGCCCAGGGCAGTTAAATGAGTTGCCCATTGTCATACAGCCAAACTAGTAAGTATTAGAATTGGGCTATGAATCTGGGTCTCTTGACACCAAGTCGTGAACTTTTCTTCATGTTATCATTGAGCTATAGATGTCATAGGCCATAAGGGAAAGGTATACTACTTATGTAAGGAAGGAGGGAGAACAGAGGAATCAGGTAGAAGAAGGATGAAAATATTTTCTCTGTTTTCAGAGACTATTCCCTGACCTCAAATTGTTGAAAAAACTAGAATTTAAAGAGGCAAAAACTAGAGAAAGTTTTCCACACAAGAAAGAGTGGCAGTAGCTGCTGCTTCCAGAGCTATCTCTTTACAGAGCCTTTCATTTCCAGCTGTCCAGGTGGAAATCAGATAACTGTCAACCCTACTTATCATTTTGTGCCTTCTAAACAGACGAAGCAGTTCAGTTATTTTATTTGCCAAGAGGTGCTGTTGTTCAGTCATTTCCATTGTGTCCGACTCTTCATGGTGCCATGAAGGGCTTTCTTGGCAAAGATGCTGGAGGAGTTTGACATTTCCTTCTCAGCTCATTTTACAAAGTTAAGTGACTTGCCTAGGGTCACATAGCTAGTAAGTATCTGAGGCCACCTACCACCTATAGTCATAGTGATTCATAGTCACATGGTATAGATCACTGGGGACGCTAGCCCAAGATTATACTGTAAGCAATAAAAGGCTGCCTTTTTAGAAATCCTGGTTTGCTCGACACCAGACTTTTTTCATGTCTGTTCAACACAGTATAAGATAACAAATGTGGGGTCTTGTGTGTTGTTGTATAGTTTTGTTTTACAGTGAGATGTTGCTGTGGATGGAGTACAGGTCTTGGAGTCAAGAAGACCTGAGTTCAAATGTGTCCTCAGACAGTTATTAGCTATATGATCCTGAGCAAGCCACTTAACCCTGTTTGCTCCACTTTCCTCATCTATAAAAAATGAACTGGAGAAAGAAACGGCAAACCACTCTAGTGTTTCTGCCAAGAAAAGCACAAATGGGGTCTCAAAAAGTTAGACACAGCCGAACAACAACAAATCTCACAGAGTTATGAGGATCAAAAGAGATGACGTAGTTAAAATGTTTTGCACATCTTAAAGCCACAAATGGTAGCTATTGTTAAGTTTTTTAAGGGGAAAAGGAAAACTGGGAAAAAATAAGTAGTACAATTACTAAATTCATCATAATAAAGCCAAGATTTCCTTTGTACTTACTGCGTGTTAAGTATTGTATTAGACAAAGAGATACAAAGTTTAAGGCTTCGTCAATCAACAGACATTCATTAACTGCCTACTCTGTGCCAGGCATTGATATACATACTGGGGATAAAAAGAAAAAAAAAAGAACCATGTCCCTGGCCTTCCAGGAACTTATATCATATAATGTAAGACACCAATGCAGATATATTAAATATGCATTATTATAAATCAATACTTTAGAGCTGAAGTTCTCAAAACATAGTCTGGGTCACTTTAGGGGTTCCTGTGAACTTCTCAGGGAGTCTATGAGGTCAAAATTATTTTCATAATACTAAAACATATTTCTAATATTGTAAATATAAATAAACATAACTCACATAAACAAAAGTTCTTTGGGAGGTCCTCCATAATTTTTCAGATTGTGAAGGGGTCCTGAGACCCAAAAAGTTGAGCATCACCCCATTAGAGAGTTTCAAAATGAAGAGCAATTTGAGGTCTGATTGGAATGGTCAAAGAAGGCCAGCTATGGGAAATAGGGCAGGGAAGGCTTTTATTTTGTTTTGTAGCTAACAAATATGAGAACCTTGAAGAAGCATGCTCTGTGTTGAATAGTACAACACCTGTCACAATTTTTTGTAGATAGTAAGCTTTTAATAAATTCTCTTTCATTGATTAACTGGAACTGAGTTGTTAAAGTAATATTAACCACCATCCTCTGCTTCTCCTAAGACTATGACACATTATAAATTTGTAAGATTACTGATCATACTTCTCATCAACATGTTCATTATAGAGATTAAAATGTGACAAATGGCCTGCTGAGAGGATCGCTGATTTACAACTATATACTTTTTTACTTAATGTTGCATTTTGGGAGGGTTTATTAGGTGACATCATAGGATAATAGACACAAAGCTAGAAGAGACTTCAGTGGCCATCTTAACAAAATCCCTTAACTTATAGATGAAGAAACTATGGCCCAGCAAGGGTAAGTTTCTTACCCAAGGTCACAAAGATAGTAAATAAGAGTCAGAATTTGAAACCAGTTTCCCTGTCTCCAAATCTAGAGCTGTTTCTATAGTAAAGTCCCTTCTGAGGCTCCTTCCTCAATTTCTGCTCACATTATGGGACCACAAAGGTTGGCTAATACTACTAGTCTTAGGATTCTAGAGGTGACCCTGAGACACCAGGGTTTCTGGTGCTATCATTTATAAGCTCCAACCAGTGTGCT
Source organism: Phalanger gymnotis (assembly GCA_028646595.1). Lineage (NCBI taxonomy): Eukaryota > Metazoa > Chordata > Mammalia > Diprotodontia > Phalangeridae > Phalanger > Phalanger gymnotis. Next base: position 117,098,144 of record CM053627.1, on the reverse strand, counting down.
TCTTTTTAACATTTACACTAATAGACAGACTTCAGTTAGGTTTTGGAAAAGGGATTTGCTATGCAGGTATAGTAAGAATCCCCTCTTAACCTGGGGGTTTCTCCACTGAACACAGAAAGTCTTGCAAAGACAAAGGGGCTCGAACTTAGAGTAAGATGGTGGTGAGGCCATATGTGCGGCCAAAGGCTAAACTTAGAGCTTCTAGATAAAGGTGTTCCTTTTCTGCCTTTCTTCCTAATGCTCTTAAGGCATTGGTAATTACCCTAAGTATTTCCCTTTCAGGGGCTTGCCCAGAGCTCCTCCATCGCTAAACTGAACTGTTGCTGGGGTGTGCCTCTGTTTTCCATCATCAGTTCTGCTTGTTTTCCACTCCACAGAACATCATGCCCCCCAAGCTGCGTGGTCCCTCTTGGTCCTTATCCTTATCTCTGTCCTCTCTACCCATATTTTAGCTTTTGTGTGTGTGTCTTCCCCCACTAGATTGTAAACTCCATGAAGGCAGAGACTGTCTTTCTTATTTGCATCCCTAGCACACTGCCTGGCACACAGTAGATGCTTAATAAATCTTTAATGAATTAAATTGAAACCATACAATTCCCAAACTGCTTTGCTATTCTATATATAGGCCCAAAAATCTGATTTTTTAGCCAGTTACAAGATTTCTCCTGTATGGCATTATTTGTTTTTAATCCCATGAATAAGCTTTTTAATACCCTCAATTTGATTAAGGAGTTTTTCACAACTGGTTTACAGTTTTAATTGATGATTCAGTGAACTATCGGGACCTTATGTGATTACATTAATTGGGATGTGTGTGAAAAGTCCACTCTTTCATTTCTAATGTACCGCACTGATTGACTTGTACATGGAGTCCAAGTTGAATCCCCTTAAGGGAACCCTTTGAAACACATTTGACATTTACAGTCATCCAAGAAAAGTTCTGAGCCAGTGAGACTCCAGAAACGAAAGGAGTAGCTTCCGCTCTTAATGCTGAGCCTCGTATGAAGACTGCGAACTCTTGCCAAAGGGATCAGCAGAACCCAGGAAATGAGCATTCCCTAGTATCTGCAGATCACTTCAGACATACCAACCCCTGCTCAGCCTGCAGAGGATTACACCCATGCTTTGCTTGCAGATTCAAAAATGTGCAGCCCTGATACTGCAAGAAGATAGGCCACCTTGAGAGAGAATGTCTTTGAAAAACCATCAGATGTAAATTTAGGAATTGTCATAGCAGTTCTCATTAACTGGCATCGGGCCTAAAAGATTAAACACGGGAAAGTGAAGCCCAAGTATTATATCGCATCCAAATCAATGGTAAGGTGTGCAGTCATTTTTCAGACGTATCTGTCCCTTCGTGATTCCATTTGGGGTTTTCTCCAGCTCATTTTACGGATGAGGAACTAAGGCAAAGAGAGTTAAGTAATTTTCCCAGGGTCACACAGCTCATAAGTGTCAGAGGCCAGATTTGAACTCAGGAAGATGTCTTCCGGACTCCAGGCCCGGTGCGCTTTGCACTATGGCACCACCTAGCTGCCCAACGGTAAGGTGTCCCAATGCTTTGCAGTACTTGAAAAAGTATTTATTAATGGTGGTGAATACTACGACTTTGACTCTATTTGTGGTATGCCGATAATTGATAGAGAAACCTTCTGGGCTTTAAAATGTTTTTAACTATACCTTTGCCAAATTTGTTGAACCACGATGCTCTTAAACTAATCTAACCCAGGGGTTCAAGACATTTGCAAAAGACACACTTCATAGAAGAATGAATACTCAATTCTCTTGCCCTGTTTAAAGTGTGTAAGTGGAGAAAGCTTGACAGAAGAGAGATCCTGATTTTCTTCAAGGAGAGAGAGAAGAGAGAGACTCTGGGAAGCAGCAAACACATAGATGAACCCGTAGCTCGATCATGTCCCTATACTCAGCTTCCCACACTAGACACTTGAGGGAATTTCCCCTTAGATGATATCTGAGTATGATACATTGATCTTTTAATAAGGATTTGGTTTCTGCCACTAGGACTCACCTTCCAAGTCATTTATACCATTAGAATAGGAGTTTTTCCTACACGAGATAATGCTGAGCGAATAGAGCAGAACTAGGAGAACATTATACACATCCATAGATATATGGATTCTGTGATTACTTACTGTGATAGACTTCGCAATACAAGGTTCAAGGACAACTCCAGGGGACTCATGATGGAGAGAGCTATCTACATCCAGAGAGAAAACTATGGAATTTGAATGCAGATTGAGGCGCACTATATGCTCTCCTTCCCCCCCCCCTTTTTTTCTCTTTTATTTTTGTTTTTTTTTGGTTTTTTTTGGTTTTGTTTCTTCTTTCTTATGATACATTCCATTGGTCATAATTCTTCTTTGCAATTAGACTATTGTGTAAATAGGTTCAATGCTAAGTCATATGTAGAAGATACATCGGATTCCATGCTGTCTCGGGGAAGGGGAGGGAAGGGGGAGAAGAAAATCTGGAACTCAAAATTATGTGGAACTGAGTGTTTTAAACTAAAAATAAAAAAAATCTTAATTATAAAAAAAGAATAAGGATTTTTAACATGGGGTCCATGAACTCGTTTTGTTAATACTTTCATAACTATATTTCAACATAGGGCAGCTAGGTGGTGCAGTGGGTAGAGTGTCAGGTCTGAAGTCAGGAAGGTCTGAGTTCAAATTCGACCTCAGACACTTATTAGCTAGCTGTGTGACCCTGAGCAAGTCACTTAACATTGTTTGCCTCAGTTTCCACATCTGTGAAAGGAGCTGGTGAAAGAAATGACAAGCTACTCCAATGTCTTTGCCAAGAAAACCCCAAAAGGGATCATAAAGAGTTGAACATAACTGAAAAAGACTGAACAATAGCAATAAATTTCAAAATAAGTGGTTTCATTTTAATCATATGTATATATATATATATATTTTATGCAGTTAAAAACATTCTGAGAAATGTTTCATAGGCTGTATTGGACTATCAAGGGTCTCTGACATATAAAAAAAGGGTTAACAACATCTGCATTAAAACAACCCAGCATTCCATTTCCATGGCACTCTGTAGCATTTCCCATGGCATTCTCTGAGGAGCTAGGATGTTCTAAGATGAGGCTAATAGCATTCCCTTTGGACCCAACTACTATATACCAATTCATTTGAAAGTTAGAAACAGATGTTTGATGATGTTTATTTTTTCTGCTAAAAACAGTGAAAAATGTAGACATTGGACTTGATCTCTGAGGTCCTTTCCCCCTTCAGCATTCTTCAAAACACTGGCTCTTAATTACAAAGTGGTTTCATCAGAGCAACCCTATGACATAGATTGTGAAAGTTATTACAGTCACTATTCTACATACGAACAAGCTGAGCCTCATAAGGACAAACTGATTTGTTCAATGCCATGTAGCCTTTTGGTGATAAAGCTGGAATTTAAGCTGGGATCTTCTGATTTAAAAATTGCCTTCTTTTCACTAAACTATATTGCCATGGACACTTCACTTCAAGCTATTGTGACAGTGCTTAGTCGTGAGATATCATGTGGCAAGTAGACAGATTGCTTAGTATACCTGTACAGCATCATTTATAGAATGGAACTAAATACAATTTGACAGAGAACTGCTTCCTGTTACTGGAAGTCAGAGAATTCCAAAATTACAGTGCCTTTCCAGCAGCATTTTTGCAATTTCAATTGGTCAAAAGCTACGTGGAGTATTCTTTTCTAAGGATAGACCCAACTACTTAATCATATTGGATTAATTTTCTCCATACTTTGATTACATACATCTCTACAAACCTCAGAAAACAATCTTACTTTTAAAAATGTTGTTGTGGTCAATTTAAAGTTATATCTCATTGCTTACTTTGTTTTTATGACACTTCATTTCCCAATAGTTTCCTCTCACATTAGCATAATCCCTTAACCAGGAAGGGGCTGGTCCAGGTAAACCCATAGGCTTCTGTTCTGTGTTCTGATCTTAAGTAAGAGACCTCTGCTGCTGCAGAGACTCTGCCCAGATTCCACACTCCTAGACTGCAAGAAACTTGAGATGTTGATTCTATCCTTTCAGGTTGAGATATTATGCAAAGGAGAGAGGTATGTAATATATGCCAAGCAATGCAAAGGTAGAGATCTTCGTCCCTTTAGTCTTCATTTTGAAAGACATCAGGTGTAGTTTGGCATCACTAAAGGACTGTTTTCCTCAAGGCATGCTCTTTCATTGCCTGTCTTTAATTACTGCCTAACATACCATAACAAAGGCTTTGATCATTCACAATACTGGGATAGCTCAGTTAAACCACAACACAACACCTAAATTCTACCTAAAACAGAAATGGCTAAGTGCCTTACTTTGTTGGTGGATTGCTGTGGGATCTGGTATGGCTATACTTCTCTAACAAGGGAGAACTGGCTTCCAGTGGAAATCCACGCTGTCATTTCAAACAAATAAGCTGATTTTTCCTATAATTTTTCAATGTTTGCATTCTTAACATTGAGTTTCTACATTATTTAAATTACAAATTCATTTTATTTCTCTAGCCCCTTTATGTACCATGTAGTAGTAAGGAGCTAGTATTTATAACAATGCTTTCATGCTTTTTAATTTATAAAATGCTTTATGGATCATCTTATTGGATTACAGAAGCACAGAAATTTAGAATTAGAAAAGGGCCCCAGAGAACATTTAATCTAGTCCAATACTAACCTGAACTAAATCTCTTCTTTGATGTAGTTGGCAAGGTCTCATTCATCTTTGAAGAAATCCACTTAGACTGTGCAGGGTGGATGGAGAATCCAGCACATTTCGGGAAAGCCCATTCTACTTTTGAATAGCTCTGATTGTAATCAACTCCCCCCACCCCCTTCTATCCAGGCTAAATTTGCTTCTTTTCTTCTTTTACTCACTGGTTATAGTTCACAGAATTTCGGGGTTGGAAGGGACATCAGCAGCCATCTAGCACAACCTATGATCAGAAAAGGCCTTCCAACCATAGTATCCCCAACAAGACATCACTCATCCTTTAAAAACTGAAGTACCATCAGTTTGCAGGGAGGGACCTGCTACTTCCCAGGATATATCTAATTAACAGAACTATCCTAGTAGTTTGCTATGAATAGCATTTCAAGTAGTCTTTGGCATAGTATGAGGGAGTCCATAGCGTGGGCTAAATTGATCACCTTTAGTTGTCCTGCTAAGCTCAGATGAAGCTCTAAAAATAGATGGGCTATGGACAAAAGAGGATCTTCTAACAGAGAAGGGAGATAGGGAATAAAGATTTATAAAGCGCCTAGTATATACCAGGCTTTGTGCTATGCATTTAAAAATATAACTCATGTGATCCTTGCAACAACCCTAATTGGTAGGTTCTATTATTATTCCCATTTACAGTTGAGGAAACTGAGGCAATAGGAGGTTATGACTTGCCCAGAATCAATTAATAATTGCCTAAAGTTGGATTTGAACTCAGGTTTTCCTGACTCCAGGCCCACGATTCATCATCATTGTTATCATCATCATCATCGTCATCACTAGCATTTATATAATACTTAACTATGAGCTAGGCACTGTGCTAAGCGCTTTACAGTTATTATCTCATTTGATCCTCACAACAACCTTTGGTAGATGCTATTATTACCCATTTCACAGTTGAGCAAACTGAGACAATCAGAAATTAAGTGACGTGCCCAGGGTCATATAAATGTCTGAGGTTGCACATGAACTCAGGTTTTCCCAACTCCAGGTCCAGCATTGTATATACTGCACTACCTAACTACTTCTAAAGTTCCCAGTCTCTACAGCTTGTTTCCCTGCACTTCTTCACCCCAAGTTTCCATCAGAAAATAGTCTTTTTCTTGGATGACTAACTATAGGACATCCAGTCCTATAAGTATATACTCTTAGAGTCTGTCATACATTTTTAGTGAAAAATGACAAAAATGAACCAAGTAGGGAAACCAGCACAAATAAGCTCTGACCTTTTTTTTTTTTTAAAGGAAATCTATTTGGAAAAAAATAATCAACTTCTGAGTTATGCTGGAAGTTGTTCTCTGTTGGGTTACATATTCTTTTTGTTAAAAAATGACACAACTCCCAAAGACCTTTCTTTGTACCCATGATGGAGTTTCCCATCTGTGTTTTCTCATTCATTTCAGTTCTAGGTGAGAATGGGATGGAGAATATGTACCCTTGTGATAGTGCATTAGCATTCAGGTTAAGGCTGGGGCTGCTACCATTTTTTATGAGCTTTTCCGGCTAAACTAGTGCAGTGGTATTTTTGGCTTTTCATGCATAGTCAGCAAGGATGTGTATACCTTATGCACTGAAAATTGGGTTAAGGGATAAAAAAAGTTGGGTCCCTTTGATTTCCTTTTGAAGTATGTCACAAGAATAAAGCTTCAGGCTGGCTGGTCTGCCAGGAAGATGAGCAGAAAAAGCAAAATGAAATGCCAGAACCTGGATTACTAGAGGGAATGAGTGCTGAGAAAATTCCAAAAAAGATTTCTTGAAAAGCAGGGATCACATGGGAGGTGAACTTGTTCAAAGAATGCATTAACTCCCTTCTCATAAGAACAAACTGTTTTATGAGGCTAGATTCCGGTTTCTCTGATAGACAGCACCTGGGTTCTCAGTAGACAACAGACTCAAGATGAGAAGGGTTCAGTTCAGCTGTCATCCTGCATTGAAGAATGAATGGTCACAAATGCTGCTCAGGAAGTCTTGGGCAAAATGAAATGCCTTTATCACTGGATCCAGTTTTCCTCTTTAATCATGATACTAATTTCTTCAAGTCAGTTTTATGAGACATCTTTTACATGAGAATATTGCCTTCTCAGATCGGTCTTAAGATGTCATGGAGGATTTAAAACTTTGCAGAAATCATCACAATGGAAAGGTTCTCAAGAGGACATCTGCCTAGGACAGCCTTTTGACTCTACCCTAAACACCATGAACTGATTACCTAATCAGGCTTGAGGATCCCAAGCAATGTGAGGCTTAATCTCAAATACACTCATAATTCAGAAGTTCTGCTTTCTGGCACACCTTAAATTTTGATAATTGTGGTAGGAATAGGATCATCTTTCAGCCATCAGAACAGATCAGCTTTGAGAAGGTTCTTAAAGAAGGTTCATTCATCCCTACTTGTGTGAGCTTGGATACTGTTGATTGCTATACCTACCTTGAGGCCAAAGGTATGATGTCAGATTATTTGAAGGAGAAAAGCTAATCTGGTGAGGCTAAATCAACGTTATTTTTGAAAACCTACCATAGTGATTTAGCTAGTTGAAAATCATGAGTAGCAAAGATTTTCTGCAGTGGAAAGAGCATTGGATTTGGAGTCAAAGTATGTAAATTGGAATTCCAGCTTGATTTCTTCTTACCTGTCTGACCTTGGGCAGCTGCAGCTCATTTCTAACTAGTTTCTGCTCTTTGACTTTTCCAATTTTCATACCTTTTCTCCAGCTGCTTTCTTGCCCTAGTGCTACCTCTATCCCAGTGGCCTATTTAACCTTTTGGTGAGTTCCTGCCTGGAACTCTTCAGAGGTAATCCACTCCCTTCTAGTGAGTGCCTTTCCCTCCCCACCTGTCCTAGATTTTTAGCTCCTTTTTATATGTTTTCTTCCCACATTAGAAGGTTAACTCCTTGAGAGTGGGACCATTTTTCCTTTTGCTTGTATTGTATTTCCAGAGTTTTGTATCATGCCTGGAATACAGTAAAGTTTAATAACTGTGTTAATCTAATCTAATCTCACATTTGTTTCCTCATTTGTAAAATGAGTTGAGACTTCAAGCACAAATAATGTCACCTATAACCTTGCTTAGGGGATGCTAGGTGGTGCGTGGATAGAGCTTGAAGTTAGGAAGGCTCATCTTCCTGAGCTAAAATCTGGCCTCAGACACTTCCTAGTGACCCTGGGCAAGTCACTTAACCCTGTTTACCTCAGTTTCTTCATCTGTAAATGAGCTGGAGAAGGAAATGGCAAACTACTGCACTCACAACTGAAACAACTGAAGAACAGCAACAAAATAACCTTGCTTATGGTAAGCTTTATTTTTTCAACCATGTTATTAGCATGATTAATAATCTTTTCATATTCATTCTTCAACATTTGGCCATCACACCCATTTTAAAATGAAAGTATAATTTTATATGAGAATATTTATGGTAATCTGTAGCATCCTCTCTTCCTCCCCCTGCCCCCCACATAACAACCAGACACTTTTTGTGATAGTGTGCAGTTGTACAAATATGAAACTGGAAAGATCTGTTTTCAACTTTTTTGAACTTTGTGCTCAGATATTTATTATCTATGTGACCATAAAGAGGTTGCTTAACTTTTCTGTGTCCTTGTTTTCTCTAAAATGGGCAAGATAGTATCTGTAGTACCTTCTTGATAGGTTTGTTGCAAATCTCAAATGAGATAATAATATATGTAAAACATTTTGTAAACCTTAAAGTGCAAGAAAAATACTGTTATTATTCTGGGACAAATAATGATGGCTGAAGCAACATTAGGTGTGTCTTTATCATGTTCATCAAAATGGAAAACATCTCTACCTTCTGAACATCATCTAACACTGTCACTAGTATAGTTCATGGTTACCTTATAAGTCAGTCATATCAGTTCTTTGAAAAGTAAAAGAGAGGGCTGGACTTGATGATCTCTCAGATTCCCTTCTGCTCTAAATGAAGATCATATCTACGATCTACAGGTGAGAAGGGGTGTGAGCACATAGTGTGCAAGAATGTTTCTACATTTTGTTTCTTGAATGATGGAAACATGCCAGTAAGACGGGATGGCTGATGACGTGCCATTGGACTAGCCCTTCATTTTCTCTACCTGATAGAATTATTTGTTTTTAATGGGAAAAAAGAGGAAGTATTTTATCTTATATGGCATTGAACATACCAGATAACATGGTTGTCTTGAGTCTTCCCTGAGATGCAATATCTAAGCAATGATTTAGAAAAAAAAAAAACTCCATCATTGATATTGACAAAACATTAGGCAGATTTGGTTTTTTTTTTTGAGAAATTTTCATGTCCATTTTTTTATATAAGTGGCCTTGAGAGAATGAAGTAAAAAAGATGAGGCACATCTTACTTCCCACAGAGAGACTATTTTCCAAGTAGTTGGTGGCAGCTGGAAAGTTTTAAGTTGTCCTGCTAAGATGGATTCTTTATTATGAGGAAAGTCATAAAAGATGGCAGATGTTAGAATGTAGAATTGGATAGAGTAGCTAGTGTTCGTTTTATTTTAATCATTTTTTTTTGGTTTGGACCTATAATTTAATTGGTATAGGAAACTCTTAATAAGGAAATGCCTTATACTAGTGTAGACAGTCAATTTTAAACAAATTATAGTCTTAGAGCAGGGGTTAACTTTGGGTCTGGGTTCTTTATTTTAAAAAATGTATAATTCAATATAATTGATTGCCTTTGTAACCCTATACGATTTATTTTACACATTCAAAAATATTATTCTAAGAAGGAATGCATAGGCTTGACCAGATAGTCAAAGGAATCCATGACGACAGCAACAACAAAAAAAGCTGTGTCAGAGGGAAAACTAAGAATCATAAATTTAGAGTGAGAAAGGACCTTAGACATCATTTCTTCCAGGTGTGGGGAAGCTGCATCCTTGAGGACCTATCTCAAGTGTGGCCCTTTGACTGAGCTCAAACTTCTCAGAACTAAGTCCCTTAATAAAAGGATTTGTTCCATAAAACTTAGACTCAGTCAAAAGGCTGCGCTCAAGGACCTAGAAGACCATATGTGGCCTCAAGGCCACAGGTTTCCCACCCCTGATTTGCTCCAATCTCCTCAACATTGGTCTTCTTCAAAAATGAAGAATGAACAATAGCTTGAGAAAGTTGAGGTACAGAAAGGGGAGATGACTTTTCTAAAGCCACACAAATGCATAGACAAGACAAAAACTAAGTCCTCTGAGTCCAAAATTGACTCTTTCCCTCGGTCTTTCTGAATCAGAGGCAGCTCCTTACCCACTATACCATGTTGCCTTCTAATCAAGAATGATCAAGTAATGTGGTGTTTAAAGTATTTTTTATTTCCAAGTGTTGCTAATGTCCTGGAGCATTGGCTTTTCATGTTGTATTAGCATTCGAAATGGCAGCATTCTATAGCTCTCTGCATTCCACAGGTGGAAATAGCCTGGAGATTTCTGCCCCACAAATCTCTAGTTCTTACAGAACATGTAGCTGGATTCGCTGGAAATGTTTATCAGAGCTCATGTTTTGCATGAGATTTTGTTCTGTATTCTCTTTGCTACGTGAAAAGAAAATCTCATCCTATTTTTCCTGGAGGGATTTTTCTCATGGAATAATGGGTCAGATTAGGTGAAGTTTAGGAAGCCTGTGTTTATTGAACTCCCCACATATCTGCTGAAGGAATTGTACATCTATAAATAAATTTATTTTTTTTCCCCATGGTCTTAGGATGAAGATAATAAGATTTTTTATATAAAAAGTATTATTACCAGCTGTAATATCATGATTGTTGTTCTAATACTCCCTCAGCATATACTTTGTGGCATTTTTCTCAGTTTCAGGAAATTCATGTGGTTGTTTTCATTCTTTCTTCCCTTTCAAGGATTAATTCCAACAACAAAATAGTTCTGCGTTCACAAGGTTCTGTTGTTGATTTCTTGAGATTTCTCTGGATTTGTTTCCTAAAATAATTTCCTCAAGGAACCAAAACTTAAATAAATGGAAGGAAATAAAGGAAGGATGCAAGCATTTATTAAACACCTATCGTGTACTAGGCATTGTGACAAGCACTTCACAAATACTTACAAATGAACTTACAAAATTCAACAAAATCAACTGCTCTTAGCACATGCATGAGTTTCCTGACTTCTTCCATAATATGCCAATTTAAGCATTAAAATACTATTCCACAAGCAAAAACCTCTAAAAATCATTGCCTTTAATCCTACTTCTAATGTTAGTTGGGAAGATAAACATTAAGACTGACATTTTGAATTGTATCTAGTCCTCTTTAAAGTGTAACTCCTGCATTTCTTTTAGAAGTTGGTAGATGGTGTAGTAGATAAAAGCACTGTGCCTGGAATCAGGAAAACCTGGATTTAAATTCAGGCTGTAACACACACTAGATGTGTGATACTGGGCGACTCATTTAACTTCTGACTACCTGAGTTTCTTCATCTCTAAAACGAGAATAATATTAGTCCCTATTTTCCAGGGTGATTGGAAGGATCAAATAAGTGTTTAATAAATTTATGTGAATGCATTTATATGCATATTCTTGAAAATTTATATGTGCATATATATCTATGTATACGTATGTAACGATAGATATGCATATGTCTATGTGTATATAAACGTTTTGTCGTTCATGTTGTTTCAGTCATGTCTGACTCTTTGTGACTCTGTGGACCTCTGTTCATAGAATTTTCTTTGGCAAAGATAATGAAATGATTTTTCATTTTTTTTCTCCAGTGTCAAACAGAGTTTAAGTGACTTGCCCAAGGTCACACAACTAGAAAGTTTCTGAGGTTGGATTTGAACTCAGTGTCTTCCTAACGCCAAGCCCAGTGCTCTAGCTACTGAACCATCTACATAATAAATGCTTCTTAATATCTGGAAATCATGAATCCAAGAAGGCCAGATCACTTAATGTTCAGACTTTCTCCAGTTGATCCCAGTTTGTATCTTTTATTCAGCTAATTTATTTTTCCATATGACTCCCCCTTTAGATTGTAAAGTCCTTGAAGGTAGGCACTGTTTTTTCACGTAGTTCCAAACATGTATATAGACATGCACATTTACATGCATATCTATAGATATACACATGCACATATATATGCATATATTTAGCAGTGTAGGGGCAGTCAAACTTATGCCTGATTTGTGGTTAGGAGGCCTGGATTCAAGTCTCAGTTTCTCACTTATTCTCTGTGTGATCTTACACAAATTGCTTCACCTGTCTTTGCTTCAGTTTCCTGAGGAGGACTCAGTCAAAAGGCTGCACTCAGGGACTAAGAAGGCCATATGTGACCTAAGGCCGCAGGTTCCCAACCCCTGATTTAATCCAATCTCCTTATCATTCACCTCTTCAAAAATGAAGAACGAACAACAACTTAAGAAAGCTGAAGTACAGAAAGGGAGGATGACTTTTCTGAGGTCACACAAATGCATACACAAGAGGTTAGTTTAGATCCCTTGCAGCTCTAAAGCTATTATCCTGTGGTGAAAATATTGCTCATGACCACTTGTATTTGTGCAATGTGTTTCTCTTCTTCAATCCTATTCTTTTTGGTATTCTTAATTCTCTTACTGTACTATCATTCTGTCATTCCAATTTCACCAACCCCTAGAGATGGATCAGCAGCTTTATTTATTGCTACTGAGTCTGTTAATTAGACAATAAGCATTTACTAAGTACTTACATGTCCCAAATACTTCATGAAAACAGTGCCTACCCTGAAGAGGTTTATAGTCTAAAAGGGGAGACTTATATAAATCATTAGCTGAATAAAAGCTTGTTTGTTATTATGTCATTTCAGTAGACTCATTGTGACCCCATTTGAAGCTTTCTTGGCAAAGATATGAGTGGTTTGTATTTCTTGTCTCTAGCTCATTAGGCAGATGAGGAAACTGAGGCAAAAGAGTTAAGTGACTTGCCCAGGATCACACAGCTAGCAAGTGTCTAAGGCCACATTTGGACGCAGAAAGATGAGTCTTCCTGACTCTGGGGCTAGCACTCTAACCACTGTGCAACCTAGCTTTGGATAAAAGATATAAACTAGGAACTACTAGAGAAGGTTAGAGCATTGGGTGATCTGGCCTACTTAGGTTCATGGTTTCCAGATATTAACAAACATTCATTAATTGCCTACTCTAGCCCAAGCACTGTGCTATAAGTACGTAAGGAAGTGAAGAAAAAGGAAGAAAAAAAGATAATTGTATTCTTATCACTACAGACGACCATTTTATTTGAAACTTTTTAACTACTTGTCTCAAATCCCATGCTAGTTATCTGAGAATTGTGCCTCATTCCTCAAGGCTTGAGGTGTGATGAAGCCTGCTCTAAAAGTTTCCTGATGGTTAAATTTTGCGTGTGAACATTTACAACTTAGAATAATAAAAGTCTGAACTTCATTTTTTTTACTTGTCTAGGATTAAAAAAAAGTCAATATTAATTAAGCTTAAAATTATATGTGTATGACTTTTTTCCCTGGAAAGTCTGGTTGTTAAACACTTATCCATACCCCTCTATGTTGTTCAATAAGCATTATTTAAGTTCAGAAGAAGTGCACTAGACAGTTGAGGGAATGGAGTCATCACTAGATTAGGGGCCTGGTGATAATAGGCTACTAGTATCACTACTACTACAACTAATAATAGTGATCATTTATCTAGTGCTTTAAGGGTCCAAAGTGCTTTACATCTATTATCTCGCTTGAGCCTCATAACACCCCAGTTTCAGGCTTTGGTCCCTGTGGTCACCCACCCACTCCATCTGAGAGTGGTACACTTCACTGAAAAGACTAGATTGTGAGAAGTCACCATGCTCACTTCTCTCTTTGCTCAATCTATTTCCTCATTTCCTTTAAGCTTATCCATGCTATCATCCATCCATCCCAGGTTCTCTGGAGAAGAGATGTCTTTCCTTCAAAAGCTAACTTTACCAGAATTATTGAATTGTTAAGCCTGTCATAGTACAAGGCATTCACTGTGAAAGAAATAAAGTAGTTTTACAAAGATGAGAATTAAAACAAAAACCTGCTGTGGTAGAGAAGGGAAGCAATTCAAACCCAACTTATTTGCTTCCACCTGAAAATTACACTATAGTTTCATCTTAATTGTCACTTGCATCATGACAGCTGTGGTTTAGTTAAGTTTACAGAGTGCTTTAGTTTTCCTGAAGAAATACCTGGAGTGGTGATGTCTGTGTTACAAAACCACAGAAATTGCACTCATATGCCTTGGGAATCATTTGGCTGTATTGACTCAGTAGAGTAAATAAAATAAAAATGTATGAATATTTCCTGATTTGCTAGAACTCTCCTTTTCCTTTTCTTCTCTGTAGATCTTCTGCAAATTAATTAGTTGGCAAGTTTGAAATACCTGGTTTTTATTACATATTCAAAGACTGAATATCACATTTTATTTCTCCGATGTAAATCATAGTGCAGGGTCTTCTAAGAACCACTTTTTAAGAAACTCTTGTTCATAACCCATTTCATCCCCTTTAGATTTATATCTGCAGCGTATGTGGTCATGAATGTAAAAAGTGCCTTTCAGAATGAAAGTGGGTCAGATTGTTGCTTGTATGGGTTTGGGAGAACTTGATGTCTTCTTTGATTCTTTTGAAGGGTGCTGTTTTAAAATATAGATTAGTCAAGGTTTACAGTTCTGTTACCAGACTGAGCACTTCAAACATGTGTGCAATTTATACTCTTCAGTGCTTACAGCCAAAATCTGGGCTTTTGATGTGAGGATAAAGGTAGAATTTTCATGGGAGGGTAGAGGAAAAGACTATACGAAGAGGTATGTTCTTGTGTGTGTGCGTGTGCCTGTGCGTGTACGTGTGTGTTATATTCAAACCAAAGTGAATCCCTTCTCAGAAGTGTTCCTGTGCATTTGAAATATTGAGAAAAATACTTTTTGGTCCCTGCTAGTCAACCAGAGAGCTTATCAGTTTACCTGGATTCTGTGAAAGTTGTTAGGAGTGGGACTGGGAAAAGATGTAATGGACATGTGTAAAGCATTTGGAAGTATTGAGAAAACTTCAGCATCAAGGGCAGATTAGGGAATGCATCCTTCTGTTCGGATGCACCTCTGCTGCTAGGGTACAAGAGGTGATGATGAAATTGCCCCACTCCTCCACTTCCCCTGGCAAATGCAATTCTATGCATGCAAATTTTGGGTCAGAGCTCACTAAATGACCCATCACGTAGTGTTCTTAACCTAGTAGGTTCTCAAGAATGGCTTGTTGGTAACGATTCAAGTATCATGTGTTACACGTATAAAACTGTGCCTTTATATTTCAATGACTGTGTTGTCTCTGTCCTACAGAAAACTGGAGTGCCTGCTTTTACTTGGGCTTTATTCCTAAGGTTCCCAGGCTTGCTATCTATCTAGGATGAGCTTAGTTTAAAAAATAGCAGATGAGAGGGGAACTAAATATCTGTAACCAGGCAGGATCCAGTTCTCTTCTTCCTTTAAGTGACTTTAGGTGATTGTGAATTCTCAAATCTATTGATAAAGTCAATTTATTGTTTGGGACGGAGCTTAGAAGTTGACATTTCCTTCCTGGGGCACAGAATTAGACCAGGAAAACTTCCCTTGAGGCCCATAGACTCTCAGCAACATTATAGGAGGTGAAATTGCACTTGGGACACAGTGAGACATCCTTGGAATCAAAGACCTGGACTCAAGTATTGCCTCTGGCACATCTTGGCAGTGTGACCATGAACAAGTCATTTAATCTTTCAACGCCTCAGGCAAATCTCTAAAACTACACATTGTCCAGTAGTTGCCAATATGTATAAGTAGAGGAAATTTTTTTTTTTTTTGCAGGGAGCTCATTACTGTGATGAAATCACAGGTATGGTTAAAACAAAATTCAGGCAATGCCAGAAGTGTTAAATCTCCTGCCCCATTTATCTACTGGTGGGGCTCAGCCTGGGAGTTTTAGAAATGGGAAGAAATGGCAAGCTTTCATCATTTTCCACTTTCTGCTTCTTGGTCTCACCCATTTATTTTACATTGGCTGATTAGAAATACGTTCACTTTACCTTTCCTGTTAAAGGTACCACTACTTAGTGGGAAATACTATCTATTCCCATCATTGCTAATAAGTATAATAATAGCTGCTTAAACATCTTCAAAGTGATAGATGGTGTGTGTGTGTGTGTATGTGTGTATATCTATTGTCTAATCTGATTTTTGCAACATTTCTGTGATGGAAGGTGTTATTATTATCCCATTTTACACAAGAAAATTGAGGCTTAGAGATATTAGGTGAATTGCTCAGGATCATAAAACTTGTAAGTGCCTGAGGTAGGGTGGAACCCAAATCTTCTTGATTCCAAGTCCAGCGCTCTCTAATACACTATCATACTTACTAGTAGAATGGGATATAGGAAAATTACATGCAGGAATAAGCATATTTTGAAACCAGTTATAACCCTAGTAAGACTTATTGGTTGGCCAATGGCTATTATATTTTAAAAATTAAATTCAACAGATACTCAACAGATATATGTACTTGGCATTTTTGGACAAAAGAAACAAAGATGAGTAAGATATGTTACCATTCAAAAAGCATCCATTCCAGCTGGAGAACTAACATAGTTATACAAATTAAGACAATATAAATGACCACAAAGGAAAGGTACAGACAAGGAAAGGATTTAACAGAGAGCGTACCCTGTCTGTGGGGGCTGTTTTGCAAAGAATATCACGTAAGCTGGGCCTTAAGGATAGGAACTATCAGATGAGGTGGAGATCTAGGAAATGGGCAAGGCATTCCAAGTCTATGGGACAACCTATGGACGGCCAGTTTGGGAAACAATGAATAAAAGCTATCAAGCCAAGTTGTAGAGGGCCTGGTCTTGAATGTTAAGAAAAGGAATCTGGGCTTTATTCAGTCGGTAGTAATGAATCCTTGAAGGTTTTTGAGCAAGAGAGTGATATGATCTGAGGTGTGCATTGGAAAGACCGCTCTGGCAGGTTACAATAGGCAGAGAGTAGAAGCAATGAGGAGGCCATTTGGTAGTCCAAGTAGGAAGTAATGAGGGCCAAAGTAAGAGTTCTGGAGTGGGGAGGAAAAGATAAGTACAAGAGAAAGGCAATAAAACCCAGCCAACATGAAAGGTGGGGAAAAGAAACACAGCAAAATCTGACCTGAGTTTTCAAGCCTAGATGATGCAAGTGACCTTAAAAGAAATAGAGAAGCCGGGAAGGTCAAACGGATCAAGGAGAGGAGGGCAAGATATATTCAACTTGGTTTTAGAAACGATGCTCTTGAGATACCTGTAGAACATCTAAGTAAAGATATGTAGCAGGCAGTTAGAAATGTAGCTTTGGAATTTAGAATGGAGGTCAAGATATGAAACAAAAATCTGGGAGTCCTTTACACAAAGATTCTTTTTCATTGAATCATTTTAATTGTATCTGATACTTCGTGACTCCATTTGGGGTTTTCTTGGCTAAGATACTGGCATGGTTTGCCATTTCCTTCTCCAGCTCATTTTACAGATGAGAAACTGAGGCAAAAAAGCTTAAATGACCTTCCTAAGGTCACACAACTAATAACATTCTGAGGCTGGATTTGAACTCAGGAAGATGAGTCTTCCTGATGCCAGGCCTGGGCATCTAGAAGTGTCACCTAGCTGCCCATAAAGATGCTTATTAAAATATAATTTAAAACTTTGATATTCTTAACAGTCAGAACATACCTCTGTATAGCAGAACAACTTAAGATGGAGACACCCCAGACTCTACAATAGCCTGGTTCAGCTTGAAATGGAGGTTGGGTGGTTGAAATCACTCCAAAGTGACCTCTTGCATGGCTGACAAATAGCTAGGAGAGTCCTACTACACTCAACCCTGAGCCACGCCTATTTACAAACTGTTACTGCTTAAGTACACACTTCAGGAGTGCTATATATCTGCGTAATTATTCCAAGTCCTGTTGGTTTAAGAGTCAGAACAGAAGAGAGGAATGGGGGCAGAAATGAGTGAGACAGGGCGAAGGACACCGTGTTGATTCTCTTGCCAATAAGGGAGCTACTGACACAGTCGATAAAGCATTGGGCCTGGAATGGGAAGATCTGAGTTCAGGACAGCCTTGGACATATGGGATGTGTAACCCAGGACAAGTCCTTTAAACTCTCTCATTACTTCAATTTCTTCAACTGAAGATTACCCATCAAAATGAGAGTAATAATAACACTTGGCAGGATTGTCGTAAGCACCAAATGAGATAACATTTATAAAAAGCACAGAGCACAGTGCCAGGCACAAAGTAGGTACTCTAGAAATGCTTTCTCCCTTTCTTTTTCCTCCCTTCCCTTCCCTTCCCATTCCAGTATCTAAACACATATTATGTGTCCTTGTGATGTAAATTTCCAAACATTTGCAGAGGTTTTCCTTCTAAGATTCTGATAAAAAGTCCCATCTCATCAAATATTAACAATAGAATGTGTTTGTAGATGTGTTAGGATGGAGAATGGGGTGGGATGACCGTCAATGTTTGACATCATAAAATGCCACCTCTTCTTGTTCATTTATGCAAATGCAAATATAACAGACAGCTTTATGTTGGCAAGCCTTTGAAGAAGAATTGACAATTGCTTCAATGATACATGGAGCTTATCAACATTAATTTATTCGTTGCTTTGTATGGGAAGAATGGTAACAAATGGAAATTTATTGAAAACTTCTTTTGCCAAGGAAGCAAATACTGCATGTGGAAGATAAATGCCAACAACTATAATGAAAATGAAAAGAGTACATTTTGATTTGGTTTTTGACTTTGTTAGTGGTAGAAAGTGGTATCATCGATACTCTACAGTTTGGGTAAGAGAACCAGTCTCTAGGATCCTTTCTAACTCTAAATCTGTAACCTAACCAGACTACTGAATTGACCTGCAGTCTCTCATTTCCACGTGTTGATGAAGGTCATTCCCCATACCTAACATATATTGCTACTTCATCTATGTAAAAAAAATTATCCCTCCCTTCAAAGTTTAGCTGCAGTCAATCAATCAACAATCAATTGCCTAATATATGCCAATCCGGGCAGCTAGATGGTGGAATGGAAAGAGCACTGTATTTGGAATCAGGAGCTCTTCTTCATCAGTTGAAATCTGGTCTCAGACACTTACTAGCTGTGTGACCCTGGAGTAAGTCACTTAACTCTATTTGCCTCAGTTTCCTCATCTATAAAATGAGCTGGAGCAAATCACTCTTGTATCTTTGCCAAGAAAACCTAAACTGAGGAGAGTTGGACAGGACTGACTAAAAGTGACTGAACATCAGCAATGCGCTGGTCTTGGGGCTAGGTGCTAAAAATAAAAGGACAAAGAATTTAAAAAAAATCAATATTCGAAATGAGTTTACATTCTAAAGGAGAAGACAGACAAATACATATAAAGCTAGGTATAGCATAAATACAAAATTAATAAATAAAACACATATACAAAATAGTTAAATTTAAATTATTTTGGAAGGAACATTAGCATTAGGAAAATTTCCATACAGAACATGATATCTGAATGCATCTTAAAGTAAGAAGCCTCTGAGCAAATGGTAAGAAGAAAGTGCATTCCAGACTTAGGGGAAAGCTAGTGTAAAGACATGGAAAGAGGAGGTGGAGGGTCATGAGTAAGGAAGAGAGAATGGCAGTTTAAGAGGATCATAAAGTGCTGGAGGAAAGCAATGTTCAATGAGGTTGGAAAGATAGGTTGAGGCAAGGTTGTGTAGGGTATTAGAAACTAAACAAATGAGTTAACATTTTATCCTAGAGGCAGCAGGAAGCCAATGGAATTGTTAAGTGGGGGAGTCATATGGTCCCATGGTCAGATCTACTCTCAGGGAAAATTACTTCAGCAGTAAATTGGATGGATTGGAGTAGTGAAAGAAAACTAATCAGGAAGCTAACACAATAATCTAGGTAAAAAATTATGTGTGTTTGAACAAAGTTGGTACCTATGTGAGTAGACAGAAGGTTTTGGATGTGAAATTTTGTGAAGGTAGAAATGGAAAGATTTGGCAAATGATTGTATATATGGTATAAGAGAGTGAGGAGTCCAAGAAGATGCTGAGATTACAAACCAGTGGATTGATGGTGATGCCTTCAACAGAAAACAGATGCCTACTCAACCAAAGAAATATCTATTCATTTCTTCCCACAGTTCCCCACCCACCTACCTGCCTCTCCCCAATATATGAAAGCATGTTGCACTTCCCAGAAAATTGTCCAGATCTTTGCTTCCTTCATGCTCCACCTTGCATTGTATTTATCTACTTATTTTGGATTTCTTTGATAGTGTATGGGTACCTCAAAAGCAGGAACTATAGATTTTCATTTTTGTAACTCTAATGCCTTGCATTTGTTGTTGTTCAGTTATTTTCTCAGTCATGTCTAGCTCTTCATGACACCATTTGGGGTTTTCTTGGCAAAGATCCTGGAGTGGTTTGCCATTTCTTTCTCCACCTCATTTGACAGATAAGGAAACTGAGGAAAAAAGGTTTAGTGACTTGCCCAGGGTCACACAGCTAGTTAGTGTCTGAGGCTAGATTTGAACTCAGGAAGATGAATCTTCCTGTCACCAGGACTAGCCCTCTGTCCACTGTGCCACCTGGCTGCCCTTACAGATTTCCCAGGTAGTGTATGAGTTCCTTGAAAGCAGGAACCATAATTTTTTTTTATCTCTCTAACCCCAATGTATTACATTCAGGAAGTACCTAATATAAATTGAACTTAAGTGAAGAAAATGAATGGCTATTTTTTAAAAATTATGATTCAATGTATAATTTGAAGAGGTACTCATCCTTTAAGGGAGATACCCTGAAAAACCCTACATCTACTATATCATAAATATAATTTTAAGTAATCAATATATGGAAAAAGAGGTTTACTAGAGGTAGCTTAGCATCGGAGGACTTTCTGGAGTTAGGAAGGCCAGGATTCAAGTTGTGTTTCTGATGCACACTAGCAGTGAGACCTTGGGGAAGTCACTTAACTTCTCAGTGCCCCATGAAGCTTTTCAAGTTCTTAAGTTACAGATGAGTTACCGGTCTCTATTTTTTGAAGAAATTTCCATGGCAAGAACACAAATGAAATGACAGATCTGGACTATACCCACATGAAAAGAAATATGTTTAAGTATATTTCTGTAACTAAGATGCTTATCTTTCCCAGAAAGTCTTTGTCTTTGTTGTGGTTGGAGAAACACTGACCCAGCATAAGGAGAAGATGAAAAAGAAATTTTAGG
Source organism: Phalanger gymnotis (assembly GCA_028646595.1). NCBI lineage: Eukaryota > Metazoa > Chordata > Mammalia > Diprotodontia > Phalangeridae > Phalanger > Phalanger gymnotis. The sequence goes on along the minus strand of CM053627.1, from coordinate 117,077,147 downwards.
AGCACAATCTACCATAGTTACTACGCTAAGGTTAGCAAAAAGCCTAGATGGGCAAGAAAACCCAGTCTAGTGAATTTAACTTATGATATTAGGATTGTTAGCTATTTGGCTCTGTCATAAATTTTTTCCATATGGGTTGAGACATTTTTAATATTTTTCACTTAAAATCTTCAGATTCACAGTTCCAAGATCATTTTATTTCTTCATTTTTATTGTCCATGCTTGATGTAGGCTAGAACTCATGAGAGATGGGTGCAGGGCCAAATAAATTAAAACAGAAGCATGTGTTTCTGACATCTCAGAAATGACTGCAGGCTAGAATTGTTCATGTAAACAAGACTATTAGATTCAATTCAAATTAATAGCACACTGAATGAAAATGAAATTAGCCTTTCCTGGACAATTAAATTTATAAAGGAGACAAAATGATAACTTTTTAGAGTACCTATATTGGATTTATAACAGCAACAAAATAATTATCAATCCTTAAGCATGCTTGCAAATGTGTATTTGGGGGGAGGAGATAAGAGAAATAATTTTCTACTAGATTGTATGCTTACATTAGAGTTTGTCTGGGTTCTATGATTCTGAAAATAGGCTCTCGGTTACTTTTGGCAAGCAACGATATTTTTTGGCTAATGGATAGAAAAGCCACAATGCTCCATTGGGATCTATTCAATGTCATGGTGTTTGGATGAGGGCCCATCATGCTGTTATGTGGGAAAGAAGAAAACAAGCATTTATTAAGTATTTACTATGTGCTAGCCACTGTGCTAAGGGCTGAAGATACAAATACAAGCAAACATAAAGATAAAGACCCTGACTTGGCGGGGCAGCGGGGAGGGTGGGTGGACAACAACATGTAAAGGAGCTGAGAATTGGCCGGATGGGGAGGAGAAGGGAAGTACCTGGGTTGAGGGCATGGTTTTGAAGTTTAAAATGTCAGGAACAGGACTAGGTAGGGAATGAAAGCAAATCTGCCTGAGCCCTTTCACAAAATGGGGATTGTAGAAGGAACTTATCAATGGGGGAATAGGGAGCTGCCTTGCAGAGGAATATTCTCTAGGGGGAGCAAGTTGGTATGGTAGGCTTTTCCAGGATAAGGTGGTCTGAGGAAGTTCCAGGATGAGCCAGTAAAGATCAAAGTGATAGAAAAGAAACCAAATATGTTCCCTGCTCTCAAGAATCTTGCTATTGAATTGGGAGACAGAATATAGAGTATAAACAATGGAAGACTGTAGGAAATCACTAAGTCACTAAATTAATATAGTCTAAAGTGGGAAAAAAAACCTATGAAAAGGATGCAGAAGTTTTAGGAGTAACCAAGGTTTGTTGGACGAGTCAGCGAATACTTCCTGAATGAGCTTTAAAGATGGTGAGAGATTATTTCATTTCTCTTCCTGTCTGTATATATCCAGTGAACAAAATTATCAATTTAGAGTTAGATGCTTTTCAAATGACCATTTCTAACTTCACTTGCATCTTTTTGTGACGTTAAATAAACCACATAATTTGTCAATGGTAGTCTGTCAAATTACTGAGGGAGGAAAAAGAAGAGACTTTCAGATGCGATTATAAATTGATTTGTGATACTTTAGTATGGTCTGTAATAAATGTTATTACTAGCCATAATGAACTGAATACCAAAGGAGTATGTAATAGGCTCCTATGGCACCTAAAATTATGCAAATAGCTTCCTCCCCTAGCCCTGTTATTCAGTGCCTTGACCTCTTATTATTCCAGAGAAACAGAGCTCTCCTCTGTATTGCCTATTAGTTTCCTGTAGGAGCCAATTATTTTATTTATGTATTTATGACTTGAACAGGGACCCATTTTATTTTAACACGTAGCAATAAAATACCAACAAATTGAGTGCATGGCCAAGGCATAAGTATGTATCTAGCAAAGACATCAAAACCTTTCAAAAATAAAAAAAATAATGTACTTAGAACCTTTTTTGAGGTCTTTCTAGGTTCCTAACTGGTTTGTCTGTGTTTTGACTCCTTTAGATTTTACATTCTGGAAATTGGGGCACTAGGGCTCCATTTAGAAGCATCCTATAGATTTCAGTATCTGTCGGGGGAAAAAAACATTACTGTTTGGGAAGCTGATTGAATATTTTATTATTTTTCCATGGGTCAAGGAAAGGGTAGAGGTGTTTTTTAAAAAAAAAACTCTTGAATGTGAGGCCAGTTTTGTTTTTATTTTTCTTGTCCAACAAGGAAGTATGTTTTTAAAGTAAGTCTAGTTGTAAAATATTTCCATGGTGGTTTCGTGCTGCCTCTAAGCATGAAGCCTTTGACTTCATGCGTTAGGTGCCAGTATGCAGGTATTGTACAAAGCTATGTTTTTATTTAAATGAAAAGAGAATGTTTGTACCTATGTGTTTTCCTAAAATCATGTTCAAGGCAGAGATTATCAATGTATAGAAATTAATTTTATCTGAATTTTCTCTAGCAAAAAAGTACTTCCTCAAATAAGATACTGTACATAAAACACTTTTTAAACCTTAAGTCATTATCTAAATGTGGAATGTTGCAATAAAAATTATTTTGTTCTCATCTTTGTGTTTAACGAAGTTCAGGTAGAAAAAATTGGAACAGTGTTACGTTGCTGGTGGAGTTGTGAACTGATCCAGGCATTCTGGAGAGCAATTTGGAACTATGCCCAAAGGGCTATAAAAATGTATATATGCTTTCACCCAGCAATAACACTTCTAGGGCTGTATCCCAAAGAGATCACACAAGTGGGAAAAAGGATCCATATGTACAAAAATATTTATAGCGGCTCTTTTTGTAGTAGCAAAGAATTGGAATTCAAGGGGATGCCCATCAATTGGGGAATGGCTGAACATGTTGTGGTATATGAAGGTAATAGAATACTATTGTGCTATAAGAAATGGGGATGATGCAGACTTCATAATAATGTGGAAAAACCTATATGATATAATGCTGAGTGAACAGAGCAGAATGAGGAGAAAATTATACACAACCACAGATATATGGATTCTGTGACTACTCACCCTGATAGACTTCACTCTTCTCAGCAATACAAGTTGCAAAGACAACTCCAAAGGACTAGAGAGCTATCTACATCCAGAGAAAAGAACTATGAAGTATGAATGCAGATTGAGGCACACTGTTTGCTCTCCTTTTTTTTCCTTTGTTTTTTTTCTCTTTTGTTTTTTTTATTTTGTTTCTTCTTTCTCCTGATTCATTCCATTGATCGTAATTCTTCTTTGAACTTATTTACACAATAGTCAAGTTGTAATGCGATGTTATATGTAGAATATATGTCGGATTCCATGCTGTCAGGGAGAGAAAATCTGGAACTCAAAATTATATGGAACTGAGCGTTGTAAACTAAAAATAAAAAATCTTAATTATAATAATAAAAAAGAAAAACAACTGACCTGGAAAACAAAAAAAAAAAAAGAATTTATCCTGGGACAAGTTGCTATCCTGTTGTTATTCCTTTATGTTTAATGTTCACAGAACTACTGCACAGGTGGGTAAAATGATTGGGGTTTTTTTGTAACTGAATGAAAGTAATCCAAATATAGACTCAATTTCTTGGGCTTCCTGAAAGCATCCTTGGGAAAACTCCAGTAGCAGAAAGGATAATGGAGATGATATCCAGGAATGTACTGGTAACACTTAATAGCCAGTGCTCAGAAAATGGATGACATACCTTCGAATTTAATAAGCACTGTTAGCATTTTCTCCGTCACTTTCTCAAGTCTAAACAATGAATAAAAGAGTAAATCCAGCCCTCATTTGTGGAATATGATGGTCTCCAGAGTGTAAATGCTTGCAATGAACATTTAAAATTTGGTTCTGAGGACTGGTTGGAGCTATCAGTTACTAAAAACTGGTTGGAGCTGTTTTCAACACACTCCTATGTGTTCAAAATAGTTCTGATTTCTTTAAGTATAACTATTATTGTCTCAGTTTTTCTTATGTCTTATTTTATAGAATTCTGACAGAAGTGGTCCTGGAATATGTTGCTATCCTGTTACCACCTCTTTATAATCTGTGTTCTGCAGACTAATGCATAGGTAGAAAAAGAATTTATTTGTAGTTGAATAAGTGTCAGACTGTAAACTCATCTTCTGTAGCCTCACGGAAACCATTCTTGGAACAAATCCAGCAGGAGACAGGACCACATAGATGATGTTGTAGACCTCTTTCTCTTCTCTTCTGATTTTTATCTCATTGGTGTAGAGGTGTAAATCTTTCTATAGCTGCTTGTGGCAATGAGCTCCTCTTTTGTTAATTTAGTTTATGTTTATCTTTTTTATAATTCTGAAGGTGTACACTGATTAGTATTAGGTGTTAATTGCTTTAAAGATATTCTTCCTAGTTAGCCTTGATTTTAAGATGCCGGTAAATCTCAAAATATTCAGCTACAACCTGCTCCTTAATGTTATTATACTTTTCATGTTTAGCTTGGAGGAAACCAAAGTATTTTCATGGATGGCCTTCATTGATTAGTTCCACATGACCTTCAGTCTTCCTTGGCATACTTTCATAATTACATCGTTATTAAATATGAGAAATACTTTGATATCATTGGAGAAGGATTCCATGAGATGAAATAGCTGTAAATTTTTACATGCAGCCAAAGATTTAAACTGCAATTCTTAAGAAAAGGTCCCACTTGACAGTACCAAGGCCTTCACTGGCAAGACCTTCCTATTTTGGGCTATCTAGTAGAGGTAGCTATAGCCCCTGTGGAAGCAGTTTCCTGGCTGCATTTCCATAGGTGTTACTTTCCAATAGGATGGCTGAGGTTACTGGACTGGAAGCATTGTCATTCCCCCAGATTCTTTGGTAAAGGGTACTGATCTGCCTTCATGATGATCTGAGGGGAGCTGATGGTCTAGATGGTGGTGGCAGTGGTGGTGATATGACTTGTGTGACATATGCTGCCTCCTGTGTCACTGAGTGCCATGATTCTAAAGTTAGGCTGGCTTGTTCAGCTTATGAAAGATTGAGAGTTTGTGGGGATAGCTGACTCCATCTCCATAGAAGTTGCCAACCCACATGATAGTTATGAATGCTGGAGGCAGGTAGGTATGCTGAGATACAGGGGGCTGACAATCCCAGGGCTCCTGTGATTATCTGCTTCTTGATGCCCATTTGTCTGCTCTCGTTGCTGATGGTGATAAGGATTGTAGGTGCTTCCCCCATGCCAATAGCTCCCCACAGTGATGTCTGTTGGGGCTAGGGTAGCAGCTGGTCTAGTAATTTAAGGGGACACTGCTTTTCCCAAAAACTTTGGCCTCAGAATCCTAGACTATATTCATTGGGATCTAGGGGGAGATATGGAGGTCAAGGTGTTAAACTGACTTGCCTGGCATATGTTGCTTCTGCCTCTCCTTCAGTTTGCCTTGCTGGTTCAGCTAGGCTGGCATATAACTTGATATCATCCATATACATGAAGTGGCTAATTGTTTTGATTTAACTATTTCTGTAATAGTTTCACTTAATAGAGGAAAAATGGATTTGAGGTTAGGCAGAAGTATAAAGATTTTAAGCCCTCTTTCTGAAAAAAATGCCATATTTAATATGAATTATTCTTGACATTATTGTATTTATTGGTCATATGTTTTAAAGAGAATAGTTTTCCATGTGGACATCACATATTCTAACATTCTCACTATAGTCAGGTCTATTTAATGTATTTATGATACATGAATAGGCCATGAATGCAGAACTGGGTCAAATACTTTATGATAATCAATAAACGGTGCATTTTGGGTTGGTATACATTTTTTTGCTCATTAGTTGGTATACTACAGGGTGTTCCTAAACTCTGGACACATAGGCAATTGACGGCCATGTGGAGTTATTGCATCGAGTTCATGTGAATCTTACAAAGGGGATCAACCTTTGCATCACAAATGATGGAAATCGTATTGAAGACGTTATTTGTTAATATTCCAATTAAATAAAAATTTCATTCCTTTCATTTCTTGAAAATATGCATTTTTGCTTGTGTTTCCAGACTTTAGGAACACCCTGTCTTATATACATATATTTCTTTATATATTTTTATTGATATAAGCTGTGAATACTTTGTATAGTATACAATACATAATTGGTCTGTATCTGGAGGGGTCATTAGTATCCTTGTCTTTGGTAATATATTTGTAAAGACATATTGAGAAAGTAGAGTCAGTCCTACATCTAAAAGGAAGCTGGTTCAGGACCTTGCTAGTAATTCACATTCTACCATGAAGCATCAAACCAATAATTATGGATCTTATCCAGTTTGCCCTTTTTTCTATTTTGCAGAGGCTACATTTTGACACCTCTAATATAATTGTTTTGTCATTCAACAATTGAAACTCTTTACCTTTTGTTTGATTCAACCTGTGTTTGCGTCGTGTTAGCATTCTTGCAGTCATACAGATAGCAAAAATTTTTTGCATCCTTCAGGAATTTGCTCTTACCTTTGATTTCTTTATTTCTCAAGCCTCTGTAGCAAAATTGTTGAACAGTATTGGATTATGGGCTTTTGTACCGTGTTACATTGCCTTCAGTTTTGGACTTTTACTCTGAGTCATTAATCATGGAAATGAAAATTTCTAATTATTGTTTCTCAGGTTCCTCTCAGCCTGCTTCTTTTTTGTCTCTTTTAATTTACCAATATGGAATTCAGGTTTTCTGTCACTCTAGACAGAAAATCATGTGATTTTCAAATGCCTTTATGCAGATCTTTACTAGCTTTAAAGTTGCTTCTATCATGATGGCTTTTTTTTTTTTTAAAATACCTGCCCTTAGAGATATTCCTTGATATTTCTACTTTTCCTCCTATGGTTCTTCCTCTAACAACACCCGCCACATATGCATACTGCTATTTCTATAATATTCTGTGCTATAATGTGTTAATTCATAGGGGTTATAGTTCATGCCAACTTTTAAACATCATTACATATTGATATAATTGATTTGCTAGTTTGGTTCATGTAATCAAACTTTAAAATGGCTTTTGAGAATGCAGCATACCTAGTCCCATTTTACTTTTAAAATCATTAAAAGCTTTGGTACTATTTTTGATACCTTTTTTTGTTATGAGGTATAATTTCTGGAGTTTTCATTGATTGAAGATTTCCAATGATCTGAGGTTCTTCACCTGTTCCCTTTTTAGATTTTAGTATCTACTTGATCATGTCTGTTATTTGATCTCATTTAGATTTTAGGATGCATTTATTTTTCATGATTTCTCCTTCTCCTCTTCATCTTCCTGCTTCTCTTGCCCTTTTCCCCCTCTGATTGTTCTCTTTTTCTTTCTTTCCTTTTCTACTCATCCTCTTCTTTCTCCTTCCCCTTTTTTCTTATCCCTTGTCCCTTTCCCTTCCTTTTTATCTTTCCTTCTCCTTCATCACTCTCCTCCTCCTTCTCCTTTGTTCCCCTTCCCATTCTCTTCTCCCTTTTCTCATCCCCCCAGTTTTAAAAATTTCACCTCTTATTTACTCTCATTTCACTTTTAAGATGTGACTATTTTTTTATGATTGCCTTGTTCTGGTTGGCTGTAAGTTACTGAGTGGCTCTTTCCCTTTCACCTTCCCTTTATTCTTCCCATTCCATTTTCCTTTCCCCTACCACATTTTTATACCCCTCCTTCTATGGCCTTCCTCCACCTCATGGTACATATGGTCTTCCTTTGCTTTCCATCATGAGAGACAAATTTAAACTTTACTGTTGGATGGAAGATTTACTGAACATTAGTTCAAATGATCATGATAAATGATGCTGAGTTGGATTTTCATTCAAATATTGATATCCTGGGATTTAGAACATTGTCCCACACATGGAAGAAGAATTATTTAGTGTGATTTGTTTCTGTTTGTGTGTTTTCCCCCTTATGCATGACACCTGGAAAGAGTCTCATTTTTTTCTCATATGGTGTTTTCTTTAAGAAACAAAGAATGATGAGTGGTTTATAAGTAGAAATTTGTATAAACCAGCATAACTCTCTTTTTTCCTTCTGAATTCAAGCCTATTCTTAATATCTGAAAAATGAAGCATTATTTCTGGAATCTTTTTGTTTGTTTTTGGCTACAGCTGATACTTTCAGAACTTAAGTGGGTGAAAAGGGCTCTAATACATCTCATGAAAACAGTAACTTCACATTTGCTTTTGAAATACATTAAAGTAGAATGCGATTAGGTTAATAATCTTTCATAGTATCCTATTTTAGAGTTTCCCAAAATAAATTACAAAAGACAAAATGATCTTTTTTAAATATTAAAAGGAGCAGTGTAAAGAGTCAATCCAGGAACCACAGGAGCTTTTTGAGAAAAGCAGAAAATCCTTTAATGATTCCAAAGTTTTAAAGGAAGTCTTGAGTGAAACTTGCAATTGGCTTTGATTTTTACATAGCTCCAAAGTCTGTTGTAGGAGGAAGTGGAATGTAATTAAAATACTGAGCTTAACTAGATGGTAAGATGCTTGGGCAGCCTGATTACACCACTGTGAATCCTCAAAACTATTTTAAGTGCCCTCCAACATTCTGCATATGCCTTTAATTCCTGATGAAACTGAGTCGGTAGAATGAAAAATCTCATTTGAGCCTAAACTTGGGGACATATTTTAATGAAAGCCTCATGTCCGAGGCTCTTATGTGACACTAAAGGCTGGGGGATAGACCTTTGTGGATTTATCATGTGCCTAGCTCATAATTCCACCCAGAAAATCTAGTTGGAAACTTACTGTATCACACCATCCAGTAAACACCCAGTTCTCAAAACTGAAAGAATACTTTTTCTTTCTGGACAGGAGTTGAAAGACCTAGGTTCGAATCTTGGTTTTATCACTTGCTATCCAGGGAGCAACTCAAACTTTCTGTACCTCAGTTTCCTCATCTGTAAAATGAGGAAGTTTGATTAAGCAATCTTTAAGATTCCTTCCATCTGAAAACCTATGATCTAGAACAAACAGAATTCATGACAGAGTTCACATAAATTAATGGTACCTGCCAAAGCAACCGCTTCCCAGAGACATATATAGCCTCAGTCATTTACAATTATGTGATTACAATTATGAGATTTCCCAGAAATATTTCCTCTCATAGTTTCTTCACACATGATTTCTCTTATTGATCTTCTTGGTAGGCTGTTTTCTCTCCCTTACAACATCCTACCCAAAGTTCTCCCCACTTCCCAGGAGGTAGCTCCTCAGGCATTGCTGGTCTTTTTCTGAAGAAGTCGCTTCTCTGTTGTGGGCCCCATCCTGTTGTGGATGGTGCATAGGAGGTACTTAATAAATGTTTATTGACTGACTGATTGATGTGGTGTAGAAATATTTTACAATTTCTTTATCTGGGCAGGAGGCACAGATATCCCTGGGAACCACTCAAACTCATTGCCAGCTAGAGAAACCTCCCCTCTGAGTTCTCTCCCTTGTGTTATTGTTCTTCCCTGACCACACAGTTCTCTTAGAAGAGAAGAACATATCCACCCTATCCTTATCATTTTCAATTAGGTCTCCTTCACTGAAGTCAATTTGAAACATGGTGACTCAAAAGCTTAATGTATTTTTTCCTTCAGGAATATATCTTCTATTTTCATGAGCATTCCATATACAGTTTTCTCTTTCCATAAATTCACATTATGCAAATTCAACTTTATGTAAAGAATTCTAAAAGAAATCCACATTCCAAAAAAAAAAAACATTTATCTTTACTTTGCTATACGGTACTATGCTCTGTCTCTCCTCTCCTGGCCCTTGACTCAGTCAGCCCTCTGACCTCTCACCCTCCACAAAAAACCCTCAAAAAATCTTTTAAAAATCCCTTCAAGTGAAAGCAGAAGAATATCTGATTTCCACTGCAGCTGGATCTGGGCTTGGCTTGAGACCTCTGGGACTGAAAGAGGAGACTTTTGCCTCCCTCTACCTACCTGTCCCCATCGATGAAGATTGCTTTACATAGAGGTCTGTGGAATATAAGAGAGAACTTTACATAAAGTGAGAACTGTCTGTAGTTATAAATGTTAGGGAAAAACCCCCATTTTTCAGCTTGTACTCCTGTTCCCTTCTCAATTACCTGTTATTTTAGTGATAGCAAACTATAATTACTGTGTCCTTAAAGTATGCCATAAGCTTATCTCTCTAAACTTTTTTTGGTGTGGTTTTGGCCATATTGGACGGTGATTTCAACATGACTTATAATATTAGTGCTGGTACAACACAAATATAACCAATTGAGATTCCTGAGATAATCAAACTGACTTTGATGTTAAGTTATGCAAATGTGGTATAGAAATAAATATCATAGAAGTTAGAAATCATGTCCTCAAAAACTATTTCTAATTAGAAATAACTAAATAGAAATAATTCAAAATAACCATTTCTAATTAGGAACTCTGATTACAGTAGGAGAGATTCTTAAGGATCATCTAGGCTACCTGTCTCACTTACCTGGTGAAGAAACCAAAACCCAGAGTGATCAAGTGAATTGAGGGGTGGGGAGGTCTAGACTAGTGATTTCACTTGCATTGGGAGCTCCCAGTGAAGATATTTCTTCTATCAATGCAGATCTGCAACTGTTCCTCAACTCATAGCATTAGAGAGTTGCTTGGGGCATTGAGACGCTGAATGAACTGGATCATGTGTTAGAAACAGAACAGTGCTTCCTTTTTCCCAAGGTCAGTTTTCTGTCTACCACCTTGTCACCTATCTTGATGACCCCAGAGGTTAAGAATGTAGTAAACAGCAGCTCTAGGATGCAAGTTAGGACCTCCGATTCCAAATTCATCATGTGTGCCACACTACCACAGAAATAATCGTCAAATCTGTGTGTTCAAATAAGTCAACATATTATGATAATATTCTTTTTCCTTTTCCAAATAATTCTTATTCAGCTTAGCTTATGTCTCTTAACATCTTCAATGCATAGGGAAAGACAAAAGTGAGCTAAATCTAAACGAGTGAAACTAATCAGAATATGGCAACTGCTTTTTTTCTTTTTTGCTTTTGTGGAATGAATTTTCAGAGACACATTGGAGACTTTACAGTCACATCTCTAGTTGTTTTGGTTCTAAGAAACAGGTTCAGTCAGGTCAATGGCCTTACTCCAAAAAATGTCCATGTAGAGTATAAATGCTTTATCAGATGTTAGGTCTTGGAATCACAGGGCTTGGAGCTGAATGGTCCCTTGGAGGTCAACTAGTCTAACCCCTTTATTCAGGGAACTGACTTGTGAAATCATATTCTGTTGAATCCTTCCTTCTGTATTTTGAGGTTTTTGCATAAAATGATCTGCTGATAAAATAGAAGTTTCTGCTTTGTTTAAATTGAATGGATGAATCAAACATTCATGTAGCTCTTATTATATGCAAAGTACTGTGCTAAACGCTAGGGATACAAATAGAAAAATTAGTCCCCTGCTCTCAAGTAATTCACATTGGAATGGGAGAGACAATACTTATGAAAGATTTAAACTCCATGTCAGATGGAAAGGTCCCAGGGTTCTTAGAGTATAACAGCAAGGCAGATGCTAATGCCTTTTCTTTAGTTTCTGTTGATGAAATCATTGCTGATGTTGATGCTGAGCCATTTGACTGTGCCAATAACTTTGGTGAAAAGAATTTTCTTTTCTTGGTCTTTAGTACCTATAGCTGTAGCACCTAGAGCAGCAGTTTCCAGTTTGCCTCCCTCCACAGGAGTCACTTCCCAGGATGATGACTATAGGTGCTAGGCTGGAAACATTGCTGTTCTCAAGGCTCTTTGGTTCAGAGTCCTCAGCTGTCTCCATCATGGTCTGAGGGTAGATGATGGTCAAGGTGAAGGTTATAATTTGACATACCTGTCCCTTGTAGCCTCCTGTGTCTCCTTTGGTATACTTTGGTTCTTCAACAAGGCTTTCTTGCCTGCCCTCTGAGTGGCAGTTGGTTGATGGTTTCTGAGAATGATGGGCCTTTTCTTCACAAGAGCTGCCTCTCCAGATGATGATTGTGAAGACTGGGCTAGAAGAAAGACTGATGGTCTGAGGAGTGCTGCCATACCATGGGCTCTTGTGCTTATAGCATCTGGTCAGCTATTGTTGGCAGAGGTGGTGGTGTCAGGTGGTCACCTGACTTATTTGTTTTACTTTTACTTGGAAGGTGCTTTATCGCTCCCAGCACGTCTCCCTCATGGATCCAATGAGCTTGTCACTTGGCAGGAATAAGAGACAATAGATCGATGACCTTAGTACTATGTTGGTACATGTTAGTGGTGGCAATAAGCTAGCACTCTCTTAGTTTAAGGCCACTGCGGGGATGAAATGAGGCACTTATAAGCCATTGAACAATTAATAAAAGAAGTATTACTTTTCCCTAAGACAGCAAAGCTATGCAACAAGGGTAGAGTGGCACTATCATTTCTGGACACAGACTCCCTTTTTCCATATGGAAATGCATCTGATCATCAGTGCAAGATATGGTGAAGGACATAATGACTCTCTTATGGTGAAATGCACCAAATCATGGAGCCCCGACTGCATTTGGGTTGGGCTTTTCATTCTTAAGTATCTAATAAGCTGCATCAGAGAAACAAGATCTAGGGATGCTTTGTTTCCTTTTTGGGAAAACTAAACTCTGTCGCAGAGGAGAGGAGGTCATAACCCGAGTTGTGGGGAAGTGCTGGTAGATATCGAAATATCCTAGAGATTAGAAAAAGCCAGAGCAGGTTCACTCCTAGTTGTACATGTCTATAGGGAATCATAGGATGAGAGTTGGAATGCAATTCAGAATCCATATATTCACCTCAAGTTAAAGGTTAGGAAATTAGGCCAAGGGAGGCTAAGTGATTTGCCCATAGTAACATGGCTAGTGTCAGAGATGGAATTTGAATCCATATCCTCCGACTTCAGAGCCAGTGATCTTTCCATTGTACAACACTGCTTCTACTCATGAGCATACATGCCATTTCTCCCTATAGAATGTAAGCTCCTTGAGATGAGAAACAATTCCATTCTTTGTCTATATATTCCCCATAGCTAGTGCAGGTACTAAATAAATTGATGAATCTGTCCCCTGTTTCTCAAAATACAGATACATTGCTGCGATTTCCTTAATTGCTTCCAAACTGTGTTGGAGAGAAATTTTAACCCTAATTCTCTGATTAAAGAATCTGTGTTCTTTTTCTCTACTAGGCTGCCTCCACAGATTATGAGGATTCATAAAAAATGCATAATATTCATGAAGAGTGAAAAATCATGAAAATGGTACAATTTGGTTCAGTGTGATCTGGTTTAATAATTTAAAAAAATCATAGACAAATCAAACTAGCAAAGTATTGCTTCACTTCTTTTGACTGTTTATTTTTAAAAATCTGATTGATAAGTGATCTTCTAGGGGAATCACAAGATGGGGTCAGAAAAGAAACGACTAATTAATTGCAGGATGTTGGAAACTCTACTTCCTGTTTTCTTCTTTTTAAAATAAGTTTTTATTGATGCCTTATTTCTTAAATCCTCATAGTTATCCTGAGTATCCTTTCTCCCTCATCCAGAGAGCTATCCCCTATAACAAATATAAATTTTAAAGAGGAAAAAAAATAGTCCAAAAATATGTGAGATGTGTAATGCCTGTGGACCTCCCACCTCCAGAAAGGGCTGAGTGGCTGCTGTCTTCTCAGATCATTTTATTTGAGTCATGATTGATGTTTAAAATTTTGATACATTCACTTTTGACTTTTTGTTATGTAGTTCTTTCCATTTACATTGTTGTAGTGGGATATATATATGTGTATATACATACATATACACATATAACACTCAAAAAGGGAATGTTTCTATCTGTATACATATACACATTTACATTGTTGTAGTGGGATATATTTTTATATGTACATATTTTTTCATATTATATATACATATATAGCTTCACTGCATCGATTCGTGTAACTCCTTCCATTCTTCTTTGTATTCGTCACATACATTATTGCTTACAGAGCATAGTAATATTCTGCTGTATTCATGTACCCTTACCACAATTTGTTTAGCCACCCCCCACTCAATGGGCACATACTTTGTTTCTATTTCTTTGCTCTCACAAAAAGTGCCAGCACCAACACTTCAGGATATATGGGGACTTTCTTCTTATTGATGACTTCCTTGTAATATCAGTCCAGTAATGGAGTCTCTAGTTCAAAAGGTATAGAAATTTTAGTTGCTTTGCTTGTATAATTCCAAATTGCTTTCCAAAATCGTTACTTAATTTCATGCCTCCACAGACTATAAATTAGCATGCTTGTTATTCCACAGCTTTCCAACATCGAGCATTGCCACTTCTGTCATCTTTGTCAGTTTTGAGGGCATGAGGTGAAACATGCTTGATTTGTGTTTCCTACTGATCTGGAGCATTCTTTCATATGCTTGTGAATTCTTTGTAGTTCTTTTGAGAACTGTTTGTTCATATTCTTTGACCACTTACCTATTTGAGGAACCTCCCGTATCATTTGATGCATGTTGATGCTTATCTGCCCTTTGGAAAGCAAACTTGTTTAGAGATACACTTCAAAGTTCAGTTATTATTGTTAAACCCAAAACATCACCCTTTCCCATGATACTTCCTGCTTCAAGGACAGCCTTGTGGAGATTTGAAAAAAGAGGAGAAGAAATCTTTGTTTGAAAGTGCCGTGTGTTAGGAGGCTAATTAATTCTGTTGCTTCAAAGCAACCAAGAGAAGGCTGGAGGGTTGGTGGCAAAAAGAGTGGAACTTTCAGTTACTTGCAAAAATAGGGTGGGAACAAAAAAAGTCAGCTAGAACTGGTGATTCAGGTCATGCAAAATGTTGACATATTATAGGCAAGCTCATGAGTTCAGTTGGGAGGATGGTAACCAAAAAAAAGGCAAAAAGAGTAAATTGAAAGTCAGTTACTTATATACAGTTTCCTGAACTTAGGAATCTGGCATTAGTTCTTTTAAACACAAAAAGATATATGATCACCATCGGTTGTGGGAAAGGAACAAAGATGTTGCAGAGTACCTTAATATTTTAGGAATCACGAAAACATTTACAGAAACTTACATAATCCATTGGTACTTTTACACTAGCCAGCCTCTGTGCCTTTAATTCCTTGTCTTATATAACCTGAGAGGCAGCATAGGACAATATTCACCTAAGAACTCAGTTAAGAACCACAATGCCCAGAGTTCAAATCCTGTCTCAGACACACCTGGCTGTCAGACCTCAGTGACCTCGACAGTTATCTAATATTATCATGTGTAGAAGGGTAGCCAATCTGCATTCTTAGAGGCAGTTTTCTCATTGGAGTACCCTATACCAGATGCAGAACCTCTTGTAAAAAGGAAAAAAAAGTTACTGATTGTTGCTTCTTCCTTTTCCTACCTATATATGGCAGCTAGGTGGCATAGTGTACAGTGGCAGGCCTGGAGTCAGTAAGGCTCATCTTCCTGAATTCAAATCTGTCCTGAGATGTTTACTAGCTCTGTGACCCTGGGCAAGTCACTTTGCCCTATTTGCCTCAGTATCCTTATCTGTAAAGTGAGCTTGAGAAGAAAATACCAAACAACTTTAGTATCTTTTCAAAGAAAACCCCAAATTGGGTCGCAAAGAGTTGGACATAACTGACAAATGACTGAACAACAGCAAAATATATTCATGCATTTAAAGCATCACTAGTAATTGAAATAGTGAGTAGATATGAATGTCATAGTTTCATAATTTTAAGACCATCCTAGTGGGTTAACTTTTTATACAATCTGGCCCAACGTCATAATCATATTGTTTGGTAGTAATGATAACTTTCTGCTAAATTCCTCTGACACGTCATCATGGTGTGGTGGGTACCCTGCTTATGAAGGCAGGATAATCCGTGTTCCTTTCAAAGAGCACAAAACGACATTTGAACATATTTCACAAAGTATACCCTCAGATCAACTGTTGGGGGTGGGGATCTTGACAATGGACCTGTGGAAGAGACCCTGATACAATATCCTCTGAAGGAAGAGAGTTCAGCATTTCAAGAGAACACCAGCAAAGGAGGAGCAACGGGCCCAGGAGGCAAAGGGAGATCAAGGAGGAGCTAACCTGAGGTTTGACCATGAAAGCAGAGGAAGAATTGTGCTGTTTTCTAACTTTCTATTTTACCTAATCATTCTTGCTGACTACTTTCCACATTGCTAGAGGAATAAAAATTCTATCTAAATGTTAATGTACAAAATTTTAAACCTGCCCAATTTAAAAAAATCATTATTTAAAATTTACATGCTATTTAAATATTGATGACCTTCAGCAAAGCCATACTCAACCACATCTAGTTATGGCTCTGCTAGAAAGCCACATCCAGGAAAACACAAGTTCTGGTATGTCCCCCCCAAACTATGAAGGCTTGAAAATTATAACATTCATGGGCTGCATGTATTTAATAATAGGCCAGTAGAGCTCAAGTTGGAAGGGTTTATTACCTGAAGGTTGGCCACATAATAATTTTTTAAAAGTTACTGCAACTTATAAACACTATCTCTTTAGGCAAAGAAAGGTTTTGGTTTGCATCAGTAAAGAGAGTACCTACAGAAATGTAATCATGAACCCTTAAAATACTGCCTAAGGTGATGATAATAAGAGCTCATTTACCATACAGGGTGTTTCAAAAGTCTTAGTGCAGTCTGAAGTCATTAGCACCTCAGACTGCACTAAGACTTTTGGAACACCCTGTATATAATGCTTTCCTCACGACAACCCCGTGAGGTAAGTAGCTTAAGTATTATTAGCACCATTTTAGTTCTGGGGAAATCAAAACTTAGATTGAATGATTTGTGTCCAGGGTCACAACACCAATTAATATTCAGGCTGTGACTCAAACTCACATTCTCCTGATTCTGAGTTTCAATGCTCTTTCTAATAAATTAGACTACCTTCTGTAATAATGGTAAATAACAATGAGACAGTTACGTAGTTCTACGTGATTTGTAAAGCATGTTGCATATGTTATCTCATTTAATCAAAGATACCTGAGAGAATATAGTGGTAAAATTGTCATCATTTAAGTAGTCCCAAAGGGGTTTGGGAAGACATATCCAGTATACACATTAAATGGTTCTTAAGCACTTAGTTTTCAGCATTAAAAAAACTTTTTTTCTGTAACCTGAATTGGGTAAGGGTTGATATGCAAAAAAATGCAATAGGTACATTTATTGGAAATGCATTTGTAAAAATGAATAGTGAAAGAATTTACACAAAGGTCAATTTGGAGAGGGGGTATCATCTACATAATAGCTCCCCCTCAAAAAAAAGCCACACAAAAATTTTTTAAAATAAATGAATGGTTTCATGGATGAATCCTTTCACATGCCAAAAAACATTAATTCAGTTATTCTTCATCCCTAAGCTCACAGGAAGTTAGGCCACTAGAGCAGCCTGGGAAATAGCTTTGTAAAAATTTAAAAAAAATACAATTCTTAATATATAAATCCTGTGTTTACATAGCCACCCTGTACAATGAGTGGCTTATTCACATAGCCACAGCTGTCAATCAATTTGTAGTCACTAGCCAATCAGACAGTAACTGTGGGAGCCTTAGCCCAAAAGGAGAAAAACACTATCCAGCCAGTTTGTCAGTTATGATGGAATCTTTCCTTTGGGGTAAAAGCATTTTGGCTGGCATAGTGACAATGAAATATTGACTCCTCTATTCCCAGGCCAGGAATTTTGAATCGTGGGGTTTATCCAGTACAGATGTCTGAATTTTAAGCACATCACTGTCATCATCATATTTTAGATATCCACCTGGACAAGCATTATGCTAGGCACTATACTTAACAAGTCAATTTAAAACAATTCAATTCAATTCATCTATGAGATTATACTGTTAAGTATCTTTGGTACATGTGAAGTCACTGAACCTGCTACTTATACAAATATTTGGTTAAATAAAGCAAGCATTTCCAAGCTAGTTTTAATCGGGGAAAGAAGAGTATGAAATGCTAGAAGTAAACAATCCAGTACTATTTTCTTGCATATGAAGACATCACTGACATTACTTTATTGCAGAGATATAGCCTGGAGTCTTCTCTAGCAAAATTTTAGCTCTAGAGGAGATGGATCTTGACAACAGTGACTGAACAGTCCTTTTCATTGGGTTTCATATCATAGTCTTGACAGTTGTTCAAGTTGCCTATAGGTTGCTAGGCAACGAATAAGGGGGATGGGGAACTAAAACTCAAAATTACATATGCATTGTATGCATATTCTATCAAGGGCACATTACATAAATCATCTGGTATACTACTGTACCTTTCCATTCAGCTGTTTGTGAGAAGCTCCAAATTTAGCCTGTGAAAAGTAGTTGGCATTTGTTATTGCTCTCTCCTGAAAATGTGCACAGTACTAGAAAACATGCACAAAATTTGCTGATTTTATTGATACTGTGTGACATGAAATATGCATATATTTGTTACAGAAAGAAAAGTTTCACTTGAATACAATATGTGTATTTTATTTCTGTATGAAGGGGAATTAATAATTAAGGTGATTTAAGCATATCTTAGATCACTTTATTTAAAACAAATGAACAAAGATGGTAACTTTAAGATTGACATAATGTTGAATAACACATGATTAGATGTAATTAT
Organism: Phalanger gymnotis; assembly: GCA_028646595.1. Classification (NCBI taxonomy): domain Eukaryota; kingdom Metazoa; phylum Chordata; class Mammalia; order Diprotodontia; family Phalangeridae; genus Phalanger; species Phalanger gymnotis. Next base: position 117,058,559 of record CM053627.1, on the reverse strand, counting down.
GAGGGTGTGTAGCCATGTATCCACTTTTATTATTATTGAACCAGATGAGTGATTTTATCTGTGTCAGGAGCTCCTGATGTGGAATCGTTCTCTACTCTTGCAGAATAGCAATGGATTAGAGATTGAGTGAGATGGTTGAGCAGACAAAAAACTTGTCCAGAGTCAAACACCTAGCGTGTGTCAGAAGTGAGACTTGAACCCAGCTCTCCATCCACTATACTAAGGCTGCTTCTTACCATGCATGGTAGTAATACCCATATTATAGTTAATTACTTCCTTGCTTGGAAAGGCCCATTACTGTGGGTACTCCATTGTACAGTCACAATCCCATTTCTTTACTCATCAAAAAAAAAATAATCATTTCGTAATCAGTCTTCTGCATTTAAGCTTCTCTCTACTTAGCTAAGCTGATCTTCAAAGGATAGACATGTTGGTCCCTTTGCTCTTACTAAAAACTCTTCTAATTTGGTGAAACTGACACAGATTTTGCTCTGCTTATGTCACCTTCTCACCATGACAGTGCTTCAGAATAGAAATTCAGTGGAGATATTGGTAAATGGTGTTCGTGAAAACTTCCCTCCTCCAGACATTATTTGTGTGTGTTTGTCTGTTTTTTGTATGAGGCAGCAGGAAGACATGGGCTCAAGTGTCACATCTGATTCATATTGCTTTTGTGACTCTGAGCAAATTACTTAATCTCAAAGTGCTCCTCACGGTTTTCTTTTATAAAGACTATAAATTACAGAGAAACAGCACACCTGCATGGGTAGGAGCAATTTCCTCATCCAGAAATCCCCTCATCAAAAGTCTAATGCTTATATGTTGTTTCCCCTATTGGAATGTAAGCTCCTTGAAAGCAAAAATCATTGTTTTTTTTCTTTGTATCAACCATGCCTAGCACATTTTAGATGCTTGTGGTTAATTCCTTATTGATTTATTTATACATATACTTGTACACGTGCATGAGTGTGTATACATAGTAGGGAAGGATCATCCGTATAAGGAATACTTCAAAACACTGAATATCCTCTTAAGATCCAAAAGATTGTTCACATTTATTGGTCATGGCTAAAAAAATTAATAGGACTCTTAAATCCAGGAGGATATTAAATTTCAGAAATGCAAATAGCTGAATCATATACTAATCATCTTTGAATTTGTAAAAGATACTTTGTGATAATCCAGTGACTGTAAGCATTATCATTTCAATTGAAAATTGGATAATGGAAGTGTTTTGTGGAAACAGTTTTAAGAGTTAAATATTATGTCAGTGTTACAAACCAAAAAATTAGATTTTTATAACAAAAGAACTGTGTGGAATGATGCATAATCCATTGTGGCAGCTGAAATTGCTGACAACTGATGGTCCAAATCAGCAAGAGTGGATGAAAAATCTTTGTGGGGCAACTCTATATCTATGATATAGGTAGATACAAGGAGAAAGAGGTGAAAACAGCAGCAGCAGGTATTGCAAAGACCATTTTATTTAGAAATAAAGCAGATATTATCTTCCACATTAATTGCTTAGTATCCAATTAGCTGAAACCTAGATTAGTAACTGTAAGTTTCTTTAATGTATCTCTTTTGGGATCTCTTTGTCATCTGTAAGTTATAATAAAGTAAGGATGTTCTTAATAATATTCCTTAAGATATAGACGAATTCAAGTAGAAGTAATCATAATAATTTACAGTAATGATTGTAATAAATTATATATATATATAAATAAAATGCTTTAAAGCTGGCAAAGAGTTCTTTACATATATAGTACATGCTCTGAGGCTACCATCTCATACACCCATTTGCACTAGAAGGTTACATTTCCTGAGTAGGTAGCCAATCAATAAATATTTATTAAATCCCTATGCCAGGCATTGGGCTAAACAGCTACTACTCTCCCAATCAAGGTTCTATAATTAACTACTGGAGAATTGTGGGATTTTCTAATACTATCACTTATAAACCCACATCCAGTGTATTCCCTCCAACATCAACCAGTCTAGACTTTTTGACTCAAGGTCCAGCAATATACCCACTGTCCTACTTAGTTTCCTATTACAGTTCAATATCTCTCAAACATCATTTAACCAATGTTAGCTTTTAGAAAAGGATATTTGGTAAGAGGGTGTAACAAAAACTTAATTACATACTCTTTTGCTTGCAGACTACAATATTTCAGTTGCTGGGGCCATTCATTGCTGGGGTGGGACAATCCAATTTTTCTTCATGGCTGGCTCCTCACTGTTTTCTGCTGCTGAGGCTACCAGAATATTACATTATGGGTTCTGGTTGCTGAACCTCTCCTGGCTCTTCCACCTTTTCAAAGCTCACAGAGTTTTAACTTGGTCCATGGCATCTTTGATACTCATTTATCCTAAGATAGGAAAGGAATAAACATAGCAGAGATGAAAACAGAGGTATCATGTGTTCACAACCTCATAGTGGTCCCAGTGGGAAGATAAGACAGTCACAGCAGCCGCACCACTGCTATCTCTCTTCCTATTCAGAGGCCCCCTCAGCATTTCTTTCTCCTTACTCAAAAGCCACCAGAGAAGAAAGAGGGATTTCATCTAATCAAGTCTTTTGTATGCATGTTCAATTCTAGCTCATCAGCTAATTAAAAAGACTTTCATCCTGTAGTAAGCCAACAAGAGGCTGTTAGGGTATCTGTTCTTGCTTTAAATCAGAAAGAGAAAGGCATTGATCAAGTAGTGGGTACAGCATTTGTTCAGGTTTCAAGGACTGGGTCCTCTACTGAATTCTTCTTCCTGCTTAAAAATTTGCTGTGCACAGCAAATTTATTGGAGAGCATTTTGACCACATTGTCCATTTCAAAATGGTTTTCTGGGGTCCCAGGGATGCATAGCATTGTCCTTTCACTTGCTTCTTCAGTGCCATACAGGACAGAGTTTTAAAATAGTCAATATGGCACAGTTCTTACATAGCTTCACATATATAGGCAGAAGTTACAATTACATGCAGTGCCCCCTCCCCGAATTATTTAGTTTCAATGAACAAAGAATATTTTACAATGTTTACCAGAGGTTATTGCTTGCTTAGTATCTTACAGTGACTTATCTTGGATTTAGAATTTATGGTCTTCTCCAGTACAGAAGCAATAAGGAAAAGGCAAAGAAAACCAATCTTCTTATATCAAAAGAAAACACTATCCCTACATAGCTTCTCAGACCTTGTAGAGACCTGAAGTCGACTGTCCAGTTCTCCCGTTACGCATTAATTCTCTTGTTTGAGATTTAATGCCTTAGAAGATAGGTGATATGGATATTAGGTTCCAGTTTTCATCAAAGAAGAAAATGAGGCTAACAGAGGTAAAGTGATATATTTGCCCATAATCACCAAGCCAGTAAGCATGAGAGGAAGCATTCAAACCCAAGTGCTTGGACTCTTCCACTCTATTGTGCCGTGGTAGGATTGCCAGGTTGGATTTTTTTTAAATTATGTAATATTTTATTTTTCCCCAATTTATGTTAAAACAATTTTTACAACTTTTTTTTAAAGTTTTGAATTACAAATGCTACCCCTCACTCTCTCCCTAAGATGGTAAGCAATCCAATATAGGTCATACGTTTGTAATCATGTAAAACATTTCCATAGTAGTCATTTTGTAAAGGAAGACTCAAGTAAAAAAGAAGAATGAAGGAAAGTAGAACAAGCATACTTCAGTCTGCGTTCAGACAACATCAGTTCTTTCTTTGGAGGTAGATAGCCTGCTTCATCACGAGTCCTTTGGATCATTGTATTGTTGAGAATTGCTAAGTCGTTCACAGATCTTCATCATATAATGCTGCTGTTACTGTATACAACGTACTCCTGCTTCTGATCACTTCACTTTGCATCAGTTCATGTAAGTCTTTCCAGGTTTTCCTGAAATCAGCGTGCTTGTCATTTTTCATAGCACAATAATAATCCATCACAATCGTATACCACAGCTTATTTAGCCATTCCCCAGTTGATGGGCTCCCCCTCAATTTCCAATTCTTATCCACCACAGAAAGAGCTACTATAAATATTTTTGTACAAATAGGTCCCTGGGTTAGATTTTGAAATAAAAAATTATTTCAGGTCTCTTAGAAAAATACTAAATCACTGTTTTGTGGGGGTGTGTATGTATGTCGCTTGGTTAAACTCGCATAATTCCACTTTGTCTTATTTCATAATACTTCAATAGAATGATGATGGCATCGATTTGGTTTTGTGCTCCTTCTGCTAGTGCACATTGGAGATGATTCTTGTTGTCTCATTTGGTGCAGTTTTTATTCTTATCTTTACATAAATCCTCCGTAGAAGATCTACCCAACCCTTTTTTTGTTTTGTTTTGTTTTAAATTTTGTAAGTGCCACTGAAACACTTATGCCACCCAACTATAATTCCTCGTTTTCATTTCATGAGTGGTGTCTGTCTGTCTTTCTCCCCTTCCTCCTTACCTCCATCTCTCTCTCTTCCTCCATCTCTTTCTCTTGCTCCTTCTATCTTTTTCCCTCTCTCCATCTCTTTCCCTCTCTGTTTTGTCTCTCTCCTCCCTCCCTGTCCCTGCCTCTTCCCTCTTCTTTTTCTTTTTGCTTATGCATGTCTTCAAATTGTCCGAAAATAGAGTAAGCTGCTTTAGAACACATAATGTTCTCTTTCACTCTAGGTCTTCAAAGACTGACCAGATGAGCACTCATTAGGAATGATGTCCAGGGAGTTTCTGTTGATTAACAGTTTGAGCTGTAAGGTTTCTGAGGCCCCTCATAAGTCTGAGATCCCATGATACTTACATTTATTGTCTTAAAGTTAACATTAATAAAGTGCTACAGCCTAATCACCATATTTGTCTCCATTCTCCCTTGAATAAGTGGCAATTTTGGTTTTCCCGGGATCATGGCGTTTTATTATTTGTAGCTATATAGCATTACTTAGAGAATATTGGTGACTAAAATGTAGCTTGAGATCACTGAAATCACTTGACTGTTTCCCAAATGCAATTCAACCATCTTGTCATCTTCTTGCTTGGTTTTTGTGTTCATTTGTAATATTGTTAGACAAATCATTTTTCTGCGGCATTGGATCTCATCAGGAAGACTCTGTAGTGATAAAAATTAGCCTGATGCAACAGAAGATTAGAAGAAATGTTTGTCATATATTTTTATTGTTTTCTTATATCTCATGAAGCTCCGAGAGAGGACATTAATGTTTCTTACTATTATGCTGTTGTTAATCTCTATTATTATCATTGTATACATATATAATTCCAAAATTAAATGCAAATTAATAATTTCTGCCCTCTAGAAACATGTTTAGTTCACATATGCTTGATTTTATTGATAGACAAGGGTGGAAGAAACTAGGAAATTCATGTCATTGAATGTTTATAAAATGATTTTCTGTATAAAAATAGTATGTCTTATTAGAACATTCATTGAAGTGCCATATTTTCTCATTGTGACGTATATTTTCGTAAGTTCTTGGGAAATATATTTCAATATAATTCAGCAATTCAAAACAGTTTATTAAATGCCTTCTCTGTGCTATACATTATGTTAGGTTCAAGGAATACAAAAGCAAAAATGAAAACAGTATCCACCCTCAAGGAGCCTACATCCTGCTTGGAGGAAGGGAGACAGTGAATACCTATCTTACCCAGATAAGCAAATTCAAAGTATAGATAAAGGCTATATATCAAGAGAGCTCAGACTCTGGTAGTTCCTTCACATTTCCAAGTCCTTCACTTGTTTGTACCTTCCTTGTTAAAGTTACCTTGTTTCTTTGTACATTAACTTCCATTTACCTGTATATGTGCATTTAGTTTCCTCCTTTAGAACATTAGCTGCTGGAAGACAAGAACTACGTTTCCTCTTTCAAGCTTAGCACAGTTCCTGGTATGTAGTAAGGGCTTAATAAATACTAGTTGAAACCAGTCCCAAAGAAGAGCTATAAGAAGATATCTCCCCCCTACTTCTTTGTAGGGGGTGTGGGAGGATCTTTGTTGTGGAAAAGAGGATATAACATCTGATTTTTAAAAATATGTTCATTAGTTTTGGTAATGAGCTCCCCTCCTTTTAATCCTTTATTACAGGACTCTACAACCTCCTCTACATTTTAGCGGGCAGCCAGAAATCCTTTGGCCTGCCACAAGTGACTGCAAGTTGTGCAGACCTGCTTTATTACAAGAGAAGTATCTCTGGAAGGGGTGGGAGAGAGGGATATAGATATAACAATAAGTATAAAATATATCAATAACATTTATTTGAAGAGGAAATGTTTATTGATTTTCCCCTGTGCTGTGCCCCTCTTGGAGGTAGCTACAAGTATGATTTACTTCTAGCGTTTAGAAGTTATTTCCAATTATTCCTTCCCTTATATGTTAGTATACATTATAGGAAGACAATATTATATTTTTACCTATATTCTATTCCCATATTATAGTTATTCTTTATCCTCATCAGTATGCAATACCTTCTTTGTTGTTGAATTATGTTACTATCATAAAATACCACCTTGATTGCTGACTTGACTAGACTATCCTCATAACTCATCTTGATTTTTAGATGTTTGAATAGCTGTCATGTATTAGAGGGATTAGATTTAACTTTCTTTTATTTTGGAGAACTGACCTGGGAACAATGTATAAAAATCGAAAGAGCAGAGTTAAGGATTGAAGTTAGGGCCAGGGTGGGGGTGGGTGGAAGGGAGAGGAAGATATTAATATTTAGAACAGATTGCTCCCGCTTTTTAGAGATCTCCAAGTAAAGGCTAGGATGATTACTTATCCAGCATGTCTTAGTGGGAATTGTTTTTCAGGTATGTGTTGTACTAGATGGCTTCTGAGGTCCTTTCCAACTCTGATTGGCTGTGATTCCTGATTCCATGATTTAATCAGATAGTTCTTGACACCTTTTAGCATATATTTCCATTTATAGTCAATACACCATTCATGGTTAAGGCATGTTAACATTTCCTCCTGGTTTTAATTTGTGTGATGTTTGTTATCATCATATGTCAGTTTAGTATGTAAGATTTCATGGCATTAGCAAATGTTTCACTAAATGTCCTAAAGGGTATAAAACATCTGCTTTATTTTAAGCCATTTGTTCTTTTATCAAGGGATAATTTATTTAGAATAAAGTCTTACTATTTGTCCAAAATCTACAGAGTGCCTTTGTTTATATATGAGTTTTTTTTTTCTTTTCCATATTTATTCCTAAAATTCACTCATCATTAATATTAGGTTTCTAAGGAAAGTAATTTTCAGTGTTATTCTTATCTTTTTAAAAATTTGCTTTATTTTAAAGAAGCTTCAATTCACCCTTTAAAAACAACAACAGAGAAATGCTGGGCATTGCTCTTTAAACTGCTTTAGTTTCCATTTGCTCACTGCCCGTTCACTTCTGAGTCACTAAAATCTGACTTTTTAAGCTTCATTACTTGTCTGAAGATGTGCTTTACTAAGGTTACTCATGGTCTTTTGACGGATGAGCCCAATAACCTTGAGTCCTTATCTTCCTTAAGCCTTTCTGCAGCTTTTGATGCTGACACTCCTTATCCAGTTGCTTCCTCTTCCCTTAGCTTCCATTGACATTCTCTTTCCTGGTTCTCTTCCTTCCTGTTTGACAGCTCCTTTTCAGTCTCCTTTTGTTGGATTATCATCTATGCCATATCCTTGCTATGAAGTTTCCCCAGGGCTCTCTCCTGGGCTCTATTCTCTTCCAACTCTATAGACACCTTTTTGGAGATTTCATCAAGTGTTAAAGGTTCAAGAGTCATCCCAATGAAAATAACCCTTAACTCTATAGATGCAGCTCTAATCTCTCTTCCAATCTTTGATTTAGAATTAACAGCTACCTGAAGGATATCCTTCTGGTTGTCATGTAGGCATCCCAAACTCAATATGTCCAAAATAGAACTCAGTATCTTCTCCCCAATAGTTGCCTTTCCATTTGCCCAATTATCCAGGAACACAACCTCAGATTTGATTCTTCCCTTTTCCTCATCATCCATTTCCAAGAAATTGCCACATTTTGTTTCTTCTATACTCACGTCTTTTCTAGCTCCAGTTTCCTTTTCTCTATTCACATAACCCCTTATAGTTCAGGCGGTCAAGACTTGTCATCTATACTAGCATTCTAGTTCTCCTGACTTTTGGTGCCTTGCCTGTCTCTTTTTGCTAAAATTATCTTATCAATGTGCAATGTTCTCCTTCGGAACTTCCCTGTTCAAAAACAGTGGTTCCTCATAGACCATAAGACAAAATGCAAACCCATTACCCCAGCATTTAACATATTTATACAGTCTGCTTCACATTTACCTTTCCATGTGTATTTCACTCTAGTCACCATCACAAGCTTTTTCAGCTACTCCAATGGTCTGGCCACGTTGTTCAAATGCAAAACATAGGCTTGCCAAAAAAACTGTTTTATGGAGAACTCACAGAGGGCAAGTGTTCATATGATGTTCAGAAGGAGAGATACAAGGACACTCTCAAGACCTCTCTTGAGAACTTTGGAATTGATTATGTGACATAGGAGACACTGGCACAAGACCACTCACTATGGTGTGCCCACATCAGAAAAAGTGCTGTGCTCTATGAGCAAAGCAGAATTGAAACAGCTCAAAGGAAATGAAGGATGCACAAATTTAGAGAATCCACCCCAAATATTCAAATGGACTATGTGTGCCTGACCTGTGGTAGAGCATTCTGAGCTCACATTGGTCTGATCAACCACAGTGGGACACATTGAATCTTGACTCTAGCGTAGTGATATCATTTTGGTCCTCTTCAAGAATGAAGGACAACAACCATTCAATGATTCCAGGACTTTGTGCAAGCTGCTCCCCTTGCCTAGAATGAATTCTCTCCTTGTTTTTGCTCCTCAAAATCAGCTTCTTCTTTTAAGAATCAATTTAAATGCTTCCACATCCACCTCTCCCCCCACCCTAAAATAATTCTCCCTTCTCATTTCTCCATTTCTCCTTGAACTTTATTTGTATATACATTTTGTTATCCCAGTAGAATCTAAGCCCCCCCTAGGGCAGGGATCATTTTTCTCTATCATTTGTGCCTAGAGCCATGCTTTGTATGTAATTTAATAACTATTGAGTTGAATTGAATAAAGAAATATATTTCCGATTTATAATATTTCTGATAGCCTCATGTAGTATTTTGTGTGCTTACTTATCTGTCACATTTAAAGTTTATTTCCCCAAATGGAAATTTGTTCATTTCTTTTTGAGGTCATGAGTTCCCAACAATGAAATCAGATCTTGTTGTTAGTTTCACACAGCCATAGACTGAATTGATTATATTGTACATTGCCTCTTATATAGAAAAATACAACACACATCAACAAAGAGAGTGTGGGGTACTCATAGGAGGCTTGGTGATTGATTGATTGAGTTAGGTTGTCCTCTGCAGTATTGTTTTCCAAAGGTATCTTAATATGCCCCAGATCACAAGCGGCTTTTTGTGCATTATATATTCTTTTTCAGTGTTTTCGTTGCTCACAAAGAGAGATGGAATAATGGTTTCTTTTCTCTAGTGGCTAAATGTCTTTCCAGAACTCTGTGTTTCAGTGAGTTAAGGTCTTTGCAAGCTTTCTAATGTGCTTTCAAGATGAAATAGCTGCTCATGATGAATATTCTTTACTTTGGTTGATTTCGTTATTCCGACTAGCTCTGCCTCACTGAAGAGGAATCAAGACTGAGAAGTGAAGTGTCTTATTGTTCCTGCCCATGACAAAAGCCTAGTTCATGAAGTCTCCCGTAATTGTTATGTTTGTAATAAATAAGATTGTCATTGCCAAAATAAAATTGCTTATTGTAATTCACTTATTGCAACTCAACTTAATGTAAATTACACAAGTTTAAGTAATTCCAACCCAGGCAAGTACATGAAAACTCATTATTTACCAGTAAGATTGTTCTTCCTAGGCTGCGTTGCATTTAATAGCCCTTATAAGAAAAGTAAAAGAGAGAGGGCAGGGGGGAACAGTATTATATATCAAAGGTTCTCCCTTAGAGGAAGCCCTAGCTGGGGCATGTAGGTGGCACAATTGTAGGCATTGCACTTAAAGAAGACCTGAGTTCAAATCTGGCCTTAGACATTGGTTATATAACCCTGGGAAAAACCCTCAAATTCTGTTTGTCTCAGTTTCCTCAACTATAAAATGGGATGATAATAGCACCTACCTTCCAGGGTTGTTGAGAGAATCAAATTAGATAATATTCGTAAAGTTCTTAGCACAATGTTTGGCATATGGAAGGTACTTAATAAAAGCTTGTTCCGTTTCTTTTCTTCCTCTCCAAATTTATCAGTTAAAAAAATAGTGACTGCTCAAGTATGGGACGATAGTGTTTAAATAGTATGTTTGTGCTTAAGGTCAACTGTGACAGTACTTGAAAGCTGGATTCTGTTCTTGGTAATTAGTACCTTTGTTCAGAAAAAAAGGTCTATAAAAGCATTTGTTAGATTAGGACAAATATCAAAAGCGTGTTCACTCTTTTTGGTACTATATTTTAATTTCATATATCTTCTTTTTTTATTGTACATGGGGGAGGATTTCAAAAGCTAGAAGTCACCAAGGGGCCATCTGTATCTTTCAAAATTCACTTTTGTCAGGGAGAGTTTATAAGGCCTTATAAAGAAAACATTTTAGCCACACGCTAGGTGTGTCCCTCTTGCTGCTGAGATTGGATCTTGTTTCAAAGTTCTTCCTTCCATTTCCAAGCAATAGCAGGACTCATGAACCAGATATTCCCTTTCCTACTTCCTGCCTTTTTTTCACCCTACTCAGTACTAGGAATATTCCAGGGAAGCAAAATAAGAATAGGATTTGGTTTCAGTCTCCACAACAGAAAGATGGGAGTAAATATCTATGACACAGTGAAAATTCTAATAATCGTACTGGTAAATGCAATTTCTTTTAAGAGGAAGGATTATTCCCATCACTTGTTCCAGTAGGCCACCAAGATATGAGGAGCTTGGTTAAGCTCACAAGATCACTAGGACTGCAAAGCTGAATTCAACAAACTTTCCTTAATTTAATCCAACAAATATTTATCAGTCACATATTATGCACCAGGCACCATGCTAATCTCTGGAAATAAATGGCAAAAATGAAATAGGGGCTCTCCTTGAGGAATTTACATTCTACAGTATGTATTCAAACAAGTACAACATAGGAAAAAATTGAGGTTTTCAATTGGAGATAACATTTATCAAAAATGGCAAAGCTGGTAGAAACAAAATGCTCGGAAAGGAAGAAGGAAGGGCAAAATGGCAGCTTATGTTATATGGAGTTTAGATAGTCTATGGCTTCTGCACCAAGAAGATAATTCTAGCTCTGGGTTAGAATAGAAGCATATATAGTAGCTTCTCCAAGAAACAGATCTGAATAGTTTGATTCCTTTTTATCCATTATGTCATTTTCTAGAAACATTGTAACAGGTAGTCTGAGTAGTTGTAATGTCAAGCGAAGTAGGATTTTTTGCTATTTTTTTTTTCTTGTGGAGTGCTTCTTAGCACTAAGGCAACCAAGTGCCTTTGAATGAGTCTTGCCTTTGTTTGAATCAAGAGTCATTGATTGGAAACAGTATATATACTCTGAGGTTAGCATTTTGCTTTGGGGCTCACTCTTTGGAAGAGTGTTCATGTGATTTGGCCAGACAAGACTCTGGGTAGCTGTTGAGGAGCTCCTCCCTCTTCCCCCGCCAACTTTGAAAACCCAGATGTTGATTCTTCTCTCTGGTAACTGTATGTATTGCTATGGTCAGACAGTTAGAAGTCTATTGATTTGTGTTATTTTCTCTGTTTGTAATTTCTGTTGGTATTTGCTCTGAAGTTCAGGGTGCCGACTTTTCCCCCTGAACTAAGTGAATGATATATGTATGTTTAATTAAAGTAAGATTGTTAACCCCTTAAAGTTGTTTTCCTTTAGAAAAGCAGATTAGAGAACCTGTGCTAGCAGCCTTCCTGTGTGCTGGTGTTATTGGCCTTACACCTCCACAGTAGCTACAAGTAACGTTATTATGGTAGTGGAAGAGAAAAGGCTGAAAAACCTCTTTGAGGGAGCCCAGGTTGTGAGTATATGCCTATTCCAGTAAATTGATTGGGCTAAAATCCTTCTAAGTGTATCCTGTGGCCCAGCACTCCAAGGTTTTTGCTCATTTTCATTGGGTTCAATCCTGAGAGCTACTGGTATGTGCAGAAATGTTTTCAGTATTGCATTCAGTACTCTCGCACCAACCCAGGAAGAGTCTGCAATATTCATTCATGCCATAAGTTGACCACAAATGGTAGCTCTAATCTGCCATGACTCGGGACAATCAAATTATCCCCAATCACAGAAATTTAATCATTCATCCTTTTGAAGTATGAATGGGTGGGTTGGGGTGCAGTAGGGGAAAAGATGTTCTTAGTCCTTTCAACAGATATGCCAGTGGGTATGTCTATACTGGAAGAAGTCAAAGACCCAAACAAAGTTCACTCCTCTCAAATCTCATCAAAGTTTTCAATCTCTGTTGGCTCACTCACTGGGACTCATTGTGTCATGATGCAGGACTTGGTTCAGACACCTAATTGGTTTTGGCCCTACTGAGACTCAGAACTCCCTGACAAGTGATCCTTTAGTCTCAGCCTCCTCACACAGCTGCCAGACTCAGCTTCATTTCCTCATTTCCTTATCTAGAAAATGAAGAGGTTGGACTAGATGATATTTTAGGACCCTCAGAGCACAGAACTAGAGCTACAAAGGATATCGGATGATAGCTAATCTGATTTTCTTGTGTTATATGGAAACTGGTGCTCCCAGAAGTCACTTGTCTGGGGTCATGCAAGTAGAATTAGAAGCAGGATATGAACCCAAGTCCTTTCACTTTAGAGCTCTCATTCTCCCCCCCCCCCGTACCATGATGACTTCTAATTCTTTGATATTTTGAGAAAGCAGGTTTGCTAAAATGGAATACTATGATATAACATTTGTTGTTTGTTACTATATACAAGGAGTGTCATATTTCTCTGAATCATAACCTCAGCAATGCTCTAACTTGTTATTTGGAGGTGCCATGCTTTATCACCCTTTTAGAAGAGATTTAAAGATAAGTTCTATTTGTGTCTAACTAAATATTTCATAGGACTTCTAGTAAGGGATGAGTGATGATCCTCACCATATTGGGGTTTTCTCCTATTAAAACGCCCTACTTTAATTTTAATCAAATATATAATTTTTAAAATATCCTGACTTACAAATAATTTTCCTGTGACTTAAAAAAAAGCTATTGACCTGAGCTACATAGGTCTGGATTTAGAGTCTGGGGATTGAACTCACAGAATAATTTATGAAATGCTAATTGCTCTTGAGAGGAAGTGTGGAGTAGTGGATGGAGAGCTGTCGTGAGTCAAAAATAGCTGGGTTCAGGTCCTACTTCTGATAAATACTGATAGCATGACCCTTGTCAAGTCATTTAACCTCTTGAAAACATAGATCTCAACCTGGAAGGGACCTTAGATGCCATCTAGTCCTTGTCCTTCATTTTACAGATGAGACAACTGAGACGCCGGGATTTTGTCACTTACCTAATATGTCAGATATGCATCAGATATAAGACTGGAATCCAGACCCTCTGACCAGTGGTCTTTCTACTGTGCCTTCTGCATCAGTGCCCCAAACAAGACTATAAGTTGTAGAACAGGTTCTGCTCTGCCTTGGGAGAGGGAGTTTTTTTTTTCATTGGGAGTTCCCCATAGCAATGAAATCATAGGTTTGGTTTGGTCTTTTAATGTACATAATTAGGCTTTAAAAAGATTTAAAAACATATTTCCTCCTGAAAAACCCGAGAGGCAGGAGATACAAATATTGTCCCTATTTTACAGATGAGGAAACTGAGGTTCATGCAGGCTAAATGATTTTCCCAAGTGTACATAGCTAGTAAGCATCTGATCATCACATCGTGCGCCTCCCATCTTCAAGAGACCTTCATGTCAGCATAGTCTTCTCATACCTGTTAACATATTGCTTCCCACAGAATACTGCCACGTGTTGTTTAGAAGACTTTGGGAAAATACCCTTTTTCAAATGAAATGCTTGATCTGTGTGATTTGATTAAGATGTGTGGGCTCAAATGGGATTTCAACCAAGCAGTTGTCATGTGGATGTAAATATTGAGTGAACAGCTGGTCTCAAATCCTACTCACCAGTGGAAATTTAGTAGAAGTCTCCCATTTGGTCAATGTTTTCAGGACAGACCCCAAGACAGAATCAGGAGGAAGCCACTCACCTGCTCACCTCCATCTTCACAGGCTGCCATTTGTCAGAAAGCTCTTAAGCCCCCAGCATACCTCAGCTTCCCACTCTAAATATGAAAATACAGGATTATTGTCAGGCAAATTGCCTGTGTTGATTAGTTTGTCTTTGGAGTGTAGTTGTTTTATCAGATGAAGGAGAAGCTGATGGCGTTTCGGTACAACCTGCTATGGTGCATGGGCTTTATTAGCTTTGTGGCAGACACATTGACACAAATTGTCAGACTTTAGTAGGCAATTTTAAACCTAATGAAATACATCCTTTAGAAACTAGTTTCAACATTCTGTTCGTGGTGTCATTGAAAGAAAAAAGTCACTGGACACTCACCCACAGGTTTCCCCTGACATTACAGATTAACATAATAGCACACTCCTGCTCTCTCAATGTCCTTCTTTCTGTGTCTGTCTCTCTCTGCGTCTCTCTCTCTCTCTGTGTGTGTCTCTCTCTGTGTCTCTCTCTGTGTGTGTGTCTCTCTGTGTCTCTCTCTCTCTCTGTCTCTCTGTTTCTCTGTGTCTCTCTCTCTCTCTGTGTTTCTCTCTCTGTGTTTCTCTCTCTGTGTTTCTCTCTCTGTGTTTCTCTCTCTGTGTCTCTCTCTCTGTCTCTCTCTCTGTGTCTCTCTGTGTCTCTCTGTGTCTCTCTCTCTGTGTCTCTCTCTCTGTGTCTCTCTCTCTGTGTCTCTCTCTCTGTGTCTCTCTGTCTGTGTCTCTCTGTCTGTGTCTCTCTGTCTCTCTATCTCTCTGTCTCTGTCTCTCTCTGTCTCACTCACACAGACACACACAGACACACAGACACACACACACACACACAGAGCTATTAACTACACAATAGGATGCTACTGCCTGAAGGCTATTGATAATCTTTATGCCAAAGTGTTCCCCCTGGAATGGCTGTGCCTCATCTGGCATAAGCCATTGTGGCACATTTTTTGACCCTGGAGATGTGGCTTTGGGGAGTGAGTGAAAGTAAGATGTAGATTATTTTTTAGGAGTATCCAAGTTAATGAAGGTGAAGTGATGTCCAATGACTACAAATAGTAAAGACTGAGTGTGAAATTAGACTGTAGGTTGTTTCTTAGCCGAGTTCATAAGCTCATAGATTTAGTGCTGGGGTCGGGGTTGGGGGGTGGTAATGTTTGAAGTCATCTATCCCAACCGCCCTCATTTTAAGGGGGAAAAACTGAGCCTTAGAGAGGATAGGTGACATACTCAGGGTCACACAGTTATTAGGTAATTGTATGAAATATTTTTGACTAGTGTGGCTTCATCTAAATGGGATATGCCATTCAATTAACTGGCCAAATGGGATGGCATATAAGTGTAAAATAATTTATTCAACAGTAAATCCAAAAACTAAAGAGTTTCTAAGACCTTTTTTAATTTCTTTTCATACCTTGCCATGGTAATGAAGGCAAGTCAACTGTTTTTCCCCCTCTCTAATGGAACCAACTTCACATTTTCTATATGATTCATGAAAGATAAAATTGGTCTTCTGACAAGTATGCGAAAGACCGTGGGTACATACTGTGTCCCAAGATGTGACAGACTCACTGTGATTTTTCTATTTATCTTGAATATTTTGTCACAATTACAGCTGTAATCTACTCAACTCAGACAGAAACCACTGATGTTAGAAGTTCTAGCTACAGTGTGTTATAATCCAGAATCATAAAATTTACAGAGATACATTTGGATTTCTCTTACAAATGTAATCACAAAAAATATATACTGATGAAGAAGAAAAAACTTTAATTTCTCACCTGGACATATGGGGGTACCTACCACAAAGTCAACCTTCTAGTATTTAGCACAGTGCCTGGCATACAGTAGGCACTTAATAAATTCTAATTAACTTGAATTTCCAATATAGACTGGAGATTTCACACTGCTTAGGCTATATTAAGATTTATGATTATGTGTCTACAAAATTCTTTGAGCTGCTGAATAGAAATAGTTATTCTCCCCAACCACTAAAGCATTATGCTATGCTCCTTTCTTAGCGTTATGCTATATATTCAAATTCAATAAGTATTCATTAAATGACTGCATTGTGAATTATGGATCATATCCTTTAAAAACGAATTGGGAGGTGGGAGGATAGGGGTGGAGGGGTACATTCATTTGGGTTTGGAACTTAGTAAAAATGCTTTAGCTTCTTGAGAGAAGAGGCTATGTAATATCCATATTTGTATTCCTATTAGCTAAGCACAATACTTTCACACACAGTCGGCACTTCAAAATGTTTGTCGACCCAAATACAAGTTTAACTGAATTAGGACATAAAAAAACAGATCTAACAAAGCCACAAAACTATGAATTTGAAAAGAGAAATCAGGATAAGCCTTCAGAAAAGATGAACAAATAATTTCCTAGAGATGATAGGGGAGTGATGTCAACAAGCATTTATTAAGCGCTTACTATTTGCATTACACTAAGCTCTGGGAATACAAAGGGACAAGAACTTCTCATCAAATATTTGACCTTCAGATCACTCAGAAAGTGTTAGTTTTTGTAAGAAAGAGGCCATCAGAAGAAAAATAGATTCTGAGTAAAAGGAGGCCCAAGGACAGTGGTGAGTTTTAAGTTGTTTGTGTTTTAACTTGGTTTTGTTTCACAGATTACAAGTAAGAAATTATAAAAATTATTCCCCAGATACAAAATAGTAGATCTTTGAATGTTATTCCTGGAAAAGAAGAAATTCTTTGTGTATGTATTGTTGTTCTTCCTGCCTCCCAGCTGTGTTCAGCTTTTAGGAGATGACCTTCACTGTACCTTCTATACATAACTCATAAAATGCGTGGCTCTGGAGAACAATTACGGCAGGGCTAGGACGTGCTCTCTTGATTATGCAGTAGGATACTATTCTCCATATCCATTTGGGGAGGATATTAAAGGTAATATTAAAAATGCTGCAGTCGTTCTGCTCACCTGATTGTAACAGTGAAGGAGGCAACATTGACTCTAGCCGATGGCTCTGAGTTTCAGTGTTATTCAGCAGCACCTGGTGGCTGGCAGCTGTTGGGGATTACTGCAGGGTCCTTCCACAGGGACAGTGAAGCAGCAACGATAAATCAGATTTTAACAGGTTCCTGAAGGGGTTTGTTTAAAAGATTTAAAACCCCTTTTTTATAGCCAAATATCTTAAGTCTAAGTGTTGATCTAGAAACAATGTATGAACATATACATACTATGTAGTATGTATATGTTCGAACATATACATATGTATGTATACTATATGTATATGTATGACATATGTATACTATAAATAATATGTTATACACTATATATGTGTAATATATAATATAGTTTCACACAATTACCAGAGATAAGTGAGCCCCAAGGTATGCATTATTAACACACATACAGATATACATATGAGCGTCTATCTCTTTATTATTATGCACTTTTACCTAAGCTAAGTCCCAAGATATATATTACACACAGACACGGACACACACATTTGCACACATTACATTTACCAAAGATAAGTGAGTCCTAAGATATTCACTATATTATATATATATGCACATATGAATGTGTTTATATAGATGCACATGCGTATATACACATACATTTAACATACAAGCCCCAAGAGATACATTATGCATGTGTAAACACATGTGTATATAGAGGTAAGTGAATCTCAAGATACCCATTCTATACATGTGTATATTTACACATGCAATTATATTGTGTATATATACACAAACATAAGAGCAGCTAAATGGTGCAGTGAATAGAACACTGGCCCTGGAGTCAAGTGGACCTGAGTTTAATCCAGCTTCAGATGCTTACAAGCTGTGTGACCCTGAGCAAGTCACTTAACCCTGTTTGCCTCAGTTTCCTTATCTGTAGAAAGGAAATGGCAAACTACTCCAGTATCTTTGCCAAGAAAACCCCAAATGGAGTCTTGAAGAGTTGGACACAACTGAAACAACATCTGGGAACTCATTCATCTTTGGCATATGTATTTGTATATAAACAGATACGATGCATATCTTGGGACTTTGGTAATTGTGTATAATTATGATTATGCATGCACTGAAGTAATTCTTTTCTCCTAGAAAAAAAGCATTATAGAAATTATCTCAAGCCATCTCAGCAAAAATGAGTGTCAAGTTTATTTCATCTACATGTTATATATTTTAAATATTATATGTGTATGCACACATAGATGGGTATGTGTATATGTATGTGTGTATACATGTATGCACATGTGTGTATGTATACACATGTATATATGTGCATATGTGTATGTACGTGTGTGTATGTGTGTGTGTACAGGTAGATAGATAGTATGTATTCTATACCAGTCAAGGAAATTGAGTGGTTAACTCTAAATAGATCCTGTGCTTCAAAGTCTGTAGCACGTTGCTTAAATTTAACATCTTTCTTGGCAGACAACAATTCTGCAAATGGCTGAGACTATATGTTTACGCACATACATACACTTACATATGTATGTTATATTATATATATACATACTTACATGCAGACATATATAGGTATGTATCTGTATATTCACTTTATATATGGTGTGTTTTATCTGCAAACACACATACCAAATTTATCTATCTGCATTGTTCTATGGGAATTGAAAAGTACTTCTGGTTGATTAGAGTATCTTACGGTATTGCTTACCTACATAAAGGATTTCATTCCACTGAACTCCATTAATTTGTTAACTTCTTTAATAAAGAAATTTACATTGGTCAGGTAATTTAGATAAACTCCATAGCTACCTTTTCTGCTTTGAATGGGAAACTTAGAAGTGTAAAGTCACTCAGATGGAATTGATTTCCTTTTCTGCAATGTGATCCTAGCTGAGAGGGACAGCATGGTGTAGTGGGTAGAGAGCTGGTTTCAAAGACAGAACATTTCAGGTCATCCCTAGCCTTTTACACACACTGCTTGTGTGACCTCAGCAATTCATTTAATCTCTTTGTGCCCCAGGCATCTCTCTAAGACTAGCTTCAGAGCAAGTGCTGATCTGTTCTGGTAGAGGGAGTGCTCACAGATTATGTCCAAAAGAAATCACATCTATTCTATCCAGTATTAAAAATAAGGTCTTATTATTTGGAAGTCTTCATGGCTTTTTAAAAATTTTAGGTATTTAATGTCTTTTGTAAAACCAAAATTACTTCCCAATAAACCTCTTTCCCATGGAACCCTCCTTTATAATGGAGATAAAGTTAAGCAAAATCTGACAGATATGATGATAATGTCTGATACAGCTGTCTTATGTTATATGTGACATTCTGCTCCCATGTTTTGTCATATCTCTTTGGAGAAGAGCAATAACTAGGGTGGGGTGATCAGGGATTTGCCCAAGAGCACTTACATTTGGAATGTACAAACACATCTGCTCAGAAGATAAGAAATAAATGATAGAAGGAAAGGTTAGGTATGTTGGGCTGAAATATTGATCTGTCTGGGTTTTCTCCCAAGGAGTTATCTCCCATCAAGTTTCTTTACATGCTGTCGGAAGAACAAAGAAAAATTTATAGGCTCTTCAATGGTTGTGAATATAGCATAGTATAGCTTGTTTTTCCCCTGCCTCTATTCCTTGGTTCCATAATGAAATCTCCAAAACCAACATGCCCTTTCCCCTTACTAGGACTGTCCTTTCCCTCTAGCTTTTTCAGGAGGACCAGCCTCTTCTTTGTAAAAACAAAAGCAAAAACAAAACAAAAAAGCAGTGGCATATCCCATTATACCGAGATTGAATGATTTCAGTGCTACTTTCTCTGCTGTGTGGGAGACAGCCTTGCTGACTCGACTGGTAGATTAAAAAAGACACGAGACCAAATGTATCCTAAAAATGTTATCGGAAGCAGAACAGAACAACAACAAAAGACCTATCTTTTAAAACATTCTCTTTTCAGCATTGTGTGTGATTGCACAAAACTAGAACTGCCCAAACCACCCAATGATAGAGCAGTGATAAGTTGTGGTATGTCACTGTAATGGAATACTGTAATTAAATCAAAACAAAAAAGTTTGAGTAATCCAGAGATATCTTAAGAGAACTTTATGAAATAATTAAAAACAAACCAAAAAAAAACGCAGAAGCAGCAGAATAGAGTGACACTACGAAGACCATACAAAAGCAAGGGAACAAACATTTATACAGCAGCAGCTTTAGGATAGACCCTTTCCAAATATTGTGTCATTTGATCCTTACAACAATTCTGTTTGGTAGTTGCTATTATTATTTCTATTTTAAAGTCAGGGACACCGAGTCAGACAGAATTTAAGTGACTTGCCTAGGGTCACCCAGCTCATTCATGCCTGAGGTCACATTTGAACTAAGGTCATTTTGATTTCCGGCCTGGAACTCTATACACTCTACCTGGAAAGTGAATGGGAATGAATTGCAAATAATACTGATGAAGATTTTGTGACTGGAGAGTTATAAGGATACTTTATGCATTGAAATTAAGTTATTTGAATGTAAATCATTACTAATCAAGTTTGAGTGATTGTATTAATATTTAACATTATGACTTTAGTAAACTGTTAAACACATTTTTGAAAAGAACATGGAACCCTACATTCCATGGGTTAGATTAGGTGACTTCCAATATCCCTTTTAACTCTAGGTCTCATATACCTCTAAAGTATCAAACATTTCCCACACTTGAATTAATCTTAATTTTATCTTTTAAATAGTGAAATAATTTAATAATAGTGAGCTACCATTTATATAGCACCTATGATGTGCCAGAAACTCTGTTAAGTGCTTCACAAATGTTATGTCATTTGATCCTCACAACCTTGGGAGGTAGGTGTTATTGTTCTCCCCATTTTATAGTTGAGGAAACTGAAGTGAATAGAGGCTAAGTGACTTGTGGGAATTACACAGTTAGTAAGTGTCTGAGGCCAGATTTGAACTTTGGTCTTCCTGCCTCCAATCCTGGCACTTTGTTATATCACCTAGCTATTTCTATTACCTACGTTTTCAGTGTATTCCCCTGAACTCCCCAATTGCCACCCCATAATGATGAAGAATAAAAAAGGGGGAAAACAATTCAACAAAACTACAGTACTGAAAAAGTCTATCATTATATACAGTATCCCATAGCCACAGGCCCCCACTTTTACAAAGAAGGGAGGAAGGTTCATTTTCGTGATTGAAATGACTACCTGTGCTTTTAAGAATCACACTGATTTTAAATGATGGAAAGTAGGAATAATGGGTCACAGGCAATATAATGTTTTATTATTTGCAAAATGAGGCCTGAGGAGTAAGCAGTATATAATGTTTTATTTTTTGTGAGGGCAATGAAAAGTCAGTAAAGGTATACCTTCTGGATGACTTAAAATGTATTTTAATTGAGGAGTACCTCCATAAGGCTATGATTTGTCCCTGAAGCAAAAACAAGCCTTTCAATGTTTGTGTTTTTTTTTCTTTAAACTGTTTAGTGCTTACATTATTTCAAAGTATCTGCATTTAATAAATATATGCTTACCTGAATAGCTCATCATTGCAATTTCTTGTACTGGATTTCAATATTGAACAGTAAGAACACATACATTTATTCTGTGCCCATAATCCCTTGCTGCTACTTGGAAAATATCTCCTTTTGCTCATTTTACTTCTCTCTTGACTAACTGTTCTCTTCAGTTCCATCCTTCTCTTTCCTTCCTCCCCCTTGCTAATAGAGCTTTCAGTTCCTAAGGCCAAAAGGACCTCTTTCTGAAGAATAACTGAAATTAACAACATTCATCATTTTGGTGGCAAACCTTGCGGCCACCTTGGTTATTTATAGCATGAGGTCTTCGCCCTCTTCTGTTACAAGGAGTAACAAATCCTGTAAAAAAAAAAAAAAAAGAGTCTCATGTAGAGGAAAGAGTCCACTGATTGCTGTCCTATTTAGAAAACTGTCCCTCTTCCCAATCGCATGTTTATGAAATTACTTTGATTTCTCCTTTATGTCTTCTCAAGCTTTCATATGATTAGGTTTGGTTGTACCTAATGGAAAGGAATTTCTCTTATTCTGTGCACAGGTGGCCAGTCCATCATTTGAGTCTTTTCAAGCATTTCAAGCTGCTGTCACTGTGCTTTGCTTCAAGGCTGAACAAAGTAAAGACCTTACTAGAGATTAATCTTATGACCTCCCATTCTGAGAGCACCTGTTTCGCTCAGTGCTATTTATTTCAATACTTTCAGGGTCACTGAGGAAGCAATTTTTAATTTTTTTTTTTGCTACACATATATAAACACACTCATATGTTATGTGTGTAAGGATAAAATGAGATATTTGAAGAGTGTTTAGCACAGTGTCTAGTACATAATCAGCATTTAGCAAATGCTTGTTTAAATGTATATGGGTATGTGTATATGTAGACATACATGAGTATGTATATGTGTATATATACATGTTTGTATATGCATGTATGTGCATATATGTATATAATTGTAAGCTATCTGTATATACACATAGCATATATCTAAATGCACCGTGTGTGTGTGTGTGTGTCTGTGTTGCTGGTACCTGATGAATTATTTGAAACTTGTTAATGGGTGTTGAGGGTAAAAAGAGCTCCATTTTTTTATGATTTCCTTTTCACATTCATTTAATTAACAAAATATAAAAAGCAATGAATTTTGCTGTAATATTATGTTATAGAATGTAGCAATTTTATTGAAAATTTTGGTGCCTGGATATCATTGGACTAATTCTTAGAGAGCTTGTTTTCACTTTCCCATCACAACCCATCACCAGTTTCTAGCATTAATTCAAAGAATTCTTCATACTGCATGAGGCAGGGAGGGAGCGACTATGTAGGTTTAGCATTCTGGCTAGCTGAGTTCTCCAGAATGATGAACACTTAGCAGTTACACACCACATTTTTTTAATTGATCTTAGATTAAATAGCTTATTAAATGCTTGTTGACTTAGGGTTTACTTGTTGATTAATTGCTTACTATTTTAAAAAGTACTCTGCTAAGTACTAGAGATGCAAATAAAAAAAAGCAAAGACAGCCCTGCCCCTCTAGGAACTTACATTCTAATGGGTAAGAAAATGCACAGAGGCTGTAGTGTGGTACTTTGTACAGGAAAGTTAAAGGGATGGTGAGTGAAAACTTATGGGGCTTGATTGATATAATATACCCAGAAATAATGGAAGATTGTTATTATTGTTATTATTATTATTATTATTATTTCTGTTTCCACAATTGGAGGAGGAATAAGGAGAAAGGATATAAAAAAGTACATAAATAGTGCTCCAAGAACAAGGAGGCCCCAGGACAGAATTTTCTCCAAGGCAGCAATGTGGTTGTCTAAGAGGGAAGAATGGAGTAAAATATGGATTTCTTTCCTTATGGATTCCTTATGGAAATATGGATTTCCCTTCCTTGAGCAAATCATAATGAATAGTATTTATCCTAAGTTGGAGGGACCTATTAGCTTACTTAGAATTTTCTGAACATTTTTACTTTGTGTAAAGCTTAAAAGTATACTTTTTGGGGGAAGATAGAATGTACTTTGTCCTAGATTAGTGAAATTAATACTTCTTTATAATTAAGAACATTATTTATCCACACAAATCAAGCTAATCTCAACAAATGACCATCTGCTTTTATAAAAGATATTCCTACGTTGTCAGGAAGTAGAACCAATTGACCGCTAGATCTGGTATCTTAACTTTTTGTGGGTGTGTGCCACGTAGTCTTTTGGCAGTCTGATGAAACATATGGGCCTCTTTCCCAAAAGATATTTTATTTATTTTTTTAATGTTGGTTTTTAAAAATTAATTAATTTTAAGTTTTCAACATTCACTTTTATAAGATTTTGCATTCTAAATTTTCCTCACTCCCTTCCCAAGATATATGCATTCTGATATGGGCTATACATATACAATTATATTAAACATATTTCCACACTAGTCATTTTATGAAAGAAGAATCAGAACAAAACATGAAAACCACAAGAGAGAAAAAGAGAAAATAATTTGCTTTGATCTGCATTCAGACTCCATAGTTCTTTTTTGCTGGATGTGGATAGCATTTTCCGTCATGAGTCTCCAAAAGATATTTTAAATCATAAAATAAAATACATAGGATTATGAATTAAATAGATTCTATTAAAATGTAATTATGAATTTTTTAAAAAAATAAATTTATGGACCACAAGTTAAGAAACTGTGCTCCAGATTCTCTGGTTCTGAGATCAGTAGAAAGTACAAGCGTTTCAGCTAAACAAAACTAACAAAATTAGAAATGCAAAAAATCTGCATACATCTAGAACATGGGTAGCAATGAAGACCATTTTTATTAAACCACACGTGGTATAAGAAAAGTATAGAATTCATGCTTCTGGGTGCAGTGGGATGCATCTGATTCCTTTTTTTTTGAGAAGGAGAACTGAGTAAAAGAGAAGGAAATGGAGAGCAATAGACTCTTCTCTTCCCTTCTGCAAATCCTTGCTGGATTGTGATATTTGGACACAGGGACAATATCCAAATCTGTCCTTCTATGATCAATTAATCAATAAACATTTATTAAGTACCTAGTATGTGCTGGGCGCTGTGCTAAGCCCTAGGCATACAAAGAAGAGACGAAACACAGTCCCTGCCCCCAAGGAGCTTACAATATAAGGGCAGAGACAACATACAAACATATACAAAGCTAGCTAAGAATGGGATAAATAGGAATAATTTAAAAAGAGAAAGCACTGGAATGAAGAGGGGCTCAGAAAGGCTTCATGTAGAAGGTGAGATTTTAGTTGGACCTTAAAGGAAACCAAGGAGGTTAGTGGTCAGAGTGGAGGAGGGAGAGAATTCCAGGCAAGAGGGATGGCCAAAGAAAATGCCAGGATATAAGAAATGTGATGTTTTGTTCATGGAAAACCCAGGAGGCCATGTGTAACTCGATTGAAGAGTAAGTATTGCAGAGTAAGATATAAGAAGATTGGAAAGGCAGCCAGGGCTAAGTTATGAAGAGCTTTGAATGCTAAACAGAGCATTGTATATTTGCTCCTGGTTGCAATAGGAAGCCTCTAGAGTTTAATGAGTGGCAGGTGTGTGTGTGTGTGTGTGTGTGTGTGTGTGTGTGTGTGTGTGTGTGTGTGTGTGTGTGTGTGTGTGTGTGTGTGTGTGTGTGTGTGACATAATCAGACCAATGTTTCAGGAGATCACTTTAGTGGCTGAATGGATGGATTGGAGTAGGGAGTGACTTGAGGTGAGCAGGCCCACCAGCAGATTCTTGCAGTAATCAAGGCATGAGGTGAAGAAGGCCTGCACTAGAGTGACAAGGTCAGAGAAGGGATCAATGTTCAAAGTTGAAATCTGCAGGTCTTGGCAACAGCTTGGATCTGGCAAGTGAGAGATAATGAGGACGTTAAAGATTTGTTTTTAATGGTCAAAAATTCGTCAACTTAATGACTGGCCCACTTCTAAGCCTTTGCATACTTAATAATACTGACCTTCAGAAAGTAGACCTAACCTGTGGCCACCTACTTGTAGCTTTTCCAGGATGATAGAAGCTGCCTAACCTTCAACAGCACATTGTTATGGCATGGTATAACAAGAAAGCTGAGTTATGCTTTGTGGGTGATTAAAGAGATAGCTTTAAGTTAAATAATCCTTTTCCAGAGTATGAACTATTCATTTCTCCCTTAAAAATCACATTTGAAGCTCAGAAAGCCTTGGACCTTCCTGGAATTTCTTTGGAAAATTTTGAAACGCTAAAATTTCTGCTAAAAATCTTGTGAAGAAAACAAGGGTCATCAAATGAGGAACAAATGATGAACAAAAACAACAAATGATGAAAGCAAAGAGGACACCATTGCCAAAGTTTCCATTTGGCAGTATTTCAAATAGTGAGAGTTGCTTTCGTATTCAGAGAACCTCCAATTCAGAACACACTTATATACAATTTAGTTGAACATATAAAAACACATTGAACTATCTTATGTGTAGCCTTCCAAATTCAGAAAAGAAGATAAATCCAGAAAAGTCACCGAGAATCCGCAAACATCTATGAATAACTTTTAAAGTCTTCTTTTCAAATCCCAGGTGTGCTACTTAGTTTCTGTGCAACTTGGGGAAGACATGTCATATGTCTGGTCTTCATTTTCCTCATCTAGATAATAACGAAATGGACCAGATGGTCTTAAAGCCTGTGCAGTATTGCCTTTTTTTCTTCCCTCTGGCTTTTCTGTCTTTAAGTTGCAGGTATTTGTTTAATTATTGCCTTTACTGTGTTCAATTTTATAGCATCCATACGAAGTTCAGTATCAAAGGACTTACAACTTTAAAGGCTGAAATAGGATATTTGTCATTATCAAAGGTGTTCACTGATTGACAACAGTAGGCTCTTTAATTGACATGTTGGGGGAGAGTAGGGGAAAAGGTGTATATTTCTTCATCAGGCTTTAGTCTAATTCATGCACGTGTCTGGATGCCCACAAGCATTTGATCAAATGAGATAATGCAGGTAAAGTTCTTTGCATACATGAAAGTGTTTTATAAATATAAGCAGTTATTATTAGAGAGTAGAGTAGAGATTAAAGGAAATCTTTCTTTGGTTCTACTTTTTAAACTGGAGAATTTTCATATATTTTGCATGGTATGACAGTTGAAAGATGGCAAGCATGAGTTGTAAGTAAAATAGCATCTCTTCTTATGATTGTTCAAAGGATTTCTTTTTGCCTATCTTCCTCACGGAATTGAAAATGATGCCTGTAAAATGTGGCTTTTTAACTTGCAAGGCTGTTTATGCATCTGGAGTTTGCTTATTTTCCCAAATGTGTGCACTTTAAAAATCACCATTTATGTTATGTGCTCTTCTGGCTTTTGACTAGAGTTGAAGTTTGGATTAGAGACAATGGATACTGTGATGTACACTATCTGAGTGTGCATCCAGCTGAGAAAAAGTACCAGTTTTCCCTCTGTTTGAGTCAGCAGGAAGCACTCCTTTAGTTTATCTGGTTGAGCTGAGGCCTGTCATCTGCATGCCATCCAGAATTTGAAGGCAAAAATTTCCCCAGTGTTTTGTAGCTTCAATGCAGAATGCCACAAAAATGTTCAATCTATCCAGAAAACAGGTGCAAATATCATTTATGATAATGATAACTATAAAACCAAGTCAAATTTTATATTATAATGTGTAATAGACCAAGGGCTCTGGTATGAATATCAAACAGAGGAAACTATTTTGCTGCATCTCGGGTTAGATTTAAGAGGCTATAAAAGCTATTATATATGACTTTCATCTTCACTATAGATAACAGCCATGTTAAGAATTATCTGTATGGATATATGTGTATACTTATAAATATGTTGAAAAGCAATTTTGCCTGTCTCAAAGGGCAGAGTTTGGCTTAGTCACACTAAATTCATCCACTTAAGATACGCATGATGTGTTGTGAAAAGAACACTGTGTTTGAAGTCAGAAGGAGGGGCTAGGTTTTGACTTTGCTGTTTACTTTTTGTATGATCTTGGATAATCCACTTCTCTCTGGGCCACAACTTCCTAATTTGTAAAGTGAAGAGATCACCTATTTCCTCAATTCTTACTCTATAACATTCATATAAGACCAGAAGAAATAGTTGTCTTCAAAAAGACATGGAAAGGCTTATATGAACTGATACAGAGTAAAATGAGCTGAACCAAAAGAACAAGTTATCAGGGATGGGGAGGAGGGGAGAGGATAAAGGAGGAATTTTGTGGTGTGGGGAGAGGATAAGGGAGCAGTCTTTGGTGGAGGGGGGCTAGGTTAAGTAATAGGAGGGCAAGGTAGTGTGTAGAAGTAAAGTGGAGGAGTCAGAAGGGATAGGAAATAGGAGATATACACAAACATAAAATCAGTATTAGAAGTAGTATTTTTTTAAGGAAAAAAAGTAAGGGTAGTAATCATGATCTCAGACAAGGTTAAAGCTAAAGGAAAAATATAGGGAACTATACTATATGTCTGCCTTATTAATAATATTATTTTATACTATTTAAAATAACTAGACAGTATAAGGTTGAAAATTGCTGTGGTATAGGAAACAATGAGTTGGTGGACCTTTGAAAATATGGAAAGACTTGGGCCTGTGAAGGAAGACATTATCCACCCACAGAGAAACAGAGGACAAACAAGTATAGTATTGTTTTACATAAATGCATATGAATGTATATGTCTACATATGAGTATGATTATGGATGTATATGTATGTGTGTATATATGTATACACACACATTAATTGTAGTCTTCTGGGGAGGAAAGGAGAAAAAAGTAAAAAGTACACAGCAAAGAACAAAAGAAAATTTACAAGGAAGCAAAGAAAAGATGAACCGCTCAGAACACAACATGTAGTATTTATCATATAGGCTTTCTTGAAATGAAGTTTATTGCTTTATATTTTGAATCCTCTCGTGTTCTGCTGTGTACATGGTAATGCTTTTTTTTCTTATTTGTATTTTATTTTAAAATATATTAATAAAAGAGGAACAATTTATTGTAACATCAATATTAGAAAAATAAATAATTTTTAGAATTTTTGTAATGTGATGATTGAAATAGCAGAGCTAGGTAAATAATTTATGCAGTAACAAAAAAAATCGTAAAAACAGACAACTTGGAAAGTTGTGATGAACATAGTTGACCTTTCATGATTCCAGAGGACTGATGAGGAACCCTTCTATGTATTGAAGATGGATTTGGGGTGTAGAATTATATTAAAATAAATATATATGCATATATACATGTGGTATATATGTATTTGCTTTAGATATTAAGATAATTTGTTTTGCCTTACTATGCATATTTGTTATAAGAAATGTTTATTTCTTTTCTTCTTCTTTTATTTTTGGAGGGAGGAAGGCAAGGCATTTGGGGTTAAGTGACTGGCCCAAGGTCACACAGCTAGTACAAGTCCTCCTGACTCCATGCTGGTGCTCTATTCACTATTTCTTTTCTTTTCTTTTTCATGGGGGAGTGAGGCATGGGAGAGAGCGACAATACATTTCTGTTAAATTTTTGTTAAAATTGAGATGTGAGGATGCTATAGATGTGAAATGTTACATGCGCTTCCAGGTAAGGCTGCTGTATTATTAGTGTTACATAACTATTTTACTTTGTTACAAAGGACCTCTTAGGAAGTAGTAGTCAGTAATTATTTGTAATGTCAAAACACATACACACACATCAATAACAATTTTAAACATTGAAGAGGTTAAACTTGGTGAGTTATAAGGTCCTTTCGAGCTCAACTATCCTATGAAGATATTTAGTTTCCTCCACGATTCCATCCTCTTTACATTCATTTTAAGTGATTAACTTTTGAGACTTTCAAGTTAGATTTCATCACTTTTTCCAATTAGGCCACTAGGTGGCGCAGTGGATAGAGCATCGGGTCCAGACTCAAATCCAGCCTCATATTTACCAGCTGTGTGACCTTGGGAACTTCTCTTCACCTCTATTTGTCTCAGTTTCCTCAACTCTAAGATGGTGATAATAACAGCACCTGCTTCACAGGGTTGTTGTGAGGATCAGGCGAGATACTATTTGTAAAGCATTTAGCACAGTTGGCGCTTAGCGGGTGCTAGATATGTGCATATTCCCTTCTCTCTCTCCTTCCCAATTAAAGGCAGTCAAGCAAACAAGCATTGTTTAAGGAAATAAGGAAGAAAGTGAAGCTTCCTTCAGGACCCTCCAGTAAATGAACCTCTGGCAGGCTGAGAAAGGATGGCAACTAGGTGGTTTACAATGAGATTTCTATCATAGTAATCTGCAAGAATGACAGAAAACTAACTAAGGACCTTGGTTCTAGAAAGTAATGAAGACAGGGGGGATTTTGCAAGGACTTGAAAACAGCGGACCACGACTATATTTCTGCCAGTGACAAGGAACAACAATTTATGTTCATTAGAGTGTAAGCTCCTTGAGGGCTGGGCTATCTTTTGCATCCTTTTTCTGTCCCCAGCATTTAATGAATATTTATTAAATTTGGATATCCTACTAAAGAAGAATGTGAGTGGGATGAAAGTAGGCCTCAGTGACCTTTAAATTCTGAGGGAGAATGAACAGCTGTTCATGAGAGTCAACATGGCCTAGTGGAAAGAGAAATAGACGAAATCAGAAAGATCCTTAAAGAGTGAAGTAAGAGTAACAGTGATGGCAACAAGGGACTGGATTTTGCTCGTTTTGCTCTATTGGGAAAAAAAGATGAAGATGAAAGTAGAGCGGGAGCACAACTCTGAGTAGATGGAATGACTAAGGGACCAAGGAATAACCGCTCTTCTACTTTATCTCTCTTTTCTTTGTCAAACAGAATGATGTTTGAGCTAGAAAGGATATAAAGATGGTTAGTGGAAAATTACAAATCTAAGATAAATAAAAGAGTAAGACAGAAGCTACCGAAATTCAATGAATTTGAAAAAAAAAATCACAAGACCTAGATGAACTAAATCTCAGGATAGTAAAAGTTGACTACTTTGAGAAGTCTGTGGAGGAGCAATGTGCCAAGACAATGAGATTTAAATTTATGAGGACTCTCCTAGCTACTCCCACTGGATCTTGGTTTTGCAAACCAATTTTTAATATTCCATTTGAAATAGTACATTTTGAAAAGTAGAGGACGTTTTACTGGTCTAGGATATCTTGTGACTTTGAAGTACCTGCATTTGACTTTGAAGTACCTATATTTGGAATAATTTTCAATGAAGCTCAGTATCTTGTAGCCTAGCAAAACCTGTATTATTAATATGTACAGTGTATTGCTTCATTATCTTTTGAAATGCCCCAGGATGAATGTTTCGCGGTAAGTGCTAGAATTCACAATTCAAATAGTATATATGTAAGTATAGGTAATTGGAGTAAGACATTTCTTATGCCTGAAGTTTATTGAAGTTTTACCCCAGTAATATTATTTTGAGCTGCTTCTTTTTTGTCATTTTAATCAGAAAGTGGGGCACCTGTTAAAGAAGAGCTTTCTTTGATGACTGCTTTCAGAAGGAGATAAAGGTTCTTAAGAGGTTAGTGTCTAGTGGGGTTACATCAAAAGTGGCTATAGATCTAAAGGAGATCTCTAAAATAGCTAAAATCCTGAAACTACAGCCTTAAGTTCCTGAAAGCATTAGTTTCATTCTTTATACATTTTGGCACCTTTGGCTCATAGCTTAAAACCCATGGCCTTTCTGATTTGGATAGATACAATTATCTAAATGAAAATGATTTTCTTGAGTTTGTGTCTTGAACTCACATTTATCTAATGCTTTAAGATTTTGCAACATATTTTCCTCTTGCCAATCTTCTAAACAAGGTAGTTCAAATATATTCCTACTTTATAGATGAGGAAAGTGAGGCTTGGTATGGTTAAATGCTGGTTTGTAATCACAGCTCATAAATATTCAAAGTAAGATTGGAAACCAGGTCTCCCCACTTCATCCGAAAAATATTGAAAATATGTCCTCTTGCAAGGATGAGATGAAATTCAGTATGCTAAAAATCAGCAAGTGTGCTTCCTGCCTTGAGATTCTCATTAATCCTATGGCAAAGTACAAACTTTTGCATTAGGTACAAATTGCTGTTCAGTCATTTCAGTCCTGTTAGACTCTTCATGATCTCATTTGGGGTTTTCTTGGCAAAGATACTAGAGTGGTTTGCCATTTCTTCTCCAGCTCATTTTACAGATGAACAAACTGAGGCAAACTGTTAAATGACTTGCCCAAGATCGCATAGCCTGTAATTGTCTGAGGTTGAATTTCAACTTAGGAAGACAAGTCTTGCTGACTCCAAGCCCGGCCCACTATCCACTGTACCACCTCGCTGCTCTATAAAGTACAATATACACCTCAGTATGACAGAATATTGGTTTCTTGGTCCTAGGTAATAATTGCTTGACTTTTCGTAACACTTTACAATTTCCAAATCACTTTTACTATGTTGCATCATTTGATTTCTATTTTTCAGAGGAAACAATCGAGGTTCAGAGAGGTAAAACTACTTTCTCAGTGTCTTACAGGTAGTAATTCCAGAGCTGGTTTTGAAACGATTTCCAAACTCTTAGTTTTAAATTCCAAAATGTCACTGTTTTCTCTAATTCAAGTTTCGTACCAATTTACTATCTGTTAAAAAAAAATAAAAATCTATTCCGGATACTCATTATTCACTTTTGTTTTTATAGTTTTTGCATGCTAATTTTGTGTAATATTTTTTTCTGACATAAAATAAATTTTGAAAAGGTATATTTTTTCTGCTATTAATACTGCTTTCATTGGTTTGGAGTAGATTATGGAATTGGAATTATTATTATTAGCTCAGCATTTAGAGAGTAATTTAAGGACAAAGCATGTTGCTAATATCTCATTTGACCCCCACAACAAGCTTGGGAAGTAGGTGCTTTATTATTCCTCTTTTACTGGTGAGGAAACTGTAATACAGAGACATTAAATAACTTACTGAGGGCTACAGACCAAGCTAAGACAGGATTTGAACTGAAGTCTTTCTGACACCAAGTCTGTGATCTATCTAGGGTGCCACCTAGCTGCCCTGTTCTAGCTGAGTAGAATTAATTCTATTTTTAATCTGGGAAGAAGAAAAAAACCTCTTTCTGCAATTTAAAGGACAGAGTCCAAAATTCTTCTGGAAATAAAGATTATGGAAGAAATTTATCACTATAGTTATTTATTCCTTTTGCTGCAGGAACATAAGGGCTTGTTTCTTACTTGGTATTTTTCTTTCCTAGACTGAAGTATTGGCAGCCTTAAAGTGAGAAGCTAGGACAGAGTGCCCTCAGCTTTCCTTTGAATAACAGAGGCAAAAGCAGGTGTTAGTATCACAGGAGGAAAGTGCAAGTAGTTTCTCTATGATTGGAAGAATGTTCCACTCTGATAAAGGTCTTTGTGGGTAATGGAACAACAGACTAGCACACAGAGAATGATGCTAGAAAAGTGTGTTGTGTACCTCTTCCTAAACATAGGTCATTTCTTTCTGGACTCCAGGTTTTACCAAGAAAGTCAAGCACTAATATGGGCATTCTGCTTCTATCTGTTTTCTGTGATAAAGGCAATACTACAAAGTATAATTTCCCAGGAGGCTACTGACAAAACATAGGCCATGGGGCAGATCAGCTAGGTTTATGAGGTTCAGACTTCTGGGAAACCTGATGTATAGGAGAGCTCCCTGGTATTCTATATGACATTAGAAAAGTAGTAACAAAGAAGGGAAAATCTGATAATAAATACCTCTTCTGTAGGAGCTCGCTGATTTATGGGATGTAAGTTTCCCTTTTTTTAGACCAACCAACCAATAAACAAAAAAAGAGAATTCTTTTAGATAATATCACAAGTATTTGACAGTTGGGAGTGTGTGAATGTGTTTTTAGGGCAGGGATTATATATCTTGTTTTCTTGAGCTTGGGGAATGTTGCTGAATTTGCTGATTTGCCAAAATCAAAAGAAAATTAGTCCACTGAGAAATACACTCTGTGTACTCAGTACTCTACCAACTTATGTTGACTACCATAAGAGAGAATCAATCATTTTTGTTTTAATACAAAGTGCAAATTGATTCTCATTATGAAACATGGATTTTTTTTGTCACTCGTAGGGGGGATAAAAGGATAGATTATCATATGTCAGCAGTATTTTGGATCATAGGATCTGAAACTGGAAACAATCTAGTGTAATTTTGTCATTTACACTTGAGAAAAGTGAGGCAAAAATGTTAAGTGATTTACCCAAGGTCACACAAGAAGGAAAATACCAAAACCGGAACTTTAACTTAAGTCATCTGATTCTGTCTTGTGTGCTTAGTTGGTAGCAAGATCAATTTGTGATGACTGAGGGGGAAAAAAGCCCAGGTTGGACTTGCGAGGTATCACTTACTATAGGTGTTTCATCTTGAACAAAGATATGAGTAAAAATTTGTATGCTCATATAAAAGAAATGAGGATAGGGAAGAAAGAACTGTGTAATTATTAAAAATTTATTTTAGGAAAGGTCACAGAAAAAAGGAAGAGCAGCAAAAATCATAAATTCTAACACAAGAATACAAAACATAGCATCAAAATCTGAATTCTGGCTTATAAGATACCGTTGTTTTGTATTTTTAGAAAATTAGAACAAAAATTATGTGAATTTTTGAGACATTGATTTACCTGCCAATTATAAATTTCTCTGTTAATATTAAGTGAATGATCTTGAGATCAACAAATACTTTTGTTAAATTAGTTGTCAATGACCTAAAAGTCAAGAGGATATGTGGTAGCAAAGAGTGTGAACTATTAGTTCCTACAGGTAAGGGACATTCTGCTGTTTTTCTCTATACAGTTGTTAAGACCAACAACTAGATGGCAATTGATTTAGTTTGTTAGATTAGTACAAGCATGCAATTTTAAAATGCAATTTCAAGTGTGTCTATATGTCAGTTCCGTTTATATGCCATGACCATGCTATAGAATATGTGAAAAAGGAAACTACCTAAAGTACATTCCAAGGGTCACATAGTTGGCTTATAATTGCTTAATGGCTTATGGATCACTCTCTAATGTCACCTGGGAGGGGACCTTTTGGTGTGAGAACTACTTCCACTAATGCATATTCAACCCTACTATGACTTAGGAAATGAGCCTGAGAGAATTCCCTGAGGCACTTTGAATTTAAACGACTTGCTCAAAGTGGCTGCTACATTTCAGATATGAAATGTAAGCCAGGTTTCACTATGCCTAGTATGGTATGTGCTATGTCTGTCTTCCCATCTACTATATCCCATGTCTTACAAAATCATAGAACATGACGGAGAGAAGGGACCCTGGTGGCCATCTAGTCCAGCCCATACCTACCAAGCGTCATTCAAGTTGGACTTATAAGGTGTCATTATTCATTGCTTACCTACCAGGTGGTCATCCTTCAAAAAGGGCAAATCTATCTTAAAGCAAGACATTCCATTTTTGGACAACTATAATTTTTAGGAAGTTTCTGCCCCCCTCCCCTTTCTCTGACATATTAAGCTTAAATTGGTGTCTTTGCAAATTTTATAGGGTTCTACTCTCTAGGGCAAAATAAAACAAGTTTTATCCCTTAGTATTATCTTCAGTGCCACTGACCTCCATACTGTTCCTCAGACAAGGGGCTATTTCTTCCCAAGTAGGTAAATTTTCACTGGTGGTCTGTGATCCTTAGAATTCTCTCTCTCCTGGGGGCAGAACCAAGATGGCAGCTGGAAAGCAGGCACTAGCATGAGCTCCCCACCAAGTCCCTCCAAAAACCTATAAAAATGGCTCTGAACCAATTCTAGAACTGCAGAACCCACAGGGTAGCAGAGGGAAGCAGGGCTCTAGCCCAGGGCAGCCTGGATAGTCTCTGGGTAAGGTCTATCCCACACAGAGCTGGGAGCAGAGGGGAGTGAAGCAGAGCCCAGCATGGGTGGTGCAGACCAACCAAAACAGGAGCCGGCAGAGCGTGCCCTAGCATCCTGAATCAGTGAGCCGCAGCAGTTACCAGACTTCTCAACCCACAAACACCAAAGACAACAGAGTAGGTTACTGGGAAAAGCTGCTGGGGACAGGGAGTTTCCAGTTTGGCCACTGCCCTGGGGGAAGTGGAGGTGGGGCAGCTACAAAACTACAGCTACAGTTGCTTGCAGCCCCAGGCCCACCTGGTGGGAGGAATTAAGTGGCTGATCAGAGCAGGAGTGAAGAGACTACTGAAGATCTAAGTCCAGTCAGGGTTGGGTG
>CM053627.1:116980712-117022096 GCA_028646595.1 Phalanger gymnotis | reverse complement strand
TCACAACATGAGTATTGTGGAAGGGTTATACATAATGATATGCATGTGGCCCATGTTGAATTGCTGGACTTCTTAGGGAGGGTGGGTGGGAAGGGAAGAGGGGAGAGAATTTGGAACTCAAAGTTTTAAAAAATAGATGTTCAAAAACAAAAACAAAAAAGTTTTTGCAGGCAACAAGAAAATAAGATACACAGGCAATAGGGCATAGAAATTTATCTTGCCCTACAACAAAGGAAGGGAAAAGGGGATGGGAGGGTAGTGGGGTGACAGATGGGAGGGCAGACTGGGGAACAGGGCAACCAGAATATATGCCATCTTGGAGTGGGGGGTAGGGTAGAAATCGGGAGAAAATTTGTAATTCAAACTCCTGTGAAAATCAATACTGAAAACTAAAAATATTAAATAAAATTTATAAAAAAAGTATCAAGGAAAAGGCTTGTTATGAACATGTTAAAAGATTTACTGGCATTCTGGTATCAAAACTGAATGGGAAGATCATGTTTAAAGCAATTAAAACCTAATAAATACTGGTCTTAATGTAAAAAAAAAAAGAATTCTCTCTCTCCTTTTATCTGCCTCCTTGCTTCCCTTGCTTCCTTCATGTTTCAGTTAAAATAGCATTTTCAAGAAGCCTTTCCAAATCCCCCCTTGATTCTCCTTGTGATTATCTCGAGATTAGCACAGTTCCTGAAATAGCATAGGCATTTAATAAATACTTGTTGACTTAATGGAGGGAAAAAATAAATCACTCCTGTAAGTATTATTTGCAGAAGGGCAGCCTAAAAGAAATAGCAAGCATTATCCAAGAGCATTATATAGGAGAAACATCCATGAACAAGATGTTGGGAGAGTTCTAGGTCTCAGGCCTGTCTCAGATATTAGTTTTGAGACTCTGGGTGAATCAATGGACCTCTCTGAGGCCCAGTTTCCTCATCTATAAAATGGAGGTAATAAATCATATAAAAGAAGCAGATTGGAGTGTAGTGATCAAGAGATATGATACTTTAGAGTCAAGAAAAGTTGAATTCAAGTCTCACTCACTGGGAGACCCTGGGCAAGTCATTAACCTGTCTTAGGTGACTCTCTAAGAATATTTCTGAGCAGGTCCTGAGAAAGTATGCTACAGCAATGAAACCATAAATACTACATTGTTTTGAGATTACACACACACACATACACACACACACACAAATACATATATAAATATGCACACATAAATATATAAACATACATGTTGTGTATGTATATATATATGCATGTGTGTATGTATATGTGTATATGTATATATATATATATATATACACACACATATCTCCTATGCTAGGTGAGAGTAGTCAGCTCTAAACTCCAATAATATCCATAACAACTATGTCTATGTGTGCATGTGTGCACACACATGCATACACACACACCTACACACGCATATAAACACATTTGCTGCTTTGCAAGCCTTAAGAAAATTCAACACTTCAAAAGATTCATGATCTTGTCAATGCAGATATCGCTTAGTATTGCTGGATAATTCATTATCTTAGGTTATTGCTACCTTATAGTAGAAAAAAATTTCAATATTCAGGAAAAAAGTCCTAAATGTAAGGCATGAAAAAGAAAGATTCCTTTATTGCGAGGTTATATAAAAATAATACACAGCTCTTAAAAAGCAGTTTTAATGAATCTTAAGGATTTCTTCATATTAGTAATATTGTTTTAGGTGTATTTGGGATGTATTAGTCCATAGTAAGGATGAAGATTTCCCATTTTTGTTTGAATATAACTCTTAGCAAAAGGTCTAAAATAATTTTAAACTAGATCATAAACTAAACCTTGCTAGAAGGTCAAGAAGAAGTTATTCTATCTATGTAAAAGATAGAAGGTAGCATGGGAAAAAAGTCCAACCACATCACAATTACAATTAAATTGGAAAATTTAAATCAAGAAAACATATAGGAAGTCACATTTGCTTCCCTCTGTACAGTGTGCAAATTCATGCATTTTAAATGTGAAATGGAAAATTTCATGGTCTGAAAAGCAGCGGTGAGCTCTGTAATCAGGTGCAGATGCATGGCACAATATACCTGTGGAAGCCTTTTTCTCATTTGAGGAAATTACCTTTGAAACGTTCTGACTATATTATGGAGCTTCACGACCATTTTCAATGATTTCTTTTTAGTGGAACAAAGTGCTCTTTCCTTTTCTGCTCCTAAAAATCCTTTTTCCAATCCAGTTTCTCTGAAAATCCAGAGCTGACACCCTTAGAAAAGTGTATGTACACTTGCAGACATGTGCACACAACAAACACACAGAGACATACCAACGTGGAAAGATAATGCATCTTTCTATACATAGCAACAAATATGGAAAGCATAATGTTTTATGTTTTAGCTTAAATGTGTATTTGTCTTATCAGTCATATTGTAGTTAGAGGTATGTTTAATCTCTGTTTAATTATGTTAGACACTGGTTTATATATGAAAAACCCAATAGGTCGTATTTAGTTTGAGGAGTGATACAAAATAAAAAGTATTGGTTTCAAATATCTTGTAGTCAAGGAAAAAATGTAAATTTTTCTACCAATCACAAAAGCAATTTATCCTAGTTAATGAATTTAAAAGTACGTCTGCTAGCCTTCATTAAACACATTGTTATCAATGTGTTTATTTTTGATTTTTGAATTAAGGTAATATTTGCATATTTTTATCTTTTGCTGTGTGTCGAAATCACTAAATTTTATATAAATGTTGTCTTTCCAAGTACACTGTAAGCCCCTGGACACATAGGGATTATTGAGCTCACTATTTTATTATTTATTATTTTATATACCTAATGCTAGGCAAATAATAGGTTCTTAACGAATGGTTGTTGATTGTCAGAAAACTTAGATTTGAATATATTCTCTGCCACATTGTAGCTGTATGATCTTGGGAAAGTCACTTGAATTTCACTTTCCTTACTTGTAAAATAAGGAAGTTAGAATAGGTGATCCTGTCATTCCAAGATGGTAAATGTACCTTCTTTTAAAAATAGTGAAGTGAGCTTACTTAAAAATTGACCTAAACTCGAACTTGTTTAAATGGCACAGGGCCTGTAAAAATTCATAGGGACTCCTTGAGTTAAATTATATTGCATCGAAACTAGCAAATAGATTCACTCTCTGTGGAGACAGAGCACATTTCTATGTATGGGGATAGCAGGTAGGTATCCAGTGAGAAGGAACATATTAACTCTTTCAGCCACCAATATCATATTTCATTCATTATGTCATAACTTATTTCACTTCATTACATGGTAACTTGTTGGTTAGTCAGGTTTCAGTTCTCAGCCGTTTTCTTGTGCTCTAACTCTGAACAAAAAGAACTAGTAGCAAGAAATGAGAGAGGGATGATCTCTTCTCCTACTCTAGGTGAGAGTAGTCAACCCTACACTCCAATAATATCCATAACAACTATATATGTGTTGATTTTCTCCTCTAGCTAGATAGCTGAGTAGTATCTGACTTTTTGTGACCCCATTTGGGGTTTTCTTGGCAAAGACACTAGTTTGCCATTTCCTTCTCCAACTCATTTGAGAGATGAGGAAACTGAGGCCAACAGGGTTAAGTAATGTAACTTGCCAAGGGTCACGCAGCTAGTAAGTGTCTCAGGCTAGATTTGAACTTTGGAAATTGGGTCTTTCTGACTCAAGGCCCAACACTCTCTCCGCTGTATCACCTAGCTGCCCCATAATAAGTACCTAAATTCTTCCTTGCTTGCTGTTCCTGAATTTTCAGTTTCCCAAAGAACTAAATTGCAATAAAATGTACTTTATATATTTTTTAAAGTTAGAATTCTTCAAGCCTGGGTTTATAGTGGATTTGGTGAGACAGCCTTTGCCATCAATGATGGTAGCAGATGCTGATGTAATTTAATATTCGTGAAAGACAGTGACAGTATAGAATAGCATCAAATTGATTTTTGCAGGCTTTTCAAGCCAGATGTCTTTTGGCATTTATGGGAAAGAATTCTGCTGTGTACCAAGTTGCATATTTTTGTGTGCAGAATCTCAGTCATGGTATGCAGTTTATGGTGTGTTGACAGCCATCTGCTCAGATATTACTTCTTCTATTCAACCATAGCTAAAATTGAAATTTTTGCAAAGAAAAATATTTCATATCATCTTGCCTTAAAACAAAAACAAAAAAGCAAAATTAGCCTTCTGAAAAATAAAAAGCAACACATCCTTTTAAAATAACGCATTGTATGGAACAATAAAGCAAACACATAAATATGCATATGCCTGTGGAAGCCTTTTTCTCATTCGAGGAAATGTAAACTGTAAGTTCTTTGAGAGTAGGAACTAAATCTGTTTTAATAAATAACTGTTTTAATTGTTTCCTTTTGGATAAACTTGATTTTCAACAAATAAAAAAGTTTCAACATACAAGGAAGAACAAATAGGTTATATAAAAAGTGAATTTTTTTTGTTTTTTTTTTATAGTTTGGGCTTTTAAGATATATATTAAATGTGACAAGGCATGAATACGATGTTCTATTTGCTTGGGTCCCCTTGTGAATTTCATTTTGTTGTCTTTTGAATGTTTTTAAAAAATGTATTATTATACTCTTTTGGTGGGGCATTTCTATCATCACTCACCAACTTATCTCCGCCCTCTATTTCTACTTCATATTGCAACATACACACACACACACACACACACACACACACACACACACACACACACACACTCCTTCATGCTTATATTCACCTCTTCTCTTTTTCCCCTGCCCAGTACAGGATCATATATATAGTATATATTCACTGCTTATTGAATGAATGAATGTTGTTATAATCTATATATAAAAACTTATCTGTGTGCAATTTTTCTTATTCTTAAATGGGCAGCTTTTACATTTGGAAGTACTTATTCAAATGAATTTGTGGTGGTTGTTCTTTAGTTGTTTCGGTCATGTCTGACTCTATAAGACCCCATTTGGGATTTTCTTGGCAAAAATACTGGAGTGCCTTACTGTTTCTCTCTCCAGCTCTTTTGTTAGATAAGGAAACTGAGGCAAACAGAGTGAAGTGACTTGCCCAGGGTCACACAGCTAGTAAGTGTCTGAGGCCAGGTTTGAACTCAGGAACATAAGTCTTCTTGATTCTAGTCCTGGCCCTCTATGCCACCTAGCTGCACCAGTTTGATTGTACCACCAAGGAATTATTTTTTTTCCTCTTCATCTATGCAAAGGATTCCCATTAATTTAACAGGAATTATAGCATTACCTGTCATTTTTATTGCATCTTATAGTTATTTTCTTTTTTAATCGATAATATTTTTCTGGATTTTTTTTCATTTTCAGTTTGATTGACATGTTTTGTGTTTACATTGCATGCAGTTACAGATTATTCTCGCTTCATTGGAAGTCTCTTTTAACAAAGTAAATCAGTTAAGTAAACTAATAACATAGTGATCTTATCTGAAAGTTAATTTAAGATTTCACCTCAGTGATCCTGATAGAGGAAAACAAATCCCTGTATACTCTTCTTTGACTCTCAAATGTAAAGATAGATACATAGATATATAGATGATAGATTTCATTCCATACCCTAAATTCATTATCTCCCTATAGAGGATAGAATATTTCATCAACTGTCCTCTGGAATTAGCAGTAATTGTATGGATCATAGTTCTTACAACTTTCAAAGTTTTTTGTTTGTTTTCACAATGAATTTTCACATGTATGATCTCTTTTAGATCTCAGGGCAACCTTATAAGGGAGGTAGGATCTCCTTTTGAGGATATGGAACCTGAGCTTTAGAGAGAGACTAAATGTCTGCACTGAGCACATATGGCTAGCAGAGTCAGGACTCCATAGGATCATGGATTTAGAGCTAGAAGAGATCTTATCAATCATTTAATCCAACTCCCTTATTTAATAGATGAGGAGACTGAGACCCAGAATTAGTAATATGTGCTCCAGCTGTAATTTTTATGCGTTCCTCTGACTGTAAACCCAGCAGTTTTTCTCCTCAAACCATGTCTCCTCTACAGGCTTTGAAAGGTATACCCCTCTCAAACTATAGATGATAGCAAAGAGTAATACAGGTGAACCTTTATTTTTTCCTCTTTTAAGCTGTAGATTGCTCTATAGAGTAAGGCAGACCTTCCAGTAAGTCCTTTCAAACAGAGTTTTCTTTCTATCAGTTAGCTCCCAATATAACAATAAAGCCTCTAGTCAGGTGGTTTTAGCTTCATTGACTTCCCAGCTTTATAAGGCTTCTGCATTCTACATTCTATCTTATGATTTCTGATGTTTTGGTTTCTTAAAGCATTTTTCATGAACTTCTCTGATCACTGACTCCGTATTTTCTAATCTGGCTTCTAATGCCTCGATTCACGGTCTCTACATATGCTGTGACCCATCTCGAACTTAGGGTAAAAAACCTTGAATCCATATTTCAGTCAACTGTAAACAAATAGTGATTATATGATAACTCCATGGTCCTAAAACATTTTTTTGTTTCTTTCAGAGTTTCCCAATAATTATTTTCAAATCCTGAAACTAGACCTTTGTAAATATCTTGTTACAGTCATTTTTCATTTGTGTCTGACTTTACATGACCCTATTTATGGTTTTCTTGGCAAAGATACTGGAGTGGTTTGCCATTTCCTTCTCTAGCTCATTTTATAGATGAGAAAACTGAGGCAAACAGAGTTAAGTTACTTGCCCAGGGTCACACAGCTAAGAAGTGTCTGAGGCTGGATTTGAACTCAGATCCTCCTGAATCCAGGACAGGTGATCTATTCAGGGTATCACCTTTCTACCCCTTTATAAATTAACTGCTGAGAAACACTTTTCTGTAGACATCAGTCATTAGGTCACTACTTTTACTTAAGAGAGGGGATATTTCCATTAAGGTCCTCTTAATACTTTTATCTGAAGTGCTGTTTCATCTCATTGCATTGAAATGTTTTCTAAAAGAAACTTAAGAAAGCTGTATCTGGATTTTGTTGCATTTCTTCTCAGTGCTAGGCGAATGAAAATGATGTCCATGGACTTCTACTTGTCCATATCATTGAGACAAATTCATTGCAAGAGAAGCAGCATGATGTCCTCCTCATCACCATCATCATCATCATCTCTAACATTTATGTAGCAATTTAAGTATCTCAAATCACTGACCTCAGAAGAAGGAAGATCTATCCAAGTTTAGACAACTCTCCAAGACTGTATGCAGAGTGAAGAAAAGTTGTTTATCTGCAATAGTAGAAGGAATTTCCTCATCTGCAGTTTCCAAACTGAAAAAACCATAGATCTCAGACTCTTTTCATCCTCCAAAATCCGGAATGGTTTTTTATAGTTACCTTCTGCCTAAGGTTCATCTGTGTTATGACAATCATTATCCCTTCTTTGGAACTAGTATTATTAAAATATAATTTACCCTACTTTAAAAAAACACAACATATGAAATTTTAAAGTAATTCCACAGAGGAAAATAAACCATTTTGCTGAGGTAGTTTGTCTAGGGAAAAAAAGAGACAAGCAAACAAACCCCAGAACCTTAACCCTTCTAAAACAGCCTCCATTTGGGTGGAGAACTGAAAAACTTAATAA
The DNA here is from genome assembly GCA_028646595.1 of Phalanger gymnotis. Taxonomy (NCBI): domain Eukaryota; kingdom Metazoa; phylum Chordata; class Mammalia; order Diprotodontia; family Phalangeridae; genus Phalanger; species Phalanger gymnotis. Next base: position 117,014,507 of record CM053627.1, on the reverse strand, counting down.
CAGCACATGGCAAATTTGAAAGACCTGTAAACACAGACAGGGCCTGGCTAGTGTTCTCTCCTTAATTTTGTTTGCTCTTGAACAAATGAATTTTGCATCATTTTTCCAGACTGCAAGCCTTGTTGTGTCTGGACAGTTATTACCTCAAATTGAACTTATTTTCCAGTTCTATAAAGCTCTTCATCTACATCATGGTTCGAGTGCATTAAGTGACTGCCCATGCAACACAGCTGGAAACCATTCCTTTCTGAAGTATTTTGTTTTGTCCCAGTTTTTTTAACACCTGCTGTGTTCCCACACAGCTGCATAACTCATTACTGCAACCTTCTTTTCCTCCTTTAATATTTCCTAAAATGTTTTAAATTGACATATTTTCTTTAGTCTTTTTATTAATTCAACTACAAACATCCTCACTTGCCTGCATGAATGTTTCAAAGTCTTCCACAGACCAGGAAAACTGGTGTGAATAGTTAGACACATTGAGGCAGCTAGTTTTCTCTTATTCTCAGCAGAGGTGAGAAATCATTGGCATAATCTGGCAGGAAATCTATTCTGTACCCAAGAGCTGTGTGTTACAAAAGAGTGTGCTGTTAGTTTGTAAAGCAGAACTTTAAAAAAAATCTCTACAGGACGACCATAAACATTTGAATGATTATAAATGTTTTTTTTTAAAAAATGAGGAATTTGCCAAAAAAAAAATGAGGAATTTGCTCCATTGATTATATAACTCCACGTAGCCAGCCTCTAAACACCATCTGTCATCTCTGAAGTTAATGGTACTCTTTGGGAAGTGGATAAGCATTGTTAGCTGTTTGATTGTTTTGTGGAGGACTTTGACAAAAATCTCTCCCAACTGTCAGGGTAGCCCATTTCAAAATGTTAATAATACAAAAAAAGAAAACTAATCAGTGAGAAAGATACTGATAGTGTCTACTCAATCATTTGTTATATTTGAGAGGTCCACTCTTTCAGTTATGTCTAGGTCATTAAAGATAAATTGGGCCATGTTGTTATTGGGTTAATTGGGTTAATTGTCATAATTCTTTTGTAAGCAATCTACTGAGGGTTTACAAAAGGATTTAAAGGAGGCCATTGATATGAGACAATGTTTCTGTGTGATTGTGGAAGTGGAATTAATTCTTATTGTACTTTGATGCTTACAAAGCACTTCCTTCACAGTAGCATTGTGAGGTACATTTGAGAGTTGTATAGAACAAAGATGAATTTCCATGAGAGATATAAGTATCATTCTGTACTTGAAGGAGGTTTTCTGGATAAGTGAGAAGTCCTGAATAATGTGGAGTCCTATGTAATGAATTCTGAGGCCCTTCTTTGGGTCTCTTTCTTTTGCTTCCTAACTTCTTAGCTGATCTTGAATTTTATTGGACCAGTGTGGAAAGAGAATTAGACTGTGAGTCTCAACTCTGACCACAAATAAGAAAGATACTCAATGTCTCTGGACTTCAGTTTCCTCTTCTGTGGAATGAAGATGTTGGACTAGATGATCCCTAAGCTCTCTTTTATCACTAGATATGTAATACTCTGCCATAATTTAATACGTAATTGAACCAAATCTCTGAGAGAGTAGAAGTTTATTATTATCCAAATTTTATTTAAGAAACAATGACTGTAAAGTGCTTCAGTTTTATTTTATTAGGTTAGATTTTAATTGGAATTTAAACTATGGTCTACCTTTACTAGCTAGCTGTTTGACTTTGAATAAGTCATTTAATCTCTCTGAGTTCTACGTATTTCAATCAAGAAATGATGTTTGACTCAGAAGTCTCTAAAGTCTTCTAAAATTATATGATCCTATTGTGGAACATGTTTTTAGGTACATATTCCATTAAGTTCATTCCATTTTCCTGGGTTAGGATGTAAACTCCTTGAAGACAAGAACTGTTTAATTTTTATCTTTGTATTCCTAGCTGTTATCACAGTTCTTGGCACATAAGAGATGCTTAATAAATATATATTGATTGTTTGACCATCTTTCCCTGAGTTGACAGTTTTCCAGAGTTATTGTTGTTATCACTAAACATTTGTTATATACTCCAAGGATCTGTGATCTTATTAATGTGGATATTCTTTCTGACAGGATAGATTGGAAACTATACATATTTGTTCTGAGAATTTATCAGAGCAGGTCCCCCCAACATAGTGGGAGTTCCTCTTAACTTTCTCTTGACGTTGATGGACTACTAGAAGCATATGGGCTATACATTGGGCTATACAGTTCTGCTGAGCCCTCAAAAGTCCATCTTTTCTCTCATATATTTCTTTGATGACACCCCTTATTCTGTTTTGCCATGATATCTCATTTGTAATTTGTTGTATACATATACCACTTTCTTTTTCATTAGCCTCTCAATGAAAGTCATTTTCATTTCTTTGAATATTATAGCATTTCTTGTCTTGAAGCTATATAATACCACTAGAATAATATTATTATAAAGTTGGAACTTTTGTGGGGGGAGATAAAGAAAAAAACCTTCACAAGCAATCTAGAAACACATTGACAGTATTGTAGATGGGGGTATTAGAATGGAACAGGCAATGCTTTTCCACGTGCTATTTCAGTGATAGACTGGATCTTTTTTGTTATGCCGTATAATTGACTAAAAGATGTAAAGACTGTACGTCCCACAGAAGTATAGTTTATTTACTATTTTTAAAAGCAAATGATTCATTAAAGATAAATACTAGCATGAGAGCTAGCCCCCAATAATGTTTCCCATTCATTTATCAACACAAGATTCCTTGAAATATATGAGATAGATACAGATGAAAAGTAAGGGAATAAACATTTATAGCTCCTACTGTGTGTGAGGAACTGCACTGTTTTATAAATATTACCTTGTTTGATCCTCACAACAACTCTAGGGTATAAGTATTATTGTCATCAGCATTTTACAGTTGGGCAACCTGAGGCAAATAGATTTGCCCGGGATCACATAGCTAGTAAAGGTATGAAGCCAGATTTCAACTCAGTTCTTCCTGACTCCTGGACCAGTACTCTAACCACTGCATCACCTAGTCACATCTGTGTTTGCAGATGACTTGCTGATTACAACACTTACCCCCAGAACAGTACAAATGCTCCCAGCTGAGATCTATAAGCAATGGAAAAATTTTGACCTAACCATCCACCTAGGAAAAACAAAGTGGATGAAGAATGCCTGTAATTTACACTATGATATATAATCATAACAATAACCTATAAAAGCCCACAAATACATTAAGTATACATGGCAATCTGGCCCACTGGTCCCACTCTTCAGTTATAGATTCAAATAAATCTTTATTTTCTGTGCATTTCACACATATGTTTTGTGTGTGTGTGTGTGTGTGTATGAAGAGAGAGGAACTTATATTTTAATGGAGAAGACATTATGTACTTAAGTATATACAAGAAAAACACAGAATAGATTATAGTTATCTTAGAGGTGAAGGCAGGCAAACTAAAACTAAAAGACAGGCAAACTAGAGAAGGTCTCCTGCAGAAGGTGGCATTTGAGCTGAGTCTTGAAGGAAACTAGAAATTCTAAGAGAAGCAGTTCTTCATATACCAGGAATGGGCTATAGTTAATACAAAGGCACAGAGAAAGGATATCAGTATGTGTGTTATGGACAGCAGGAAGATAGTATGGCTAAACTATGGATTGTGTGGAAGGGAGTAATACATAACAAAGTCAAAAAGATAGGTACGGGTTGGGTTGTGAAAAGGTTTAAGTGCCAAACAATAAAGTTTATATTTGATTCAGGAAAAAAGAGGAAGCCAGTGGAGTTTAAGTAGGAGGGCAAAATAGATCTAAGCTTTAGGAAAATCACCTTTGGCAGGTAGGTGGAATGTGAATTGGAGTGGAGATAGATTTATGGAAGGGAGACTAGTTAGGAGGCTCTTACAATGCTTCCTGAAAGAAGTGATAAGGATCTGAACTAGGGCAGTGACCATGTGAGGGATGAGAAGGGAACACATCTGGAAGATGTCATAAAGAGAGAAACCATAAGATTTGGCAGCTGTGAGTGAAGAGTCAAGGAAGTCACTTTGGTTGTAAGTCTGGATGACTGAAATAGTGATGATATTGTTAATAGTAATAGGGAAATTAGGGTTGAGGTTGCTCTAGGGGGAACAGTATTGAGTTCTCTTTGGACATGTGGAGTTTGAGATGCCTATAACACATCTAATTTGCAATGTCCAACAAGTAGGTAGGGTCACAGGACTGAAGCACGGTAGAGAGATGAGAGCTGGATGGGTGAGTCATCTGGGTAGGGATAATCAATGAATCATTGAGACTGATGAGATCCTGGAGTGAAGGGGTATAGAAAGAGAGGGAAAAACTCCCAGAAAGGAAACAATAAAGAGTGTCGTGAAAGCCCCAAAAGAAGAGTATCTGGGAAATTGGTCAGCAGTATTAAATGCTGCAGATCAGGTAACTAATAATAATAATAATAATAATAATAATACCCCTTTTCTTCCAGGCTTAGTTCCAAATTCTGTTATATGCACTCTGATTTACTTCTTGTTCCTTGAACTCACCATTTGATTTCTCACCTGTGTACCTTTGCACAAGATATTTCATGTGGCCCACCATCCTAACTTCTCATGCCTGGAATATGCTGTCTCTTCACGTTTTCTTCTTAAAATCCCTAATTTGTTTCGAGGTTCAACTCATGTGTCATCTCCTATGAGAAACTTTTCCTGATCCTCTCAGCTCTTAGTGCTCTCACCCTCATCCTCAGAATATAATGGATATACTTATTTACATGTTGCGTCATCCCCAAACTCCAATCCACTAGAATGTTGCTTTCTGGAGCAGGTGTTATTTTTCATTTTTTTATATGTATCCAATCCCAAACAAAGTGCCTTGAACATAATCAGTGCATAGTAAATACTTGTTGGATTGGATTGAGTTTAATATGCCATTTATCTACCTAAAGTTTACTAATATTTGACTTCAGAGTACTGGCTTTACTTGGACTGACATTATTTGGAAGTTAAATGTGTCCAGTGCTTAGAATTTTCATAAACTTAAGTGGAGGTTGAAATCATTTGAAATTCACACATATCAATGACAATTCTCATAGCTACATACGTGTGAAACTCAATTCATATAATAAGTATACTCCTGAAATTGATCTTTAGATTGAATTGCATTTAAAATGCTCTGGGGAGTCCGTTATAAAAAATCTGAAGGTGAATCACTTTGCAAAGTGGCTAGTCACTTCTTGACTTAATTTGGAAATTCAAATCATTGCTTGTCAGATTTTCTTAGAGAGCTACATTATATGCACAGAATAATTAGTAATAAGGAAAGTTATGCCTGAGGTGGTATAAACTCATAATAAAAGTCATTACAGATTTTCAGTAAGCAGTAAGGCATTAAACTAAATTACGCGTGTAACAAAATATGTAAATATATTTATGCTAAAAAGTCTATAAACACACGTGCATGCACATATACTTTTAAAATACATTATGGACAGAGTTAGTCCCTGATCAAGTAAAGAAAATATTTAAAGTAATTAGATGTACCCAAAATAACAGTTTTTTTTTGTTAAAAAATACATCTTTAAATCCTAGTTTTATACATCATAGCCATTTTTTTTAACCTGGCCTCTCCAAACTAATCCTCATTTGGAACAAAGACAAACAATTAAGCAAAACATCTGTTATATGTGCCTGGAAACATACAAACTATTGTATTCTAGTATTCTCCTAACCCTTTGCCATGAGGCAGAAACTCTGTTTTTTTTTTTCCATAGGGTTACAAAGGCTGTACAGTTCAACTTAAGGAATGTATTTGTAAGATTTCTATCATGGAATTCAATTTTGTTTTATTGATCTTTTTTCATTTATCTCATTACAGTCCCTGCGTGTATTGTTTTCTTGGTTTTGCTTATTTCACTCTGTATCAGTTCATAGAAATCTTTATATATTTTAATGAATTCTTCAGATTTGTCATTTCTTACTACATAATACTACTGCATTTTGTCCATATACTATAAGATTTTAGCCATGCCCTAATTGATGAGAATCTAATTTGTTTCCATTTCACTGTTACTAAAATGAATTTTTTTTTGTTTTTTTTCATTATTTCTCTTGACTTCCAGACCTTTTGTTCTTTTAAATAAACTTAATTTTTTGTCAATTTCTAACAGCATCCCCTTGATAATTTGATTGCTGACACTAAACCTGAGTATTAATTTAGGTAAAATCATAATTTTTATTATATTAGAATAACCTATCCACTAACAATGAATATCTAAATTATTTCTATTTCTTTTTATTTCATTAAGATGATTTGACAGTTAAATTTTTATTGTTTGCACATACGATTGCATAGATATTTTATGTACTTGTAGTTACATTGAATGAAATTCCTCTCATCATTTTTCCTAGATTTGAGTAGTGTTATATAGAAATCCTCATGATTTGAGGGTTAGACCTTTGGATTATTTTTAATCTTGCTAATTTGGTGAAGCTGTTTAATCCTCACAATTAGGTCTTGTATGTTCTCTGGAGTTGTCCAAGTACCTATCATGTCATTTACAAATACAAATAGTTTTGTTTTCTTGTTGCTGTTTGTATCTTTGATTTTGTTCCCTTATTTTAGCACTATAGCTAGCATTTCTGGAATTATATTGGATACTTGTGATGAGGGGAGCCAACCTTGCTTTACACGTGCTTGTATTGAGAATTCTTTAAGTGTTTCTCTATTGAAAGCAACATCAGTTTGTTGGTTTTAAATATATGCTTTTGGCATATAAAATGTATGGTCTTTCACATCTACATTTTTAGGCTTTTTTTTTTTAACATAAATGGGTATTAGGTTTTCCACCTGCTTTTAAAGCATCTATTGAGATAATTATACATTTTTGTCATTTTTTTGTGATGTGATTATATCTGTTGTTTTCCTAATATTGAAAAATCCTTGCATTCCTGGTATGAATCTAAGTTGGTTGTAGTCAATTATTTTCTGGATAGAATAATATAGTATTCTTTAAAGGTTTGTATTTTTAATTTTTGTATCAGCATTCATTGGTGAGATTGCTTGATGGTTCTCTTTATCTGTTTTGTCTTCTCTTATCTGTTTTTAGGGGGGTAAAGACCATATTTGTGTGCCAGAGTCATTTATTATAATGATTTTTCATTATTTTTAGAATAAGCTTGCCTGTGTGTATATTAATTGCTCTTCACACATTTGTTAAAATTTACTTGCAAGTCAACCTGGATCAACACAATTTAATTATCATGGTGATCCAAATGTCAGGTTACCTCTTCTTTGAGCTAGATAGATGAGCCAGAGTAATAAACCTACTGAATGTAGGAGATAACATTGGATGACTAGGGCTGGTATTGGTGAGACAGATCCCATCATATATGGACTTCAAAAATCCTTACATTCATACAGTTTCTTTGATAACTTTAAAATACAGGAGTTTAAAATGAAAGAAGTAGTTCTCAGTTGGAGACTTAAGTAAGAGATGTGGGCTCTCATGATTTTAAATGGTTACAAATGTCATTCTGAATCTATGTGGTCATTAGAAGATAATTTCACCTATTTGCAAATTAACCATAACACAAATCCACAAACATAGCTTTTATGTAAAGTGGATACTTAGCAATTGTTTGTTGAATCAAACTCCAAGGAGCTCAAACCATTTTATCAAATATGTGCGAGTATGTCTATATTTCCATTTAGTCTCAATCTGATTTAACAGCTAGAAGAATGAAGACACAACATAGATGAGTGATTTCTTCTGAACTCACACAGAGCTGATCGCAGAGTTTGTATTTCTAAGCTTGAGCTGACTACTTTATCCATTTGCTCTTCTAGTCTTGTATCAGTCTCTTCTTCAGTTATGAAATTGTCTGTGCCCCTAAGAGAGCTACATAAGTTATACTAAACCATATAGCAAGAAATGGAAAAACCAAGGGAAAAGAAAACAAAACAAAATACTAACACTCAGCCCTTGGTGTGAGAAAAGAATAAATTCATGTTACTAAAGTACTTTACATTAAAACTCTCAAATGTCCTGAAGTTTGGAAGAAACAAGAGCGAAGTGAGGAGGAGCAAGAAAGGAAAAGATTAATTCACAAACATAAACATGAATTTAAAAGAGCTGTCCATGAAATTTGCAAAGATAATCCCTTCCTGACTAGAATGCAAATTTCAGAAATCATGTAAAAGAAAGAGACAGGCTGCAAAGGAAGGCAAATGGGAGGCCCTGAAGAGGAAAAGAAATAACTTGTTTGTGATTAGGGTATAATTTATTTTATATCTGTATATAAACCAAGGATTTTGTATCAAGGCTCCTTGAATAGAGACAAACATTTCTACTTATTATATAAATAGAAATGCACATTGCTGAGAATGCTTCATTGGGTTTCAAGATTTTTTTCATTTTTCATTCAGAGTAAAGAGCAATATCTATATTAAATTTGCTAAATGGACTTACCCATAAACAATAGAAATTATATAATGATTCATATAATGATAGTTACTTTATTCTGTTCCCCACCAAATCTGGCTCTTGGTTAGAATACCATTAACTAAGACCATTAAACCTCTGAAACAAAAACAGTCCTCCACCACTCCCCTCACGCAAATATGTATATAGTATATTTCTCTGTAAGCATGGCAGACCAAGTTCTGAGGGTTTTAGTGGGTGTGAAAAAGGTAAGCCTGAGTCTGTAATGAAGAGCCATAGTTTGGAAAGGGATGCACAGTTGTTGCTTGAAGGACTACTGAGATTATCCTTGTTATTCATAGGATCATAACCTAGGGAAAATACTTCCTAGAGTGGTGAATACTATTAAGAGGAAGGTAGAAGTCATAGGCTTAGTTCTGACTCACAAAGATGCTTAAAAAATGAGGAAATGTTAATAAGGATTGTGATCCTCAAATCTACAAAGGACTCTTCCACAGACAATGAAAACCTGTCCGTGAGCCTCAGTTAGGAAACAAAAGCAAGCATACTAGAAGTGCTTTACGTATGATTTCTGTTAAAAATAAAGATCGTGTTAACAGCAATCATTTTTAAACATCATATTTAATGATAATAATAATAGCTAACACTTCTATTGTGCTTGCTGTATGCCAGGAACTGTGCTAAATGCTTTACAATTATTTTGTTTGATTCTCACAATGACCCTGAGAGGTGTGTACTATCATTACTTCCATTTTATCGATGAAGAAACTGAGGCAAACAGAGGTTAAGTGACATGTCCAGGGTCACACCACTGTTAAGTGTCTGAGGCCAGACTTGAACTTTGGTCTTCCTGACTCCAGGCCTAGCACTCTGTTCCACTGGCTATGTTATCTATGATCCTTCATTAATCAATTCAAGACCCCATGGGAAATGCACATATCAATTAGACACAGTCTCTGGCTCAGAATAGTATAATTATAATGATAGACATGCATATAAAGTATCTGTCATATATTACCTCATCTGAGACAATAACCCACATGAGACAGGTACTAGACATGTTCATTTTCCCATTTTACAAGTTAGGAAGCTGAGATTTAAAGCCATTAAGCAACTGTCTCAGGAAGACACAACTAATAAGTGTTAGAGATAGCATTTATACACACTTGTACAAACACACACGCACACACACACAATTTTCTTTCCCCTACATCTTCTTAGGTTAGGAGAGATAAAGTATGTACATATACAGTAGCATGTGAAAAGTACCGTGAACAAAGTACGTACAAAAAGATGAGGAAGGAAATGTTACTTCTAACCAGTCGAATTAGTTGATTAGAGTCACCTGGAGTACCTTAACTATCAGGCTAGGGGAGTTATTAATTGATAATGGAGAGACATAGAATGTGCCATTTGTACTAGGTCTTGAAGTATGGTTCTGATTTCAGTAGGTGGACATGTTAAGGATGGGCTATGCCAGGTCGAAGGAATGGCATGGTCAGAAACATGGAAGCTGGAAAACCCAAGTCAAATTGGGGGACTTAGGAGTATATTGTGTTTTGTACAGGCCCTGTTGCTACTCACACTGTCTTGATTGCTGTACATAAATCTATAATTAGGCTTTGACCCTATTCCACACCTCTTATCAGTGGTGGCCAAAATAACGGAATGGTTGCAAGAAAACAAGGTTTAGGGAGGGGGGTAGTTAGGGGGGTTGGAGAAAAAAAAAAACAAGGTTATTAATAGGCATGCAGCTTCAAATCACATAGGCCCAGTTTTGACAAGTACCCAAGTAACACTAGGGCTAATCCAGGTTTGGAGAATAAAAGCAGTCACAGGGAGGGATGTCATTGACTTTCTGATCTAGCAAGACACTCTGTCACGTTGTGTGGGCTGTTGTTATTGGGACCTATGATAAGTCTCTCTGTGGGGCACAGGGAGAGACAACTGGAGCCTGTAAATGTTATTGGCTCTAATTTTTTTTTATCATGTATGCTTTGGTGATTCTTAGTAACAGGATTAATTAGGTGCTATTATAGGCTGTGAGTGGAAGAGAGATCAGACTCCTTCTGTGTTGCTCCAGAGGGTAGCATCAGGTTCAAATCAATTAATTTACAGTACGACCTTGCTTTTCAATGGGTCAAATCTAGAACCTCCAGCTTTTCAGGGCTAATTAAAAAAGTAGTCCCGTTTGTCTGAGATATAATGTATAGGAAGCGTGACAAATAAGGCTGAATTAATTGGTTGGACTTAATGTGGAAAACTTTAGCTGTCAAACATGATAAGTTTGGACTTTATTCAGTAGACAATGGAGAATCATGGAAGGTTTTTGACCCTGTAAGTGATGAAAGCCGTATTGAAAGGAAGATTGATCTGGCTCCTGTGTATATGAGAAACTGTAAGAGGAAAGGACTTGAGAAGGCGGATGAGGAGGCAGTTGGAAGGTTTTTGCAGTTGTTTAGGCACAAAAGGGAAGGGGCATAATTTAGAGAGATGAAAGCAGAAGTGGAAAGTAAAAGGCTTATATAATGGAGGAAAAATTAGGACAATTTGTTGAATGTTTGGATGTGGGAAGGAAGGGTAATACCTAGAATTTGTACATGCTCTATAAGGGGAATGTTGATATTATTTACAGAAACAATTTCAGGAATAGAAACGGGTTTAGAGAGGAGATAAGTAGTTCTTTTTTTAGTAGTGTTGAGATTAAGACATGGTCAAGACATTTAAGTGAACCTATTAGGCAACTGAAAATGTGGGATTAGAACTCAGTAGGGTGGTTAGAGCAGATGCTATCAGTTGGAAATTCATCTATGTGGAGATTGTAGGCAATGGAAGAGATCAGAACTCCAAATTATACTACATTATCATTGGTGGAAAGCAAATCCAACCCTGCTAACTCGTGGTAGGAATCCTTTCTATGACACAAATTGTCTATTTGCACCCATTTGCTGGTAAAAACTATTACTCTTGCAATTATTGCCTGACCTTGGGCAAATCGTTTAACTTTGACAGACTCTAGGTTCCTCAAAAATAAAATGAAGTGATTGGACAAGATAGCCTCTGAATTCCCTTCTAGCTCTACAGCTATATAGAATCCTATGAAAAGATGGATGAAAATACAGAGAAATTGGGTGGCAGAGAAAAAGGAAGGTAAAATAATTCATGCCCAGTGACCTAATTCTTAAGAAAATAGGTCTGCAAAGAATGACATAGATGAAATGGCATTGGGCCTGGAAAAAATGTTGAATTTATGCTATGGAGGCTATGATAGGAAGTCAGCAAGCAGCAATGACATCTTGCTGATATTGGAGAACATTAATTTGTTGCCGTGAACATACATCCTGGTTACCATGATTCAGTGGCTTTCTTGACTAGCACTTAGCATGTCAACGATGAAAGGTGAGAAAACGCTAAGTGTGACACAGATTTGGTGATTTTTGTGGTGAGTAGAGTGGAAGGTTGGAGGAACATTGAATCAGAGTATAGAAGTCATCACCGAGAAGACCAATTGGATGGTGGAGGACATAGGAAGGTGACAGACCTTTATGCCATAGATACAGATACTTAACTTGGTTCCCCACAGCAGGGATTTATGACTCAGTATCATTAATATCTGCTTCCCCTGCCCAGCAGTGGATTGGTTCTCTCGGTGACATCAATGGGCCATTCCTTGTCATTGGATATAGCTCTATTGTCTAAAAGAAGAATTTCACGCCTAGTACATTGTTTTAAAAGTTTAGTGATCATTCTTGCCTTCTTTCTCTTCATTCTCTTCTTCTGTTTGCTGACCTCCTCGAAGAGGTTGAGTTTCCTTTTTTTTGTTTTTCTTTTGAAATACTCTTTATTTTCATTCTTGGCTTGTCTTGCATCTCCAATCAACAAATTATACAAACTTGAGAAAATGCTTAACATCACAGAGCTCAGTTTTGCCATGTCTAAAACCACAATAATGCATCTCCCCAAACTCAAAAGCATGTTGAAGACCAAATTAAACTAAATTCAATGCATTCAAATATTTTGGAATCTCAGCTTTGTATTAGCAATGTGTGTATTTTCTTTTAAAGCTTTTCTCTTAATCAAACCCAGTAGAAGATTGTTGTGGACATGGAATTAAAGAATTAGGTTCTGGTCTCCAACTAACTGATTGGATATCATGAAGTCATGTCTCTTTGCCACTTTATGCTCCAGTAACTCAACTATAAAACAGAGATTGAATTAGAAAATATTCCCTCAATCTAATACCAATATAGCCAGGCTATAATTATCTAATTTCCTTGTTGGGGGAGGAGGGTCTAGACTTGCACTGATAGAAGCAAAGTAACTGATAGTCTCAGGGCACTCAGAGGTTAAGTGTCTTGCCCATGGTAACACGGTTCATACATATCAGAGGCAAGAGGTAGCATAGTAGAGTGGAAAAAAACACTAGATTTGAGTCAGAAAAAGTGGGTTCAAGCTTTGCCTCTGTCCCTTATTAAGTCTGTGACCTCGGACAAATTACTTCACTTTTCTGGGCCTCACCATCCACATCCATAAAATGAAGGGGTCGACTACTTGGATTTCTTTTAACTAAATGTATATTCTTATCAACCCAGGTCTTCAAGATTCCAAGACAGGCATTCTATCCACTAGCCCTTCTTGTCTCTTAATTAGTGGTAATTGATTGGTGGCTATTGGACCAAGCTTAAGGCACACTTAAAGGCACACTTGATTTCAAGTCAAGTCAATGAGCTTAAGAATCTCCTGTGCCAGGCAGTGTGCTAAATGCTTCCAGCCACTGGGAAATAAGCTCTTTTCTCTCCCACTCTTAGTGTTTAAAAGATAACATTTGCAGAAAACTGCACAAGAAAACAGAATCACCCTGACAACAACCCTAGAGTTGTTCTTAAAGGAACTCTAACATGTTTTGCTGATTCTCTGCTCTTTCTTGCTCTGTGCTGAGCCAGCAGGGAGTAGATGTGACAAGATAGCTTCTGTTTGAAGCACAGATACTCATCAGCCATCACAATGTTTCTTTAATGAAACATCAAATAATAATTTCACTTTTATTTGTATTGATAATCTGTGAAGAGTCAAACTGTTGCAGTTCAGCTTTTGGCACAGAAAACTTCATGTACATCAATTAGATGAACGAATTCACAACTGACAATATAACCCTTACACATGTCCATAAGTAGAGACTTCTAGAATGTATTCATTTTGAGCCAGTTTGGAATAATTCAAAAAAGAACATCAAAAATATAACCATATAATGTCCATAAACAGAGAATTTTAGAATGTGTTCATTTTTGAAACCAGTTTGGAGTAATTCAGGAAAGAACATAGAAAAATAAATATGCGTATGCTATGATCTTTGACTGTCTTCACTACCAACAGCCAAATTAAAAGGGAAAAAAAATCAATTAATTATCCAGGTATTCTGTCTTTATTATCTGGATCATCGCTTTTTCACTTTTATTAAGATGAGTTCACATAATGTAGATCTCAAACTCTCTCTGGTAATGTCTCTTCCCAAGTCATACCTTCATTAAAAACAGAATATTTTCCTTCTTTTTGTGTACCATCCACTATAATTCTTTCCCCTTTCTTGCTCTGCCAGGCTTTGTTCCTTTCAACACCAGCATCAAACTAAAATTTGTTTAGTTCAGATACTGTACTGGAAACAGAGTGTCAATCTTAATGTTATGGTTAAGTGATTGCTGGCTTTTATGTTATTAACATTACATGGCCTCCAATCGAATAACAAGGCTGTAAGTCAATAATGTATAGAAAGGCTGGTCTGCCGCTTGTGCTTCATTTGTATTTTTAGCGTTCACACTCTCTTAACCAAGTAGCCTAGATAGTAGATGGCAATAAATATTGCCTACTGCTTTGGAGTGGAAATATAATAGGCACTGGCTTATGGATTTTAAAACATAATGAAAATGGGCTGTGATCCATACTATGCCAATTCAGTAGAATTCCAGATATTGACTGACTACAAATTGTACAACTTAGTAACTAATTGGGGACCTTGCCTGACCAATATGTTCTACATGTTTTTAAAATGAGCAATAAAGTCACTGACTTAGTGTCAACAGAGAAGTCTTCCATGAAAATTAAGTATTATGTAGGTTAATTGCAGGGATGACTGAAAGAAGAGACATAGGAGGGAAGCAACAGGAGAAATCTGTATTATTCAATTACTATGAGAACTCAGCTAAAATCTGCGACAGGCAACTGCAGAGTCAAATTCTTCCCCTCACACACATTAGCTACATGACCTTGGACAAGTCATGTAAGTTTTCCAAACCTTAGTTTCTTCATCTGTAAATGGGGATAATACCTATATTACCTATCTCAAAATTGGAAAGTCTCGTATAACATATGTAAAACACTGTATTAAACCTAAACCACTACATAATTGCCAACCATGATTATACAGTGGTTACAGTAAGACCAGAAACCTCATTAAGGATGGAGGGAAGATAACTAGGAGATAAATTCCTTATTGATAAAAATACTGATTAATGTGAATTGTTTAGGGATAATTTCAGAATACTGTGCAGCAGTGGTGTCAAGATCAAATAGAAATGAGGGCCACTAAACTGTGTGTAAGGATCCCTACAGGCCATGTATTGACTTAGAATATCACATGTTAAAATTATATATGTTTGACTATTTTTTGACCCATATTGTTAAGTATTTCCTAATTGGATTTTAATCTTGTTTGGGCTATGCTTCGTAGTATTGTAGGCTATATGTAGATAGCGTGTTTGATGTCTACTATACAAGTCCTAATTCCATTTTTTCCGTCATTAGTATGGAAATTATTTAATATTTATGAAGTCACCTCCTTTCAGTCAACTAGATGGAAATCCGTCTCCTTCAAAATGTATCTCAAATCCAAAGCTCTTGATTCTGGACTAGAATGCTGTGTAAGCCAAAGCCTAGGGAATTGACTGACTGGTCTGTAGAAGAGTTGCTATCGTTAAGGTCCCAGCAAAACTGTGAATTTTGTTTGTTTGTTTTTTTTTCTTTGACCTTCTCCTGTACCTTTCTTAAGTACCCCTGTGCCATCTATTAGAGTTCCCTCTCTTCTTCTTCCAGGTGACTAATAACCTAATCTTCTGAATCTCCAAAGTTCCTTTCTTTGTCATCTTCCATAGGCCTGTTCTTCCCTGAAATAGGCATTCTTCCAAAATTATCCCTCTGTTCTTACCCACCCTTTCCACTAATCAGAATCCAATTGATTGGCCTTAGAATACAGTCTGATTAAAATAATTCACATCAAGGTATGATCAGTTGATGGGATTTTTGTAATTTTAAAAAGGAGCTTATTAAAACAAATAAATCACGTTGAAAGGAGTATGGGAGATATTTTTTTGTCAGGGCGACTTTTATGGTGTCTCTTATCTATCTTACACTCAACGTCAACCCTACCTTTCTCCTTCATGCCAGAAAAACAGAGGTTAGCAGAACACTTCTAAAAATTCTGTTTTATAGTTTCTAGCATAGGACAGATTTTGAATAAATATTTTAAAAAACAAATACAAAATTATGTTAACAATCACAAAAATGTTAAAAGAACATGAGAAAGATTTCTAGCATTGGGTTTATCACCCATGAAGAATTTGTGAGAAAACATGAATAGAATTGCACAAGATTGAAAAGGCATGATGTTACAGAATGCATCTGTAAAAGAAAAACCCCTAACATTAGACACGAGGATTGTACTATTTAGAGCTAGAACATATCTGAAACCCAGAGATTTTGACGAACCTGCCCGAGGTCCCATAAATAGTAAATAGCAGAACTGAGATTTAAACACAGGTCCTCTATATCTCTTTCCGCCCATGCCCTGCCTCTGTTGGTATTCCACTAAATTTCAGTCAATACTTTGCAGAATTTCTATTTCATTATTTCTCTTCCTGGTAGTATGGAATGGGCTGGGTTATATAATTCTATTCAGTAAATACATATTTAGGGAACCCTCAGGGCAGAACTATGCTAAGCACCATGGGAAAGGGGAAGAGTTCCTACAACTCCACTGAAATGAATGATCCCTGCCATTAAGGTGCTTACAATCTAGTGGGAGGGTGGGGAGAGATGAGTAAAGTTAAAATATCCATAGTTTAGACTCTAGACTTCTTAATGTGGCTTTACTAACTTTGAAAGAAAAATCAATGAATTTAGTTCCTATAGAAGGAAAAATGGATTTAGAGTAGAAACAATTCCCAGTACTGTGCCAGGTGATGAGGATACAACAAAAAATAAGTTTCTGAGAAACTTACTCTTTACTGGTGGAAAATGGTTTTGAATCTCATCTTTGCTACTTATAACCTGAAAGCAAGTCATTTCAACTTTCTGGGCTTTCTTTTTCTTATCTGCAAAATGGGACAATTGGACTTTAACATCCTCCCAACTCTAGAATGCTTTGACCCTAACTTTAAAAATTAAACAAATTTTTTTCTTATTTTTAACTGAGATTATTTTTATCAAGGTCATCATGCTGTAATTCTTTTATAAGAAATGTCTAGAATGTGGGTCATTAAATGTGTTTTTAAAATTAATTTATTCAACTTCCACAAATTATGCAACTATTTCATGCAAAAGATTGAGTTCGGTGTTCATAGATATGTACTTATTAGCTATGTATTGTAGTTAATCCTATAAAAGACAAGCTACTTGCCCCCATAAAATTAATTAACCCTCTAAAATAGACACAAATGCCAGTGTTTATGGTGTGCTTCCTTTTGTCTCATTTTACCTGATTTACACCTTGTATAAATTTTCTCCCATCGTATGAGAATTTTATGATCCCTAGGGTGAATTCAACAGCAATGTCACCATAGTACATCTCTCCATAGCATGATATATCTTCAATTGAAATCGAAGTGATTAAAAAATTTGTCTGAGAAGCTCAATATGTACCTGTGATATATTATTGATAGAATAGAAGAATAAAAAAGCATTTATTGCATGCTTATCATATAGTAAGTACTGTGATAATCCCTCAGAATAGAAATAGAAAAGCTGCCTTTGCTCTCAAAGATCTTACATTCTAATGGATGAGACAGAACACAGGAGAGTGATGTCAGAGAGAGGCATTTTAGTTCAGAAAATTATTGGGATGATGAGTAGAACAATAAGGGAGTAGAGTAACATACCCCATCCAGGAACAATGACAAAGCTGATTCCATCATGCATGGTTCACGGTTCCTCTGCAAAGAGTTTTGGGGAGGAAAGGTATATGGTGTTAGCAAGGCTATGGATGACATACTGGGAGACAGGGGAGTAAAGTGAAACATTGTGCTTTGGGCTTTTCTGAGATAATGCTCTTGGGAAAGAAAGTTAACAATCATAACAGCTAGACAGCAGGGGAGAAAGTTCTACAAGATTGGATGTGGAGCAGATGTTCAGAGAGTGAAGAGTGTTGAGTAGTAATGCCATGTTTTGTTCCTGGTCAATTGCTAGTGTATGAATAACTTGCTTATCTATCACTGAAGGAAGGAAAGACCCTCCTCCTCCACCCCCATCCTCTATAATTACGTAGTTCCCTATCCCCTTGAATCTAGTAAAGGAGGTAGTGATTATTGTAGCCCCAACTACATCAGATGATAAGCAAGGCTGTGCCCACCAAAGTAAACTATACATACATGTGCCACAAATGTTTCTATGTGATTGCAATAACCACCTACAATGTTAAGTGCAAAAGAATTAGAATGGATTATGAAATTAACACTCAGAAGACATAAAATCTTTTGCAAACCACATGCAGCAGCTCTATTTTTTAAATACATTAGATATGACTTATTCTCTCCAATTAACTTATAAAGGTTAATACCCAAGAAGGTCTGAGATTTCGACTCTCAGATAACTTGAACACCCTGCAAACACTCTTCTGCTGTGCTTTTGATAAGTGTGCTAAGCTGTGTTTTATTTAATTAACATCTACTTTGATTTAAAACTTAGTGCTTTTTGAAAATTCAGCTTCTTTTGTGAAAATTTTCAACAATCAAAGCTGTGTTGCCTTGTTTCTTGCCCAACCGCTTCATTTGTTTATCCCTTGTAGGTTTATTTCCAGCTGTGCTGAATCTGGCCACAAATGCACTCATCACCACAAATGCTACATGTGGGGAACGAGGCCCGGAAATGTACTGCAAGTTGGTAGAACACGTCCCTGGGCAACCCGTGAGGAACCCCCAGTGTCGGACTTGCAATCAGAACAGCAGCTTTGCATACCGTACGTGTTTGGGTTTTGTCATTTGTTTTGAAATATGCATGTGGGGTAATATACCATTGCATGGGGGCGGAGTGTAGAGTGATGTTGGAAGAGGTAGATGGTTTTATAAGGAGCTGAAACTATAGAATATTTTAGAATGCATAGTTGTTGTTGACTTGTGTTCAATTGTTTATGACTCTTTGTCATCCCATTTGGGGTTTTCTTGGCAGAAATACTAGAGTAGTTTGCTATTTCCTTCTCTAGTTCATTTGAAAGACGAGGAAACTGAGGCAAACAGGGTTAAGTGACTTTCCCAGGATCACACAGAGCTAGTAAGTGTCTGAGGCTAGATTTGAACTCAGGAAGATGAGTCTTCCTGACTCTAGGCCTGGTACTCTATCCATTGTGCCACCTAACTGCCCTCAGGGATACCTCAAACTGACCCTTTGCTCAAGTATTTTCTTTTTAATCTCTTTTGGGCCCAGACCTGTAACAGTCCTGAGACTTAACAGGAGAGACATTAGCACTCTAGGCTAAGAGCTTACTTAACACTCATTGCCAAGCATTCAAGGTAACAGATATTTATCAATTATCTATTGTGAGCCTAGCTCTGTAGGCTTCAAGAAAGTCCCTGCCTCTCTTTTCTATTCTGTAAAATGAGGTGGATTTACTACAAGAATTCCAACTTCCCATCTAGCTTCAAGTCTATGGTCCTGTGATACTGTATATACACGGAAGAAAAAAAAAAAGAGCCACGCAGTTAATAAAAGGTACTATATGACCAAGTACTAATGTGGGAGGACACAAGAGAATAACTCCGGGTGCTCAGGAAGGGGGAGATCCATGAGAAAGGAAAGAGATGGAAAAGACCTTGTGAAACTAAGATGGATTTGGAAAAAAAATGGGTAGACACTAAGAAATAGAGAGAGAATTCGTTCCATTAAGAAGAAGGTATGGTCAGCAATGCAGGGAGTCAGAGGGCTGGGAACAAGAGGAGTGTATCTGTAGGGCTGAGACAGGAAAGTGGGGAGATGAGATTAACCATAGCGTGGGGTTCATTTCTACTGTTCTGTGCTCAGGAATTAGCATCATTGTAATAAAATTATCACCATTGTCATAGCTAACATTCATACAGTATTTTAAAATGTGCGATGCATTTTACCTATCTTGTGTCATTTGAACCTTAAAACAATCACACAAAAAGGTGTTATTATTAGCCTCATTTTACCAATGAAAAAAACTGAGGCATAGAGTCACCAAACATCTTGCCCAGGGTCAGACAGTAGATGTTCTGAGTCAGGATTTGAACTTGGGTCTTCATCACCCCAAGGCCAGTAGGATCCATTATCTCACCTTGAGAGCTGCAAAGGTCTCAGGGGTTGTCTAGTTCAGAGGTGGCCAATCATATCCTGAAAAACTTTGGAGTGCTGAACCAGATTAAAGAGAAAGTATTGATAAATAGAAGAATATAGAAAATGATTTTACATACACACACATATGCACACACCTATTTGTGCTTAATGGTAGCCATCTCTAGGGTGGGGGTGGGGAGTATAGGGAAGAAAAAAAGGAAAAAATAAAGTTACATCTTAACTTTATTATATATTTAAAAATAATAGCAGTTTATACATAATAGATTTGCAGAGCTTAGAATAAAATAAATACAATTTTTAAAAATGTAATTGGGAGATGTTTAACAAAATAAATAAAAATATAGCACAATTTAGATAAGGTTAATCTGTGGTTTTCTCAGTCAATATGTGGCTTGCAGCTATCCATTTCTATTTGACTTTGATACCACTGATAAAAGTTCATTGCCTTAGACCCCACAAGAGGTAAAATTTGAACCCAAGTCCTCTGACTCCATATCCATTCCTCTTTCCTCTGTACCACATTGCCTTCTGAAAATCCTATTTAAAAGAGTGAATCAGCTTTCTTTGTCATGATTTTCTGATGGAAAGATGCTATTGAAAAATGTTTGCAAATACTTGCTTTGTACTAAGCAGTCACGTGATACGATGGATGAAGTGTAAGACTTGGAGTCAGGAAGGACTGAATTCAAATTCTGCCCTGAACACTAGTGTGTGATCCTTGACAAGTGTCTCAGCCTCTACTAATAATCATGTTATCTATCTCACAGAATTGGCATGAGGATGAAATGAGATATAAATTGCTTTACCAACCTTAAACTGCTATACAAGTGCTATTTTCATTTATTTTAAAATTTTAATTATTTCGTTCTTATTTTGTATTTTTTGACCCTTGAAGAGAATCAGCAACATAGACCACTTTTTCCAAAGAGCAAGCATGCTTTTTATGTCCATCTGCATATTCACTTGCTATGGTTGCCACAACTTAGATTTCTTTCTGTGTGATATATTTTTAATGGGCAGCTAGATTCCATTTTGAAGTCCTTCTTGGGTACTAGAGGACTTAAGTTCTTCAAACCCCCTCTCAATCTGCCCTGCCCAATAAAACAAAACAAAGATTACATTTAAAAAAAACCAACTTTATTAAAGAACTCACTCTATTCAGGAAATAAAAGTCCATATATTTAGTGATCTCCTAGGAGCAGGTAAATCTGCAATGCCTCCTCTGGGCCTGAAAGAGTGTTGGCTTTGTGACTCCAAATTAAAAGCTAACTGTTTGAAAGGCTCACTTCATTAACCATCCCCTTAGCCAGTCATAAAATGAGGTTGGCCCCTGGATTAACTTGCAAATCTCTCCCTGTTGAGCATGTTACACTTTTTTCATCTCGTTTTAAATAAGGGAAACATGCCAACAATTAATCAATGTTTTCAAATTAATTATGATTAAACTTCTGTAATGGGGATTATGGTTAATTGTTGATTCATCTCCCAATCCTCTTTTTGGTGACTAATCCTCATATCAATTTGACCTGAAGTGACAGATATCAAAATTTCCAATTAGACAGCTTCCATCCCAATTACCTAGGAGTCCTGAATTTGCTTTACCAATGTGTGGTGTGTATTTATTTTTCTACCACATATTAAAATCCACTGGCTATAAAGATGATGCAGGACTGTTTATGTCAGAGGCTGTTTAGGGAATGATGTTTGCTGTGATATTTATTTTCTTTCTAGAGTGATGCCAGCAATATCTCATTTATGGTACCAATTCCTAAATGTGCCAATTTTAATACCCACTTGTGCCACTGAGGATGTTTTATTTGATATTTAGATATGCTTCTGGCACTTGCTGTTTTAAAGACTTGACACCTTTCTTCATTCCCACTTTCCACTAGAGCCAGCTGTAATTATTAAATGTACTCAGCACTTTTACTTTTCATTAATGAGAGGGAACATATCATCTTAGTGGACTGTTAATTTTATAAGACAGAATACAAAACAAAGTCTACCGAACTGCTGAGCTGAATTAGGTACCTTTACAATTCAGAAAGGGGTGGTTAGGTAGTGCACTGGATAGAGTACCAGGCCTAGAGTCAGGAAAACCTGACTTCAAATCTGGCCTCAGACACTTACTGGCTATGTGACACTGGGTAAGTCATTTAACCCTGTTTGCCTCAGTTTCCTCATCCGTAAAGCAAGCAGGAGACTGAAATGGCAAACTACTACTCTAGTGTCTTTGCCAAGAAAATCCCAAAGGGGATCAGAAAGAGTCAGGTGCAATTGAAAAGACTGAAAAATAACAACTGAGAAATGGGAGAAATCTTGAATGTTTGGAACATTTTCCAGAGAATGCAATGTACCTTCAGTAGTTCACAGGCATATATCTTTTGTTTGTTTGTTTGTTTGTTTTTTTCCAAGGGGAAGGCAGGGCAATTGGGGTTAAATGATTTGCTTAAGGTCACACAGCCAGTAAGTGTGTCAAGTGTCTGAGATCAAATTTGAACTCAGGTCCTCCTGACTCTAGGGCCGGTGCTCTACTTACTTTGCCACCTAGCTGCCTCTCATAGGCTTAAATCTTAATAACCCCCAAATCATCTATGACTTCATATATAAATCTGAGGGCCAGTTCTAGTCCTCCTGATCTATATCTGGCCACTGGACCCAAATGGCTAAGGAGGAGGAAGTGAGGTGGGTAACTTTGCACAGCCCTCCCTCACTTAAATAATACTCACTTGTATTTCATGGTCCACAAGAACAGCAAGAAAGCCTTAGGGTTTAGTTTCCTGATGTTCAATGACTTGCTCAGGAACACACAGCTAGTAAGTCAGAGAGGAGATTTGAATCCCACTTACGCTGACTCTAAAGGCATTTTTTTATTCATTATGCCAGGCTGTCTCCATCAATATGCACAATTCCATATCAAATGGAAAACAATAAAATTACAAATTAAGAGAACTGTAAATAAAATGAAGCCTTATTTTTCAATGCCACATTCTTCTTTGATTCTGATTAGAGATTCCTTCTGATTCTTTTATGTTAATCTGTTTTGATGGATCATTTTGATTAGTATTGTAGAATATTTCACCTTTAGCCCTTATACATATTTAGGAAAAAACCACATTTTTTTTCTGTGTGAATGTCAGTTAAAATTTGATGAAATGAGACATAATTTTGGGTCGTTTGTTTTGTTTTAAGATCATGTGCTCATGTTCTATACACTCAAGTAACTAAAATGGTAGTTAATAAGTATACATAATTATGTTATTTGTTCTCTTTTTAACTTATTGTCAGTTTTAGAATAAGTAGTTATTGGAATACAGGTAATATTCAACTTAGAATGTTATATTTCAAAAGTCGATTTGTAAGTTAGTTTTTTTTTGAACCTTGCAGTGCTTTTTCACATGGAATCCACATTATCCACGTTGATTAAATCTCTAGGATGTCCCCCAAAACCCATTGAAAACATAGTGTCCCTGAAAGATACCATTAATACTACTGTAGAATGGCACCTCCACTTACAACAGAATTTCTAAGAGAAAATATTTTGTTGTGCAGTTGTTTCAGTTGTGTTCAACTCTTCATGACCCTATTTGGAGTCTTCTTGCAAAGAAACTAGAGTGGTTTGCCATCTCCTTCTCCAGCTCATTTTACAGATGAGGAAGCTGAGGCAAACAGAAGTAAATGACTTGCCCAGGGTCATGTAGACAATAAATGTCTAAGGCTGAACTCATGAAGATGAATCTTCCTGGCTCCAGGCCCACCACTCTATCCATTGCACCACCTTGCTGCCCCAAGAAAAAATATATGCAGTTATAACTTGGGATGTCAGGAACATCTCTTTCCCCACTGTAGGTAGTCTTTGTAGCAAGAGTAGTTTTTTGTTCTCCCCTGCCTTTTCTACTTCCCACCTATTAGACAGTGGAAAAAGGAAGACCCCTAGATGTAAACTCCTAGTGGTGGGTCCCATGGTTTGGAGGCAGGGGCTTCAGCATGATTAAGTTGAAAATGGTGAGGATGAGGAGAAGAAATGGGCCAGGGAATGAGAATTCAGGGCAGGAACTTTGGAATAAGGTTTGGAATAGAGGATGAAGGAGAGGCAATAGAGACAAAAAGTAAGGGTGACAATCTAGGGTCAGGTTTCTGAATGGGTGAAGTCTGACAATGGAAAGTGGGAGTGAGAAAAAGAGATGAAGATGGCTAGATAATTGGAGAGAATTAGGTACCAGTGCAAAGGCTGAAGCTGTGATGATTAGGTATAAAACCAGAGGAAGAGGTGAAGGACAAGGTAATAAGGAGGAGGACTATAGAGGAGAGGTTGGGATGAGATTATGAGGAGGATTACGGAACTCAAGTTGAGAGGTTGATTTTGACTTTTGTTTTAGAGAAGAGGAAAGTGAAGCCCAGGGGTTAAGTGGCTTGCTCTAGCTCAGATCCATTAAGAAAGTGGAGGATGGGAGATTTGGGGCTTGAAGAGGATGAGGTAGGACTTATGAAATAATGATTAGCAAGGTAGTTTTCCATTTCTTCCTCTCCTCTCATATTTCACTTTCCTTGGTGGAGCTAGTGGGAGAATTCTATAATTTCCAAGGGAAAATGTGTGTGTGTGTGTGTGTGTGTGTGTGTGTGTGTGTGTGTGTGCGCGCGTGTGTTAGAGAGAGGACAATCCTACAGTCAGCAGGAAGGAAGCCTATGGACCCCCTTCTCAAAATAATGGTTTTAATAATTGATGGAAATGCTAAATTTCAATTAGAGTTTAGCAAAGATAAAGGTGTAATTTTTTTCTCATCCAAGTTCATAGATTTCCCCCTATGATTCTGAAAACTATCTGTGGACTCTTTGGGGTTTCATGTACTCCAGGTTAAAAATTCCTTCAATTGATAATATTGCATATGGTAGACCACAAAATAAGTTTAAAGCAATGAAAAACATATCATCATATCGTTGTTGCTGTTCAGTCATGTTCAACTCTTCATGACCCCATGCGCTCTACTGTCTGTGGGGTTTTCTTGGAGTTGGCTGTTTCCATCTCCATGGGACTAAGGGAAACAGAGGTTAAGTGACTTGCCCAGGGTCACACAGCTAGTAAGTATCTGAGGCCACATTTGAACTCAGATCTTCCTGACTCCAGGCCTGGAATTCTATTCACTGAGCTACCTAGCTGCATGCAGTAACCAAACACATAGGTCACATATAGTCTAATATTAGTATGTAGTGCACTAGAATTTCGCTACATAGATTTAATAATAATATATAGCGAAAGAGAATAGTACAGCAAGATGACAATATGGTACATCATATATCATGGTTACAACAAAGTGTGATTTACACACACTATACCAATGTACATCAATTGACTACATGAATAACTACCATCCCCCGCAAAGCTTCAGCACCATAAGTTACCTTGTTCACTCCCTGACTGTATTGTCTTGTCACTTCTATTGTGATCAGTGAACAACTCTGTTAATTTTACCCTTGGTACGATTAGGCTACTGACCTACATTCCCCATCCTGAGCGAATGGGTGACCTTACCCAAGTGTATTTATTGTTTGAAAAATTCCCAGCTTGTATTGTGCCTGCCATGGTGCTGTACCTGTACTATAGTACAGTTGCAGGAGGTATATGGGTGGCATGATAAATCAAATGCTTGACTTGGAATCAGGGAGATGTGGGTTTGAATCCTACCTTAGACACTTACTAGTTGTGTGACCATAGGTAAATCATATAACTTCTTTCAGTTTCAGCTTCCTTATCTATAAAACGAAGATGATGATATCACCTGTGGGGCAGCAAGGTGGTAGAGTGGATTGAGTGCCGAATTCATCTTCCTGAATTCAAATCTGGGCTCAGACATTTACTAGCTGTGTGACCCTAGGCAAGTCACATAACCCTGTTTGCCCTACTTTCCTCATCTGTCAAATAAGCTGGAGAAGGAAATGGCAAACCACTCCAGTAACTTTGCCATGAAAACTCCAAAAGAGATCACAAAGAGTCAGACGTTACTGAAAACACCAAAAAACATCACCTACCTTAACAGCTTTTTGGGAAGATGATATGAGATAATATATGTAAAGTCCTTTGCCAATTTTAAAAGACTATGTAAATGTAGGTATTAGTATCATTATTAATAGTTCAATAAAGATTTGTGGAAGGAAAGAATCAATAAATGCATGAATAAATGAATCTTTTAACATACCTTTTGGAATTTGATACTAAAATTGCAATCACTTCAACATAAATGTTGTGAATTTTTTTTCCAAGGAGAAGCAGCCTAATGCTAACTGATTTTTCTTTTCTCTTCACATGTTGCTGCCATGATAGAGAGGCACCCAATCACAAATGCAATTGATGGCAAGAACACTTGGTGGCAGAGCCCCAGTATTAAGAATGGCATCGAATACCATTATGTGACCATTACACTGGATTTGCAGCAGGTATGGCAGTTTTTTTTCTCACAACTGTTTGGAAATTGTACCTTGGATTTTGCTATTTGTTTCGTCAGAAATCCTTAGGGGTAAAGAGACACTGTTCACATCTTTAGTTATTGTCTCGTGACAAAGAAAAAAGTGGCCTATTAATTTAGTACTATTCACATTTTTTAAGCAAGCTCTAAAGATCTTTGGCGTTTATTTTTAAAGCACAATTGGAATGATTCCTCATGTGAAGTATTCAATACTATATTAGGAACCGTTTTTGTTTCGACTCATTAGAGTTAATGATAAAAATTTGTAACAACAACAAAAATCTTGTGTGCATCACAAGCACTTAAATGGTACCATTTTTAACTTCCCAAAGAATATTGGTACCCTGCTCTGCTGCTGATAGATGCAGTTAAGAGTTTTTTGGATAACAAGGCTCTCAAATAAATTACCTTTCATTACCCATAGTTGAGTATGCTGTGTCAGTAGATTTTTAAATTAAGCTTGGGTCTTTCAGAGAGGTAACAAGCCTGGTTGAATTTGTACAAAATTGATGTTAAGAGTAGCTTGAGTAGCTTGTGGCGTGGGGGTAGGTACTTTCCAAAAACCCTTTTCTTTCTACGTGTCACAATATCACAATTACGCTTCTGCTATCGCTGAAGGTTCACAACTACCTTGATTTAAGCAAACACATCAAGAGATTTCTCTTGATGGGAAATGAGGTAATATTTTTGGTCACCCTGACAGATTCGTGGTATAATGCAAAGAGCACAATTTCCAGAGTCAGAGGGCCAGGTATCAGAACTGACCTCTTATGTTTCTACCTGTGTGATATTAAGCAAATTATTTAGTCTCCTCGAACTCAGTTTCCTCTCCTGTAAAAGGAGGGTTTTGGACTAGATGGTCTCAGGGGTCTCTTAACAACTCTGAATCTATCACCTAATTGAAGTATGGAGTTTTGCTATCCTTTATATAGAGAGGGGGCTCCTCTGGTTTTAAAAAGAGATGGAAGACTTACTCTCTTGTGGTTGTTGTTTGTCCTTCATTTTCCAAGAGGACCAGTGACATGAGTGATATCTTGACTTGCTCGTGAATTGGGTTTAAGTGAGGCAGAGTTGCACAAGGACTCTCTTTTGAGTCACTGAAGTCTAGTGGTAGGACAAAAGTCAGAATGACTGGCAATATTTCAGTTTACAGTAAATGACCTTGGTGTCTTTGATGTCTGAAGAAGCTCAAAGTGCTCCATAGCCCCTGCTTCAGCTTCCTTCATGGCTACTGGAACAAATTGTGCTCATCTGTTCATTCCACTCGGGGACATCTTCCCATGCTTATGGTATACATCCCCTAACTCTCTGATAGATTTGAGGCCTGTCAGTTGTCCTCAACCTGGTTTAGCCTGTCTGCCAGTGTATGGCCACTGTGCATACTATAGCTTCTTGGAGGCACAAGTAAGATTTGAGTGGCTGGTGGATACCAAAGGTGGATGAGCAGCCCTGAAAAGCATCAATTAACTAATTAATCTCTTACCTTAATGGGAACTAGGAGTAAGGGTAAAAAATTGTCTTCTTGTTGCATTTTGAGGACGGATGCATTTGTAATGATTATGTTATAGTCACCCATACCTGAGTTCATGTTGGTCACTTGTATGGCATGTGATGCAAATATCCACCACCGAGTGGCATACTTCTTTCTTGGGGCATGTTGAGACCCACTTATTCCAAACCATTTTCATCCTGGCAGGTACAGATTCCTGAAGATAGAACACTTTCACATGGTTACACTCAAACTCTCTTAGAGTTCTAGGGATAATAATGAGGGAAAATGTACTCTCCCCCCCTACTCAGCACTCCAGCTCTCAAATTCCATGTTGCCCACTCATGCTGTCAGTCACTTAAAATATTGACACTTTAACATCTTAAATGTAACTCTTTAACAAAAAAAGCAAAAGAAAAATGATACCACAGATACTCATATATTGAAACAAATGTGTAAACAACAAAATATATCACAATACATATCTAAATCTGGTTCACACTCTCCCAATAATGTGCTCTGTAGTGAAAAGTGAGTATACACGGGAATTTGGCATGAAAGCGCATGAGAAAAGAGAACTCATGATTAGGGTCAATCACAACTCTGTATGGCAAGCTTTGGTTTCATTGGTCTTTTCAAGAATATCCTTACCACACAAAATTGGTTCTCTGTTTACTGTTTGTCTGTTGGCCTTCACTGCACGGTAAGTAAGTCCTCTTCTTTTCTCAACTTGAACAAAGCATTCATAAGTTCTTTCAATTTACAGTCATCTTTAATAAGGTCTTTAAAGTTTCCTCAATGTGAGTGGCTTGGCTAGTTATTCACTCATGTGGGTGCTGCATTGTACAGGTTCCCAACAATACAGCTTATGTTGATTCTGCAAGCCAGGCAAACAGATCCAACCAACATATCAGGATATGAAGTCCTTGTAAAATCAGTTCTGCTTTTCCTTTGTAAACTGGTTGGTTGTTATCCTTCATGCTCAAAGAGGAGCAAAAAGACATCACTGTGTTCGGGTGAAGAAATAGTGGGTCTGGCTGTAGCTACAGGTGGCAAAAGAGAACAACAGGCTCTTATGAGAACCTTCACTGCTCTCCTACTCTAGGTAGGACTGAAAGTCACGAAAGTTCTTGCCCAGTGAGGCTATTTCTCCTACTCAGCAATTAGGAATCATTTAGCTATTGATTATTTCAAAATGCTATAACATCAACAGAATAACTTTTTAATTCTTATCTTGTTTCCCTTTTCTAATCTCTATTTCTTCAGTGACTTTAATAAGAGCTTTCTTTCACTTAGTATGTCTGCTTTAAAAAAAAGGTCAAAACTACCCATTTCACCTATCTCACTGATAGTCCTTTTATAATTTTATCCCAGTCTCCAAATAGTTACATGATTTTTTCAGTTTTAACCTTTTTTAATCATTACATGGTAATATGCACATGAAATGAAACATCCTCTGTAGCTAGAAAGACTTCAACATGGTCTAGTATTAAATCTGATCCTCTTGACCAAATCGTGTTTTTTAACACTTATATTTCTCCAGTTATCACTAAACAAAAGCTCTTCCTCTGCCACTTTAAAACACAAGTGAGGCATAATTTTATATCATTCAGAAGGTGATTTAAACCTTTAAATTTAATCCACAGTACATTTTCTATCTCATAGTGCTGAAATATCATCTGAAGGATGTTTCTTCATAAACATATATAATTTTTTAAAAGCTAAAAAAATTGGGGTGGGGAGCGTAGCCAAGATGGCCACATGCAAACAGCGTCTTACCGGAGCTCTCTCACAAGTTCTGTCAGATTCCTATAAAAAAGTGAATTTGAGCAGATTTGAGAGAGTTAGAAACTGCGAGCAGTATGAGTGGGGCAAATTTCCCAGCCAGGAGAGTCTGAAAGACCGGAGGAATGAATCTGGGCTAGGAGAGCGCTTGGTGTGCGAAGCTGCTCCAGACCGCACCAAAGCAGAAGTGGCTGGCCAGGAAACCCACGTGGGAGACAGGCTGGGAGAAAGCTGAGTACCTGAAACCAGTGGAGATCCCCAGGCCCCCCAACACAGGACGGCAGTCTGTGAATGGACTAGAGGCAGCGCAAAACCACCAGCCATGAAAAATCAACTTCTGAGTCTTGTAGCCCAAAGGTATGAAATGTGGCTTCTTGAACTTCCTGGAGACATAATGGCCGGGTAAATGGCTCTAATCCCTCGCCTCCCCACCCAGAGAATTCCACAGAAAAAAAACAAAAACAAAAACACTGGAATAGAGGAGACTGAAGTGGGGCTTCAGTGGCCAAGTAGTGGGAGTACCTGAGTCCCAGAGGGGCAGAGCCAGCAGGGGTCAACACCAGGAGCACAGACATACTCTTACTCCCCCAGGGGAAGTGCCAGACACCAGCTCAAACAACAAAGAGTTGAGAGCATTGATGAAGAGCAATAGTGCTGGAGGGCAACCCCAGGGAAAGAGGAGATTTCAGGCAGCCAGATCCCCTCCCCCACACCTCAGGAAACTGAAGGCTATAATTCACAAAGCCAACAACTAGATTCACAATCCCCAGAATAAGAAAGCTGGGACAGAGAACCCTGAGCCCCAAAAGAAGAAATCTATCGCAAAGCTAGGAAAAGGCTAACCAACATGAAGAACACATACACACGCACACACACACAAAACTGAGGACTATTGATTCTTTTTATGGAGGCAGGCATGATCAAAATACCAATTTGAAAGAGGATAACAATGACACTATACCCACATCTGATACCTCAAAAGGTAGTGTGAACTGGTCTCAAGCCCAAAAAGCATTACTAGAAGAGCTAAAGGAGGATTTTAAAAACCAAATTAGGGAGGTAAAAGAAAAAAATGGAAAAAAAAATGGAAAAATGGAAAAAAATGCACTGATGAAATCAAGTCCCTAAAGAATAAGATTGGCAAAATGTCTACAGAGATGCAGAAACTAAATAGAGAAAATGACACCCTGAGAGGTAAAATCAACCAGTTGGAAAAGGAGATGCAAAAGCAAAATGGAGACAGTAACTCATTAAAAATTAAGAGTTGAGCAAGTGGAAGCTAATGACTCTATGAGGCATTAAGAAGTGGTAAAACAAAATGTAAAGAATGAAAAAAATGAAAAAAAATGTGAAATATCTGACTGGGAAAACAACTGACCTGGAAAACAGATCCAGGAGAGACAATTTAAGAGTTATTGGTCTACTGGAAATCCACGATGAAAAAAAGAGCCTTGACAGTATCTTTGAAGAAATTATCAAAAACAACTGCCCAGAGGTCCTAGAACCAGAAGGCAAAACAGTCATTGAAAGAATTCACCGATCACCCCCTGAAAGAGATCCCAAACTGAAAACATCAAGAAATATTATAACCAAATTTCAGAACTACAAAGTCAAGGAGAAAATATTGCAAGCAGCCAAAAAGAAACAATTCAAATATTGTGGAACTACAGTCAGGATCACGCAGGATCTTTCAGCTTCCACATTAAAAGATAGGAGAAATTGGAATATGATATTCTGAAGGGCAAAGGAGCTGGGACTACAACCAAGGATCAACTACCCAGCAAAACTAAGCATAATTTTTCAGGCAAGGAGATAGACATTCAACAAAATAAGGGAATTCCAGACCTTCCTGATGTAAAGGCCAGAACTCAGTGGAAAATTTGATCTCCAAATATAAAACTCAAGAGAGACATAAAAAGGTAAACAGGGGGAAAAAGCCCCAAACGTTATTAATCAATAACGGCAAATTATTTGCATCTTTATATAGAATTATATCGTCTTATGTATATTTTATATGTATATATGTCAATCTTGAGAATAGTATAGCTATTATGACAATTGAAAGGGATACACATAGACTGTGAATGTCTGTATAAAATAACTGATATGAGGAAAAAAGCATAATTAAGAGATGTAAAGGGAGGGCTTTGAGATAAGAGGTAAGGTGGTAGTAGAAAAGGGTAAATTACAACAAATGAAGAGGCACAAAAAGACATTTTAGTAGAGTGAAAGAATGGAGAGAGAAGAGCAGTATTTGAGTTTTACTGTCATCTGATCTGGTTGAAGAAAGGAATAACTTACACTGATAAGTATAGAAATCTAACTTGTCCTACAGGAAGTAGGAAGGGAAAGGGGGAAAGAAGGGAAGGGGTGGTCTGAAGGGAGGGGAGAAGTACCAAGTGGGAAATGGTAAGACAAGGGAGGGGAATAAAGAGGGAGGGTAAACTGAGGAAGGTGGCAGTCAAAAGCAAAACTTTGTTGAGGAGTGGAAGGGGAAAAGGAGAAATAAAAGCATAAATAGGGGGAAATAGGATGGAGAAAAAGACACAGATAGAAATCATAACTGTGAATGTGAATGGGATGAACTCTCCCATAAAATGGAACCAAATAGCAGAATGGATTAAAAACCATAATCCTACAATATGCTGTTTACAAGAAACACATTTGAAACAAGGGGCTACACACAGGGTAAAGGTTGGAGTAAAATATATTGCGCCTCAGCTAAAGTAAAAAAAAAAAAAGCAGGTGTAGTAATCCTAATCTCAGACAAAGCAAAAGTAAAGATAGATTTAATTAAAAGAGATTTAATTAATTTATCCTGCTAAAAGGCACCATAAACAATGAAGCCATATCATTGTTTAACATTTATGCCCCAAGTGGCATGGCATGCAAATTCTTAGAGGAGAGGTTAAGGGAGTTACAGGAAGAAATAGACAGCAAAACTATAATATTGGGAGACCTCAACCTTCCCCTTTCTGAGCTTGATAAATCTAACCTCAAAATAAATAAGAAACAAGTTAAGGAAGTGAACAGAATTTTAGAAAAGGAAGATATGATAGACTTCTGGAGAAAAGTGAATGAGGACAAAAAGGAATATACTTTCTTCTCAGCAGCATATGGCACATACTCAAAAACTGACCATGTACTAGGGCATAAAAACCTCACAATCCAGTGCAGAAAGGCAGAAGTAGTCAAAGCATGCTTTTCAGATCATGATGAAATAAAAATTATTTGTAACAAAGAACCATGGAAAAATAAGCTAAAAACTAATTGGAAACTAAATAATCTAATTCTAAAGAATGAGTGGGCCAAAGAACAAATCAGAGAAACAATTGGTAACTTCATTCAAGAGAATGAAAATAAAGAGACAACATACTAAAACTTATGAGATGCTGCAAAAGCAGTTCTTAGGGGAACTTTTATATCTGTAAATGCTTACATGAATAAAATAGGGAAAAGGGAGACCAATGATTTGGGAATACAACTAAAAAAGCTAGAAAAAGAACAAATTGAAAACCCCCAATTAAATACCAAATTAGAAATACTGAAAATCAAAGGAGAGATTAATAAAATTGAAACCAAGAAAACAATTGAATTAATAAATAAAACAAAGAGCTGGTTTTATGAAAAATCCAACAAAATTGATAAACCTTTGGTCAATTTGATTAAAAAAAAGAAAGAAAAAAATCAAATTACCTGTATCAAAAATGAAAAGGGTGAGTTCACCTCTAATGAAAAGGAAATCAAAACAATAATTAGGAACTATTTTGCCCAATTGTATGCCCATAAATTTGACAACCTTAGAGATATGGATGAATATCTACAAAAACATAAATTTCCCAGGTTAACAGAAAAGGAAGTAAAATTTCTAAATAAACCCATCTCAGAAAAAGAAATTGAACAAGCCATCAATGAACTCCCTAGTAAAAAATCTCCAGGGCCAGATGGTTTTGCATATGAATGTTCTTTAAAGAACATATAATGTAAAGAACAATTAATTCCTATACTTTGTAGGCTATTTGGGAAAATAGGTGAAGGAGTCCTATCAAA
>CM053627.1:116890431-116980612 GCA_028646595.1 Phalanger gymnotis | reverse complement strand
ACTAGGTAGGATTTATTCCAGGAATGCAAGGCTGGTTCAATATTAGGAAAACAATTAGCATAATTGACCATATCAACAGCAAAACTAGCAGAAACCATATGATCATCTCAATAGATGCAGAAAAAGCCTTTGACAAAATACAATACCCATTCCTATTAAAAACACTAGAAAGCATAGGAATAAATGGAGCCTTCCTTAAAATTAGAAATAGCATCTACCTAAAACCATCAACAAGCATTATTTGTAATGGGGATAAGCTAGATGCATTCCCAATAAGATCAGAGGTAAAACAAGGATGTCCATTATCACCCCTACTATTCAATTCGGTTCTAGAAACATTAGCTGTAGCAATAAGAGAAGAAAAAGAAATTGAAGGAATTAGAATAGGCAAAGAAGAAGCTAAATTATCATTTTTTTCAGATGATATGATGATTTACTTAGAGAATCAAGTAAAAAACTACTTGAAATAATAAACAACTTTAGCAAAATTGCAGGATATAAAATAAACCCCCATACATCCTCAGCATTCCTATATATTACTAGCAAAGCCCAACAGCAAGAGACAGAAAGAGAAATTCTATTCAAAGTTACTGTAGACACTATAAAATATTTGAGACTTTATCTGCCAAGACAAACCCAGTGCCTACATGAACATAATTATGAAACATTTTCCACATGAATAAAGTCAGATCTAAATAAATGGAAAAATATCAGTCGCTCATGGTTAGGCCAAGATAATATAATAAAAATGACAATTTTACCTAAATTAATCTATCTATTCAGTGACATACCAATTGAACTACCAAAAGATTATTTTCCAGAGCTGGATAATATAATAACAAAATTCATATGGAAGAGTAAGAGGTCTAGAATATCTAGGGTATTAATGAAAAGAAATGCTAGAGAAGGTGACCTAGCCAGATATTAAACTGTACTATAGAGCAGCAGTCATAAAACTACCTGGTACTGGCTAAGAAACAGAGTTGTGGATCAGTGGAATAGGATAGGTACACAAGATGGAGAAGTCAACGACTACAGCAATCTACTCTTTGATAAACCCAAAGAGGCCAGCTTCTGGACTAAGAATTCACTATTTCACAAAAACTTCTAGGAAAATTGGAAAATGGTAGGGCAGAAACTGGGCATAGACCAATATCTTACCCAATATGCCAAAATAAAGTCAAAATGGGTTCATGATTTAGGAATAAAGGCTGAAACTATAAGCAATTTGGGAGAGCAAGGAATAGTTTACCTATCAGATTTATGGAAAAGAAAAAAATTCATGACCCAACAAGATATAGAGAGCATTATAAAATGCCAAATGGATAATTTTGTTTATGGTAAATTGAAATGTTTTTGTACAAAAAAAAAGCCAATGCAACAAAGATTAGGAGGGAAGCAGAAAATTGAGACAAAATCTTTACAACTAGTGTCACTGATAAAGGCCTCATTTCCAAAATATAAAGGGAACTGAACCAAATATGTAGGAATACAAGTCATTCTCCAATTGAGAAATGGTCAAAGGATATGAACAGACAGTTTTCAGAGGAAGAAATTGAAGATTATATTCCTGAAGATTCATATGCCTATAGATAGGCATATGAAAAAATGCTCTAAATCACTACTGATTAGAGAAATGCAAATCAAAACAAGTATTAGATATCACATCTCTCCTGTCAGATTGGCTAAAATAACAAAACAGGAAAATGATAAATGCTGGAGAGGATGTGGGAAAATTGGAACATTGTTACATTGCTGGTGGAGTTGTGAACTGATCCAGCCATTTTGGAGAGCAATTGGGAACTATGCCCAAAGGGCTATAAAAGTGTTTGTATGCTTTGACCCAGCAATACCACTTCTAGGATTGTATCCCAAAGAGATCACACAAGTGGGAAAAGGACCCATATGTACAAAAATATTTATAGCGGCTCTTTTTGTGGTAGCTAAGAATTGGAAATCAAAGGGATGCCCATTAATTGGGGAATGGTTGAACAAGCTGTGGTATATAAAGGTAATGGAATACTATTGTGCTATAAGAAATAGGGTTGATGAGGACTTCATAACAACCTGGAAAAACCTACATGAAATAATGCTGAATGAGCAGGGCAGAGCCAGGAGAACATTATACACAACCACAGATATATGGATGCTGTGAGGACTAATCCTGACAGACTTTGCTCTTCTCAGCAATACAGTGTGCAGAGACAACACCAAAGGACTCATGATGGAGAATATCTACATCCAGAGAAAGAACTATGAAGTATGAATGCAGATTGAGGCACACTTCATGCTCGCCTTTTTCTTCCCCCCCCTTTTTTTCTTTTTTTTGTTTTTGGGTGGTGTTTTTTTTTTTGAGTCTATTTCTTCTTTCTCATGATTCATTCCATTGGTCATAATTCTTCACAACTTGAGTAGTGTGTAAATTAATTCAATGTGAAGTTATACATAGAAGTTATATGGGATTCCATGCCACCTTGGGGAGGGAGGGGGAGGGTGCGAAGAAAATCTGGAACTCAAAATTATGTAGAACTGTGTGTTGTAACCTAAAAATAAAAAAAAGAAAAAGAAAAAAAGCTAAAATATTTGTTTTCCTATTTATTTTAGTCATAAAAAGTTCATTTTTATTGCTACTATATCTAATGTCCTTTGAAAATTAATATAAATATTTTACTTTGCAGAAAAATACTTTTTCTGTCTCTTTCCTTCTCTATTTATCTCAAGGGAGAGTATACTTTACACAGTGTTATACTATGCAGTGTAGGAGAACATTCAGGAGGGAAAGGGCTAGCAGGGGTGGGGAACCCGTGACCTTGAGGCCACATGTAGCCCCCTAGGTCCTCAAATGTGACTCTTTGACTGAATCCAAAGTTCACAGAACAAATCCCTTTAATAAAAAGATTTGTTCTGTAAAACTTGTACTCAGTCAAAAGGCCACACCCAAGGGCCTAGAAGGCCACATATGGTTCAAGGCTGCAGGCTCCCCACCCCTGGTGCTAGACATTTTCACTAATCTCCACAGCTTCTTAAAACATAGATGCTTTAATTATATGAGGAATACAGAGAGTAAAGAAAGAATAAAATCAGCATAATGGCCATAAAGCAAAGAATCAAATACTAAAACAGACATGAATTAATGAAGAGAATAAGGGAAAGAAATCCTTTTTACAAAAGGTACTGAAAATGGGGGAAAACTAACAAAAGAGTGAGGGGAGAATGAAGTTCTATATAACTACTTAGAAAAGAAAAGAAGAGGGAAAGCATGTTATGCTGAAAGGGATCATAGAAAACAAAGCAGTATCAATATTAAACTTAAATGCTCCAAAATGCCATAGAATACCAAATTCATGAAGGAAAAATACTGAGTTCTAAGAAGATGGATAATACAATAATGATTAGAGACTTTAATATCCTTCTCTTAGTTTTGGACATCTTTAACAGAAAAAAAAACAATAATTGAAAACATTCCTAGAGAAAAACTACAGTTGAATGACTAATTTTTTAGGAAATTTTTTTAGAATGTGATTTCTAAAGAATATTTTTTTTTCAACACCCTGTGAAATCTTTACAAAAATTATCCATTTATTGTGGCACATTGACAATGCAAATGATGGAAAAATGGAAAAAGGTTGAAATAATAAACATATCCTTTATAGCCCAGAATACAATAGAAATAGTAGCTGGTTCAGAGATCCCAAACAAAAGAGAGAGAAACAAATGAAGATTTAACAATAGAATCCCAAGTAATAAGTGAGTCAAAGAGCAAATCGTAGGAACAATTTTCAATTAATGTGAAAGAAAATGATAATGATGGAACAATATAACAAAATTTCTTGTGTGCAGCCAAAGTACTTCTTAAGAAAAAAAATTATTTCTCTAGCAATATATACTAATAAAATAGAAGATTACTGAACTGAGTAGGCATTTTTAAAAATGAAAAGACCAACAAAGAAGCAAGCACAAAATAAGCATAGAAGAAGAGATGTTGAAAATTAGAGGAGAAATAAATAATGTGGAATCAAAAAAGCCTGTGGAAAGGATAAAGCTAATTCTTTGAAGAGATTTTTTTTTAAAAAAATAGCTAAATAGATTAAAAAGCAAAAAGGAAAGTACAGAAAGTCAAATCACCAAAAGAGCAAATGACTAAGATGGAGTTAATACAACACCAGAATAATAAAATTTATAACCTACTATGTACAGTTATATCTTAATGAAACTGAGACTCCAAAAGAAATCAAGGAATGCTATCAAAAATGTAAAATGCCCAAATTGATCAAAGAACAAAATGAATCTTAAATACTTTCATTTCAGAAAAATAGCTATAAGGAATTACCAAAGGGAAGGGGCAAAATCTCCTCGTTCCAATGGATTCATAGAGATCTGTCAAAACCGTAAAGAACAAGTAATAGCTGTACTACACAAGTTATCCTGAAAAAATGTGAAAGAAAGCACCATATCAGACTATATTAGATAAATAGTACTAAAATATAAACCAGAGGAGAATGAATAACAATTGAAAAAATTTAAATAAAATCCTACCAAACAGACTACATTGATTCATCCATGAAATCAGTCATTATGACTAAGTTAAATTTATACCAGAGATGCAAGAATGGTTCAACAGGAGGGAAACAATCAGCACAATTAATTATACTAGAAACAAACAAAAGCCCCCCCCACCCATCCGAAACCATATCTTCATTCAGTTGGTACAGAAAAAAAAAGCCTTTGAAAAAGTATAGAACTCATTTATGCTAAAAATTCTACGAAGAATAGGCATAGAATGACCTTTTAAATATTATGTAAATACTTACGTAAAACTATAAATAAACATCATATGCAGTGGGGATATACTAGAAGCTTTCCTAGTAAATACAGTGGTAAAGCCAAGCTGCCCATTCTCCCTACTATTATGTGATACAGTTCTAGAAATATTAGCAATAGCAGTAAGACAAAGGAAGAAACAAGAAGCATAAAAATAGGCAAAATAGGGGTAAAATTATCCCTGTTTTATGACATGATGGTTTACTTGGAATATCCTAGAAGTCAGTTCTTGTTGATGGGCCAAGCAAATATAATAAAAATGACAATGCTATTAATGTTAATTCATATTTTATGCTATAGCAGTCAAACTGTCAAGAGCATTATTTTATAGAATTTTATAAAATAAAATAAACATGAAGAAATAAAAGATTTACAGTATTGAGGGAAATAATGAAGTTTGGGATGAAGAGTGAATGTACTTCCAGACTTCAAACTATATAAAGGAGCAATCATCAAAGTGATTTGGTATTTTGAAGAAGTAGAATCGTGGAACAGACTAGACAAGGTAGAATCAGAAATAACGCAACTCAATAACCTAACGTTCAGCAAACCAGAAAAGATAAATTATTTTGATAGAATAGCAAAATGGAATAGAAAAAAACAGAAAGTAGTCTGGCACAAATTAGTCTTGGACTAATACTTTATGCTATATTCTATAACAAATTCAAAATAGATACATAAAGTTAATATTAATTTACATCATAGAAATTAGACGATAATATACATTTTACAACTATGGGTAGGTGATGTTATATATGTGTATACATATATATGTGTATACATATATACATATTTATGTATATATACATATATATGTATATATACACATATATGTGTATACGTATGTATATATGTATATATGTGTATATATATATATATAGTTCTGCATCCTTACATCAGTCTCCTATGAAGCATCACATTTTGAGAGGCTGTAGTGCCAATGCAATATTCACAGCGCCCATGGCAGCTATGAATGAATATGCCACCGTAGTTCTGAATCGCAAAATGTAACACACTCTCTTCATTCAAGGCACAACCAACACATTCATCCAAACACCAGAAAGCCGAATTCATCATAGCAACAAGGAAATCTATACACACTAACAATGCAGGGAGCACCACCATCCCCAAGCCTTCCCTCTGTTAAGGCCTTCCCACAAAGGACCTCCATCAAACAAAATTACTCCCTCTCTCACTCAGGCTAGGTCCTCTGTCTGCTCTCTCCTTCCCTGCTCTGACTGCTCTGTCTCACATTTTCTCGGCTCTGCTCCACCCTTCCTGTTCCATTTCTTCCTGTTCTACCCATTCAGCAAGCTTCTCCCACTACAGGGTTCATGTGACTCAAACTCATGTGACTTAGGCTTCTATGTAACTGAAGCAGGTCACATAGGCTTATTGATGGATGAGAAAGATATTCCCATATACATTACCATTACAGAGATGTAATAGAAAACTAAATGGAATGTTATCAAGGAGAATGACCAAAATGATAAAGGTTCTGTATGATAAATAATCATGTAAGGAAGATTTGGAAGAAATTTGGATATTTTGCCTTGAAAAAATTTGTTAATGGTGTTGCTGGGAGAAATGATTATTGTCCTCAAGTACTTGAAGACCCATGTGGAAGGGGAATTACATCTATTTTATATAATTCTAAATTTAGAGCCATTAGTGTGGAATTTATAGGGAGTAGCATGTCAGTTCAGGAGCAACTTTGTACTCATGTAATTTTTGTAAAAATGGAATGAAATGCTTTTGGGAGGTTGTGAATTATCTTTCATTCTGTTATGAATTTTACTTTTGTTGTTGAGTCATTTCAGCCATGTCCAACTCTGTGACGCCATTTGGGGTTTCCTTAGCAAAGATACTGGAGTGCTTTGGCATTTCTTTCTCCAGCTCATTTTACAGATGAGGAAACTGAGGCAAACAGGGTTATGTGACTTGCTGAGGGTCATACAGCTAGTAAGTGTCTGAGGCCAGATTTGAAATTAACCTCTACCTCAGTTTCCTCATTATAAAATGGGGATAAGAATAGCTTCACCTTTACAAGGTTGTTTTGAGGACAAAATAAGATATTTGTAAATCGCTTTGGATATTGTGAAGTGTTACATAAATGCTAGTTGTTACTGCTTTAGTTGTTCTTGTTATCATTTATGCAGCAGGCAATTAAGGAATTCAGTAAATGGTGATTGATTATATGAATCTGGATATTGATCTTTATTTAAGAGTTTAAAGTGTTCCCCCCCCCCAAAAAAGGCAAAACAAGGTAGTCGTTGTTGCAAGCGGAACAGACGCATTATACTGAGGATGGAGTCCATGGTGTTCTATTTGGTGTGGGAGGAGATTCTATGATAAATCAGCCAATTTATATGCGTGGTTACAAACTAAGACTGCGGTAAGCCAGATAAATCTTTGTATGAAAAAATAAGAAGCAGTTTCAGCAGACCAAGAAAAGATATTTAAGGCAATGAGTTCAGAGTAGGCGTCCCGGTGACTTGTTAGATGGGAACCTGGAAGGGACCTTAGGGGTAATCTATTCTAGGCTTGCTTTTTCAGATGAGGAATCTGAAGCCCAGAAAGGAGAAGTACCTCACTCAGTTTCGCAAGCAGTAAAGAGGTGGGCCAAGACTAGAAACCAAATTGTCTGAATCTTACAATATTTA
Organism: Phalanger gymnotis; assembly: GCA_028646595.1. Classification (NCBI taxonomy): domain Eukaryota; kingdom Metazoa; phylum Chordata; class Mammalia; order Diprotodontia; family Phalangeridae; genus Phalanger; species Phalanger gymnotis. The sequence continues at coordinate 116,973,128 of CM053627.1, read as the reverse complement.
CACTCTTTTTCTGATGGTCTAGAAGAGGCTCGAATGTGAATCAGGTGGGAGGTGACGGCTTTGAACAGGCACTGAGGTAGCCTATGGATGAAACGTGTCAAATGATTTATATTACAAGGGCTGAATAATAAGTAAGTTTTGCAATGATAATAAGCAATAGAAGAAGGAGGAGAAAAGAACAGCTAGTGCTGAAATAAGTCTTTAAGGTGGGACTGCACAACAAACAGCAGCCCAAAAGATATTGGGCGGCTATCGACTGACCCGGGGCATCCAACTTGACGGATCACATGATAGCCATCCCAACTCCAGCTGGACGCCCAGGCTTGCCTTAAGGTTTGCAAAGCGCTTTCTGTTAATGATACGCTTTTTGAATGTTATATGTCATATGTATTGGTAAAATGTTATTTGATTTTTCCGGAATTCTCTTTTTGCTTATAATCAGATAAGCAAAAAAAAAGTCTATATGATTGATTACTCCACAATCTCCTCATCAATAAAATAACGGTTGAAATACCGTGTGCCGCAAAGGGAGGGCTGCTGTGAGAATCAAATAAAAAAAAGATTGTAAAGAATATTGTTAACATTGAAGTGCTGTGCAAACATCTCTTATTATTATTGTACTAAGTGAGCAGCATTAATTTAGTGGCAGTGTACCTAAGTGTAGGCCTATTTCTATTTCTTAGGTCAATTTAGTGATGAAAAATCTTAACTCCGAAATACACACACACACACACACACACACACACACACACACACACTCACTCACTCATTCACTCATTCATTAAATAACGGTGAGTTATAAAATATTTTTCTTCTGGATTTTTTAAAAAAAATGTTAACAATTTGCAAACAACTCAATATACAATTTTGGAAAACACAGTAAGTTACAGGAATGCCTTTATAAGATGTGCTAATGAACATATTCTTATTTCTATTACTTTATTTTTAAGTAAGAAGTTATTTTCCAGTGTATATAATACTGGGTTTTTTTTGAAATTTATATTTGGAAATATAAAGCACACAGAAAGAGTATCATATGTTAGGTCCATCTTTTCCTGAGTAATGAGACCTGTGTCATAGGACCAGCTCTGCTGCTGACTAGCTGACTGACTTTATCTTCTCTGTGCTTGTTTTCTTATCTGTTAACTGATCACAGGATCATAGATCATAAAACTGGAAGAGACTGTAGAGAAAATCGAATATAACTCTCTTATTTATAGATGAAAAAACCTGAGATCCAAGGAGATGAGTTTTCTCATCCTGCGTCACCCAGTAGAGGGATTGCATTAATGACATCTAATATTCCTTGAGTTTTAAAGTTCTATGCATCTATTATTTTACCTCCTCCAGAAGCAAGTTTACCCATTATATCTTTGATATTTAATTTAGTATAATAATAATACCAGTGATGAGAAACTAACATTTATATAGTGCTTCAATTTTTGCAAATTACATGTGTTATTTTATTTAAGCATCACAGCAACCCTGTGAGTCAGATGCTACGATTATCCTTATTTTACAGATGAAGAAACCGAGGCTGGGAGGTTGTCACTTACTGAGATTACACAACTCTTAAGTGTCTGAGGCAGTATTCAAATTTATGTACTGTTGACTTCGAGTCCCACTATCTACTATGCCAACCATCTACTTCTAGTGTAGTGGATAAAGTACAAGACATGGAATCTGGAAGGCCTGTGTTCAAGTCATACCCTAGAATCTTATTAGCCATATGTCTCTCTGATCAAAGCATTTGACTTGATTGAATTCAGATTGCTCATGTGTATACTGCAGGATACAATTCCACATACCTCACAGAGTTATTGTGATTCAAATGATAAAATCATTTATAAAGGAAAAAATTATAAATGATAAAATCATCATATTATTGCAAACACTGTGTTACATAATAAGAATTATCATTAATAGCAATTATTATCCTAAGCAGGCACCATTCATTTGGTGGCACTATGCCTAAGTATAGGCTTATTTCCATTCCCTAGGTTAATTCAGTGATGGAAAAAAATGTAACACTGAAAAAATATTGAGTAACGAGTTATAAAATAATTCTCTAGAATTTAAAAAACCCTTAGTAATTTGAAAATAACTCAAGATCTTATTATTAATTAGAAATAAAATAACAGCTAAATATCGAACATTTCTTCCAGAACTGTTAGTATAATTTAACTTCTTAGGCATGAATGATGTTGTTAATGTAGTGCTTTAATTAATTTCTAATTCAAGAGAACTTCAAACGAGAAAATGGCAAGAGGAATGAAGCATACTACACCCTTTAGCAGGTTATATCAAAATAAATTTTTAAAAGAAATTTACCTCTGTCAAAACACTTGAACTTCATTTTAAAAATATTTTAATGTGTGTGTGTTTTTTTTAGCTAAGTTGCTCTCGGAAGACCATGGCAAATTAGTCTTAAATTAGCTGACACAATGAACACAACAAAATATTAAAACCTTGTGATATACAGTATAGCATGGGAAGACCTTCCTACTAAAGGGGTTCTAATAAACATTTCCTATTAGCTAGGTCACACTTTTGTTATGAACTTCCCTTACTTTATGCAAACAAATCACTTTGTGGAGTAGCTATGGGTAAGCCTCAAAAGACACCACAAATGTACAATTTAGATGTCAATTTGGCTGCCTGCCTTAATATTATTTACTGTATCTGCAACCCTATGCTTGTAACATTGAGCTGGAAAACATGATTTTCTCAGCAATTTAGCTTAATTACCAACTTGGTTCCTACATCATCATCACCACTATTATCAATTAATGTTTATTGCAAACATGAAGCCTTTTCCAAGCATAACCTTAGAGAATATTTTATTTTATATGTGGTTCAGAAAATGCAGTAACGATTGCAAAATTGTGACTAACAGAAAGGACATAAAATAGAGTGTCTGGCTCATAGTGAATGCTTAATAAATGTTTATTGATTGACTTATTTAAGATCACCCTCATCAATTATTTATTGTGTCTCTACTTAATTGCTTTGCTCGACATGAAACTTAAAAATAATTGAGTGAAAAAATATTCAGTCTGTCATTCAGATACTTGGTCTAGATGTCAAACACTGTTATGGAATACTCGATATTATGGAATTATATATGTTAAATGAATGAATCGTGATATTATGTATTATGTAATCTCAAAAAAGATCAAAAGAGATGACATAAAGTCGATAGTGATAAAAAAAATTCTCAAGAATAAAACAACAAGAATACAGACTTTCAGTTATTTCAGTGAGGTTTGCGGCTCTAGTTAACAATACTATTTTTATCCTTGCTAATAAATACATTCGGTATTTATTATTACCATTACTAGTAAATATATTAGGTATTTATTGCAACTCACAAGTCAAGAGGGCCCAATACAAACTCTCTTTCAATGCTTCCTCAGAGTCCAGTGATGTAGTTTTTAGCTTTAAGTCTAAGAATAAAAGCATTACTATCTCCCTAAGTGTGACAACATTGCTGTTGTGTACTTAATCTAATAACCAAAACTATTTAATAAGATTCTTAATACCAAATACTTGATAAGAAGTTTGTGAGTTTGTTAATTGACCATTACCAGACACAATGTCTAATCTCAGGCAGCCAGAGAAATGTCTTCTGTGATTTGGCAGGCTTTCCAAGAACATCTATGTTTAAAAATACATAAATAAGAGCTCTGCAATTGGAATTTACATGCACTTATTAAAAATTGAATAAATGAGCACATTGCAAGGTAACATATGTATGTAAAACCTGATAATAATGATCAGAAAGTAGTTCCTTTGCATCAATAGCATTGTTCTTTGACCCTACTACTACTTTCATTTTATTCTTCTCATCACCATCCTTCTCTGCTAAGAGGCAGCTAGGTGGTGCGGTAGATAGAGCACTGGCCCTGGAGTCAAGAGGATCTGAGTTCAAATCCAGCCTCAGATATTTGGCACTTGTTAGCTGTGTAACACTTACTAGCTGTGTGACCCTGGGCAAGTCACTTAACCCTGATTGTCTCCCCCAAAATTCACTTCCTAAAGAGGCCTATTCACTGAATGGGTATTACCTCACTCAAAAAAATAAGTGAGAACCCGAAAAGACCTCAGCCTGAAAGGGCCAGGGTCTCCTAATGCATCTTGGGCCATCTCTGGTCATCCTGGTGAATATCAGACCACTGGACCCAGGTGGCTCTGGAGGAGAAAGTGAGGCTGGTGACCTTGCACACCCTCCCTCACTCAAATGAAAGTCAACTGCAAGTCATGTCATCATTTCCCTGATGTCATGGTCCTCTTCAAGACGAAAGGACAAACACACACACCCTTCTCTGCCAATATATATCAAATACTTTGCATCGATATAATTAATTTATGTCTGTAATTCTATAAAAGTTGAAGATGCATGGATTCTCTTGTCGTGATAACTCTGGAAGCTCAAAAACAAAGAGAACGCTACGTATTCCACTAGGGTCAATATTTTTCGGATGGCAAGGTTGGCATCATCAAATTTCTGATTACCTCTGATTGACACTAATATTGTGCTCTTTGATGGCCTCATTCAAAAAACTGCCTTGTGCCATAGGAAGGCTCGGCCTGACTGTTTTGCCGGTAACTGGTATAGAAAGCCATGCTGAGTGAATGACTTGTTCACAGGAGGCAGGTTAGTCTTTTGAAATCACAGATTGCTTCAAACCAGAGAGAGAGAAAGATGTGAGGGAGAGAATACATGTCAAGGGCGCTGCTAGTGAAAGATAAAATGCTAACTAGTATTTTACCTGCAGCTAAGCATATTGTAAATGAGAGCAATCCAATAATGCATTGGGAACTAAATATCTTACCTGGACTTAGGGCTCCTGGCTCATTCTACCCTAAATTGCATTAGCTAACATGATTCCTTTATCTGAATTTTGTTCCTTTCATGCTAACAGTGCCCTTTAGAATGAATTTTCCTCTTAAAAGAATTATTGAGAAGACTTTCTTGAGCTCAGATTAAACGTGTAACACGATATTAAATATAGAATTAACTATTTGCCCTAGTAGTTGTGAAAATGCAACTCAAATACTACTCACCTTTATAGACAAGAACCTCAATTAATGGGATCGTTATTGCATGCAGGAGAGCTCTTTGATCAGTTGATGGCAATGGTGAGATAATCATAAGCCAATGTTGGAACTAGATTGGGATGACTGAGGCATTGTTTGAGGCACTGAAATGGGGATGCTTGGATGCTGTACTAAAGTGCTATACTAAAATCTTGGAAAGCAGAGGCTATTCCTCCCAACCCTACTTGGGTCTTCTTTGCACATAGGACAAGGGAACTATCCTGCCTTGAACAGAGCAAGAATTTGAGTGTTCGATGATGGTTATGATAATAGCTAATATATTTCCTATTAAACAATCCACATCATTCTTCCTCTGCATTGCAAACTGAGGGAGCTTTGCTTTAGTTATTCTCCACAGTCACACATACCATTCTAATTAGAACCCAGGAACTGAGTTACCTTCTTTATGCTTGAAATTCTCCTGTGGATTATGGATATCAAATTTATACTTTTATTATTCTAATCCCTGTGAAGGAGAACTGTATTCTACACTATGCTTCAAGTTTAAGGTTTTTTTTCCAGAGAATAAATAGCAATATTCAACCAGTCATTTTCTGAGACAAATTTACTTCTGATAGCTACACCATAGAAAGATAAAGCAAGTCATAGACCAATATCACTGATGAATATTTATGCAAAAATTTTTCAGTAAAATTGTTGCAGAAAGAAGGAGGAAAGGAACAAACATTATTAAGCATCTCCTATATGCCAGGAACTGTGTTAAGTGTCTTACAAATATATCGTTTCATCCCCAAAATTATTTACTATGATTGGATTTTTATCAAATATACAAAGACAGTTTAAGATAAAGAAAACAATTCATATAATCATCTTAAAAATATCAAATCACAATTATGTTGATATTTGCAGGAAATCCTTTGCCAAAGGAAAATATTTATTTGTGCTAAAAAAATATAAAAAAGCAAAGCATAGGCATAGAAGGGCCGTATTTTAATACGATAAAAAGTATATATCAAAAGCCAAGAGATAGCACTATTTACAAAAGGCAAATGGTAGGAACTGTCCCAACAAATACAAAGATAAAACAGTGAGAGCCTCTCTGCTGTTATTTGACATAACCCTAGAAATATTTTCAATAAGAATAAGAAAGAAGAAAGGAAATAAGGTATGTATTGAATAGAAAGAATTATTCCTATTTGCAAACATGGTGGTTAGCTTAGAAAATGTCTGGTGATCAGAAAAGAAACCGATTGAGACAATTTAAAGTATCACTAAAGTAATAGAATACAAAATAAATCCATAAAATTTATCGGTATTTGCACATAGCTATAATAAAATCTTAGTGGAGCTACTAGAAGGCAAAATTTCAGTCAAAGAAATGAAAAGTACATAAGATTGTATTAACTATAAATTAGGGAGTTAATCTGAAAAGATACATTGAAGACCTGCTTAAATACAGTTTGAAAGCACTTTTAAAGAAATAAAGAATAACTCAAATATTCATTGCTTGTGGTTGGGACATGTCACCATAATAAAAATTAAGATACCACCTAAATTAATTAACAGACTTGGAACTTTACCAATAAAATAACAGAGGGGATATGCTATAGAGTTAGAAAAAATAATAGCAGAATTAATTTGTAGTGGGAAAAGTTAAGAATATCAAGGGAGAAATAAAATACATATGGGCATGAAGTCAGACTAGCACTTCCAAATATCAGATTATCAGTAATCATCAAAATTATTTGGCTCCAATAAAAGACAGAAAAGTAAGTGATTGGTAAAGACTATGTAAGTAGCAATAAAAAAATCAAGTGCAATAACTCATTATTATTGTTCAACAAACATAGGTAAATAAGCTACTGAAAAACTAAAAGACAACTTGGCAGAAATTAGGTTGAGATCAACAATTTATACTATATACTGTATACTATCAAAAGCTCAAAATACATATGAGACAAATTTAAAAAGTCAAATCATACAAAAAATAGAACAAAGTCAATCACCTTTCACAGCTCTGGCTAAGGGGAAATTTTTAATCAAACAAGGGATCAAAGTGATCATAAGATAATCTCATTCACATGAAATTTAAAAGATTTTGGATTGACAAAATGAATGAAGCTAGTATAAGAAATCAAAATAACCACTGCAAACTATTAACTTATATAAAACTGGCCCAGATCGCTACTAATAAGAAAAATGCATATTAAAACACCTTGCCATCTCATCGCAGATATAAGAAATTTTAAAATATGGCACACAATGAAAGTAATCAATACTGGATGGGCTGTAAAGATGGTCAGAGTATTACACTGTTAGTAGAGCTTCAAAGTGATTAAACCATTCTCCAAAGCGTTTTGGAATGTTCTAAACAAGTTACTAACATACCCATACCCATTGAGAGAAATATCCTATCCTACTGTTAAACATCTTCTTCCAAGGAGATTATGACAGAAAGAAAAGTGTTCTCTCTCTCTGTCTCTCTCTGTCTCTCTCTGTCTCTCTCTGTCTCTCTCTGTCTCTCTCTGTCTCTCTCTGTCTCTCTCTGTCTCTCTCTCTCTCTCTCTCTCTATATATATATATATATATACACATGTGTGTATGTATATATATGTGTGTGTGTGTATATATATATGTATATATATATATATATATGTATACGTGGTATTGTTTCAACAATTTGGCTAGCAGCTACTGTGGGGGTGAAAAACCAACATGAGCCCAACAACAAGAATGCTGCAAGCCCAGGTTCTTTTGATCTGCTTTACTAAGGAAAGCAAGTTAAGGGATTAACAATCTTAATTTAATCCAACATATAAATATCATTCACTCAGCTCAGGGGGAAAAGCGAGCACCCTGAGTTTCAGAGCAAATACAGACAAATTACAAACATCAACAGACAGACCTTGTCTGATTCAAATCTTAATGCATAGTCACCAGAGTTTAACAAAGTCCAAACATCCGGATTTGCAAGCTGGAGGGCTCTTAACTACAGCTGCCCAGAGTTTCCACATCAGCACTCCGCCAAGAGTGAGAGCCCTAAGCAAACAGCTCTGTTGTCTCTTTTTATACAGTTTTCAGCCATCATCAAACGTCATCTGAGCATCCAGAACTTAAGCTCTTACTATTGGCTCTGGTCTTAGCAACTCCCCTTAGGACCCTGAGGACTTCATGCCCACATGGACTTAGCACCTAATAGATAGGGGTTAGGGCCTGGGGCTTAGCACCTAGTAAGACTCAATCAAAGACACCCCATTTAAAACAAAGAATTAGAGACAATGTGAAACCCATTCTTAGGCAATATACATATACATTATGTTATAGGGAGGTAGTATGTTGTTCAGTCATTTCTTGATTCTTCGTGACTCCATTTGGCATTTTCTTGGCAAAGACACTGGAGTGGTTGGCCATTTCCTTTTCCAGCTCATTTTACAAATGAGGAACTGAGGTAAACTTGGTTAAGTGACTTGCCCAGGGTCACAAACAACTAGTGTCTGAGGCCAGATTTGAACTCATGAAGATGGGTCTTCTTGACTTCTGGCCCAGTACTCTATCCACTGCTCTACCTAGCTACTCCAGGGAAGAATCATAGTATGACATAAAGAGGAACTGTCTGTGCTTTCAGAGGATTTGGGTTTAAATCCCTCTTCTGATAGTACTGTGTGATCATGGGTCAGTCACTTCACCTACCCAAGCCTCAGTTTTCTTCTCTGTAAAATCTGATAGCTGGACTACAGTACCTCTGTGGTTCCTTTCAGTTCTAGATCTATGATCCTATAACTAATACCGAGTATAGTCAGCAGAACTAGGAAAACTATATACTCAATGCCTGCAGCAACATAAAAAGGAAGAACAATAAAATGAAACTGAATAATGTATCATTATAATGTGCAAGCTTGGCTCTTGAAAAGAGTGGAGGAAAATATTCCTTTCTCCCTTCCCCGCAAAGATAGGGGACAATGAGTGTGGAATATATTGTCATATATGATGTTTCAGATGGTTTTTCTGAACTGCTTTCCCCCTCTTTATTTTGTAATTTTGTTGTAAAGGATGCTTACCTAAGAAAGGACAAAGAATATGTTCAGAACTGCCTGCTGTACTAACAAACGGAATCCATAAAAATTTCAAAGGAATAAAAAACTAGCCACTTAATTTAAAATCTACAGATAGAAATGGGTTTTGTTTTAGACAAAAATAAATAATAATTTGCAAGCAGAGTTAATGTATTTTCCTCCATAATCTAAGATGGATTTTCAGCAATGGGCATAGAGCGAATCTTTTTTCATGGTTGCCACAAATCAGACTCAGATTTCTGTGTAGTGGAATGGGATACTTTTATCACCCTAATGAAAAAGTTGGTGTCTGTAATTTTAAGTTAACAGTGTTACAATAACATTCCTTAACATTTCAAAAGAGGCTCAGTGAAGTGAGTTTTGAATATATTGTCTGAGGGTTCTTAGGTTTTTAAGAAGCAAATAATCTTTCGGGGAGTTTTTTTCTGGAAATTTTTTCCAGAAATGCATAATCACTGTAAATCAGATGATCAAATTAAGATAGTATACAGATATGTATATACATACATACACGCACTCATATGTATGTATATTTTATATATATATTGCACTGAATAAGATATCTCCTAATGTCCTCTTTGATTTCCTGCCTCTTTTTGTGTATTGCCTACACCCCGCCATTAGACTGTAAGCTCCTTGAGGGCAAGTACTGTTTTTCTTTTTATTAATTATATCTCAGGCACTTAGCATAGTGCCTGGTACATTGTAGGTGTTTAATAAATGTTGCTTGGATTAGGCCACAGTGTCCTCATTTGCGTTTACATACTTGTAGGTAAGTGTGTATACATATATATGTGGATATATATGTGGATATATAGTTAGGTAGATTTCATATATGTATATGTGTGTATGTGTGTGTATACACACACACACACACACCAAACATAAATAAAAAGAACACCAAACTTGCCATTAATCAGTTAGGAGGCAGCTAGATGGTATAATAGATAAGAACACTGGTCCTGGAGTCAGGAACCCCTGAGACCATATTCTGCCTCAAACAATAATAGCTATGTCAACCTGGGCAAGTCACTTAACCTTTGATAACTTCAGTCTCCTCAACTTTGAAATGGCAATAACAGCACATTCCATCTGGGGTTGTTGTGAGGAGCAAAATGAGATAATATTTCATAAGCACTTTGCACAGTGCCTGGCACTATGTAAATGTGATGATGATGATGATGACAATGATGTATGTAAGGAGATCATGGTTTAAAGATTTTTCCTTCATGTAACTTTTATAGTTTTTTTCTTTGTTCACTGGTTTCAGCCACGGTCAACTCTTAATGACCCCATCTAGGGTTTTCTAGGCAAACTGGAGTGGTTTTCCATTTCCTTCTCATTTTATAGGTGAGTAAACTGAGACAAATAGGGTTAAGTGACTTCCCCAGGGTCACATAGCTAGTAAATGTCTGAGGCCAGATTTGAACTCAGGAAGATGAGTCTTCCTGACTCCAGTCCTATCACTCTTTCCATTGCACCACCTAACTGCTTGAATTTTCATTTTTTTCCCCATACAGAGTATATAATTACATAGGGGCACAAAATTCCCTGAGAAATAACTTATTAGACATGTTTAAACTTGACATTTCTGAGTAGCTTAATATTACTTTATGACCTTTATCAATCTTAATTTCCTTACTCTGAGGTAAAATGACACATTTTCTTGATGACAAAATTGAAGCACAAAGGGATAAAAGTTATTTTCTTCATGATCACATGGCAAAAGCTTGACTTAAAAAGAGTAGAATACTTTTTAAATAAAAGTGCTCTAATATCCTTCTCCAGGGATTTTATGATTATATATCACAGCTTTTCTTAAGCATTGCTTCATGTGTAACTGGCATGAGGTAGAGTAATCAGTGACTTCTGAGGGTTTCATGAAAAGCCAAATCTTTGGATCATGATTAATTACATTCTTCTCAGGCTAGTGATTCTCAAACTCTGTTGTATAATAGTATCTCTTCAATCGATAGCTAAGAATCCTTAAGTCCCAAAGGAATCTTCCTTTCCCTTACCTAATGGGGAATAGGAGTGGAAGTATACATGACACAGATAAAAGGATACTGATTTTGAGGTCGGAGGACCTGTTTTCAAATCCTGGCTCTGCCCCTTATTACCTATGTGGTTTTAGATAAGTCATTTAATTTCTCTAGCCTTCAGTTTCTTCATCTGTAATACAAGAATGTATCCAACTTGAAATGTATGATTCTGTGGAATATGAGATAGAAGCTGGAAGTTATGCTGTAAGGTTGCCATTTCTGGGGATTCTAGAAAGAATGAATAAGATGCTGGAAAATAGGCATTACAGCGGTAAGTCAGTTTGAACTGTAATTGTTATTCAGTTACCTCCAATGTAACAGTGATAATATTGATGACTTCCCTGAAGATATCTGTTCCAGAGTTCTGGCCTAGATGTGTATTTGAAGCTCCTTCTGTTCAAAATGAGACGCTTCTCTTTATTCTGGAGAGAGGGTACCCTTGACTTCAGCTTTGCAGCATAAAATGTCTCTTCCCTGAAAACATAACTTCCCAAAACACGTCCAATAAAGTGAAGTTACACTGTTACATAAGACTTCAGGAAGGAATATGGCACCATGCAGTCCAAAGGCAGCATTTATAGAGAGCTTCAAGACTGGAAAGTAAGGCACTCTCAGGGGAGTGTGGCCAGATATTCTACCCTTAACTAATCCTTGAACTGAGTACTGCTAAATGCTTTCTGCATTAAAAGTGGTCTGCTCATAGAATATGGTACTGAGGTTCACAAAAACCTTGTTCACTTTGTTAGAAGAGCAACCTTTGATGAGAAAAGTATAGATCCATTTTCTCTGATTCACATATTACCCAGAAACCTCTCTCTTTCTGGAACTCTTAATAAGAACTCCTTTCGACAATAATTTCCAAACAGCACATTTGCTACCGTTTTCCAGGTAAGAAAACTTTGATCCTTGTGAGGACAACATGGTTTGATTGAATAAGATGACATGAGAGTAGAAAAAGAGACTTTCCTTTCAAAATGCTTACTTGGAGTCTGTGGTATTGAACCTGGAAATAAGTTCTTTGTGTGCCATTTTACAAAATTAAAACTTTTTAAATGTCTCTTCTAATGCTGTGGAATGTCAGATATTTCACCTTGTTCAAAAATTGGTTTTAGAATTTTCGTTTCGAAAACCAAAAGTGAAAAGAGGTTCTGAGTTAGTTAAAAATTGGGGCAGTTTGGCATCCTTTATGGAGTCTTTTTCTCTAGTTTGATGAAGCTTCACAATAATAGATCAACTGGGAAGCATATCACATTGTTCCTAATACTTCTCATAATAAATGTTTGCCCTCCCAGTTGTACAACATTATACCTCTAAGATAGGTTTCATTCATATTTAGGCCTGTCTGGATTTGGCTTTAGAACTATGGTGTTTGGAAAGTTTTTGCAATGAGTCTATGAAGATATGAAAACACAGCTGCTTTAAAAAATATTCTTCTAGAGTCATTAAAAGTGGTTAAAGAGCCAGTGTTAAAATTTAAAGTAAACATGTAAACCATACTTTCCTTCATTGTCTGCAAAGTGAGAGAACCTGAGTTCAGATCTCATCCCTGACTGGTATGATCAATGTGACTCTGGGCAAATCATTATCTCTTTCACTTCCCAGTTTCAAGTCCACGGAATCAAGATACACCCCACTTCCCCCTCCACCCGTGGCCCTTGCTTTCCTGCCTCTTTTTGTGTGTTATCTCCTCCCATTGGACTATAAGTTCCTTGATCACAGGACTGTCTTTTTATTAATTGTATCCTTCTCACATAGCACAGTGCCTGGAACATAGTAGATGTTTAAGAAATGTTTATTGGATTGGAGACTAGATTGGGTTGGTCCACAGTGTCCTCATTATATGATGCTTGGCACATAGTAAGTACTTAATAAATGGTTATGGATTGATTGATTGTCATTCTTTGTTGTTCAGTTGTTTCAGTCACGTCTGACTCTTCACGATCCCATTTGGCGTTTTCTTGGCAAAGGTACTGGAGTGGTTTGCCATCTCCTTCTCCAGCTCATTTTACAGATGAGGAAATTGAGGCAAACAGGGTGAAGTGACTTGCCCAGGGTCACATAGCTAGTAAGATGAGTCTTCCTGACTCTAGGTTGGGCACTCTCATCCACTATGCCACCTAGCAGCCCTGTAAAGCAAAGGAGTTGAAGTGCTTGACTTAGCAGGTCCTTTTCAGTTCTAGAATCTCTGATCCTACAAAGTTTTCAAGTCACTGTGGTTTACCAGTGATGTTGTTTGACCACCTATAACGCCTATCCCTACTAAATGCTGTGCTTGATGTCACCCTATTCATTCAGAACAGGATATAAATGAGTTCAAAGGAAATGCAGTGAAAGAGAAGGACATTGCCTTGAAGTGAGATTTTTCTTAAATTCTCTTAGTCAGTGGGTGCTCTTTATTTCATGTCACTTAACACCGTATTTTGATATTGAATTACAGAAAGAGATTGCAGGGTTTCTAGCAACAGCATGTCTCTTCATAGATTTTCATTTATTATCTTGAGCCAGCACAGAAGCTGCAAAGCCATAAATCGACCTGGTAGCTTCAAGAGAAGCTGGTCTCATATTTACTCACTGAGCAGCTTCATAAACAAGGCTCTCTAACTAATATCTCCATTTGTCTTTACTTCTTGGCTCACCTGTGCTTTCAGTCTGTTTTCTTTTCTGTCACTATGATGTAAATCATAAAAAAAGATAATAAACATTATTTTAAATATTTGCAGAGAGAACAAACATGTAAAGAGTTCTTATCATGTAGTCACACTATTAGGATAGGGTTCACTTTCAGAGAGATTGGGAAACTGAGGCCAAGAGAAGCTCTGCATTTTTCCAAGTCAGGTCTGAGATAGAACCAGGGTGTTCCACCATTGGCTCAGTGGATAGAGCTCTGGGGCTGGATTCAGGAAGACCTGAGTTCAAATCTAGCCTCAGGCATTCACTAGTTGTGTGACTTTGGGTAAGTCATTTAACCTCACTTTGCCTAATCCAGTAGAGAAGGAAATGGCAAATCATTCCAGTAACTTTTTCAAGAAAACCTCATAGGGGGTCATGAAGAGTCAGACATGACCGAGTGACTGAACAACAACTCCCACCATTAATTCAGTGCTTTATAAACTGGAAGTGCAGCTCAGTGGCACAACAGATAGAGTGCTGGTCTTGGAGTCAGGAAGACTCATCTTCCTGAATTCAAATGTGGCCTCAGAGACTTACTAGCTGTGTGACCCCGGACAAGTCACTTAACCCTGTTTGTCTCAGTTACCTCATCTGTTAAATGAGCTGGGGAAGGAAATGGCAAACCACTCTAGAATCTTTGCCAAGAAAACCCCAAATGGGGTCACAGAGAGTCAGACTGAACAACAACGACATTATAAGCTTGTGTCCCCAAGTGACGAAATATTGTTCGAGGTCGTGATTGTAATTTGTGTGTTTTTGTTATTCAAGTCCTAATTTCATTTCAGCTTTCATTTCAATAAAACTGTATTCAATAAACACATCTTTGGGTGAGAACATTTTTTGCACATCAATTGGTCCTCACAAGGGAAGCTGGACACAGCATAATGCTAATAATGTACTTTAACATCCTGCAGGCACCATTTAGAGATTAAATTTAAAAAGTCACAGTCACCTGGGTCTTGATATTACCTCTTATTTATATTACTGCATTACTATCCTAATTTAATGCCCCCATTTCTAGTTTCTACTCTCTCTTAAGCCATATGCTCAAGAAAAGAACAGTAATTGCGGAAAAGCAGATATCCAGTGGTTCTGATTCTCCTTACATATCGCTTAACATAGCAAAAGGCAAAATGAAGTTGACACCTAAGGCTTTAAATAATCTTAGTTGATTATCGTGATGTCATGTGATGATGGTCATGTGACATGTGGCCCCCATCCCCACCCTTCAATTGATGTGCTACTATTACTGATTCTTTCCTTGATTCTTTCTCTCTGTCATCTTCAATCATTCTCATTCTACTGAGAGACAGAATAAGCTTTGAAGTAGGTGGTAGAAGAAATGGAATCAAATGTTATCTTTGCCACTGTTTAGCCGACTTGTTTTCTTTCGAAGCTCAGTCCAAATGCCTGTTCTTATAGGAAGTCTTTCTTTATTCCCTCAAATTACCTTGCATTTATTTTGTATGTACTTACTTGGTACATAGCCATGTATGCATAATATCGTCTCTCCAAAAGAATATAAGTTCCTTAAAAGTGGGTTCTGTTGCATTTTTGTATTTGCATCTCCAGAGGCTAACATAGTGCTTGGCATATAACTGGCACTTAATAAATGCTTGTTGATTGATTGTTGTTGTCGTTCCTTAGGTGTTCCAGATTGCGTATGTAATTGTCAAAGCAGCAAATTCACCACGACCTGGAAATTGGATACTGGAACGTTCTCTAGATGGTGTTGAATACAAACCATGGCAGTACCATGCAATCACCGACACAGAATGCCTAACCCGCTATGGCATTTATCCACGTACTGGGCCACCATCATATGCAAAAGATGATGAGGTGATATGCACTTCATTTTATTCAAAGATCCACCCCCTGGAAAATGGAGAGGTAAGATTGGAGCTGTGTCTCTCATTGAGATGGTGAAATAGCCTCTAGAGATGACTAAATTTTTTTAATTGCATTAGAAAAGCAGCATAAGATTTCGCAGACACATTTAAAGAAGTTATTAAAATTTTTAAAGATAAATTGAATAGCATTATGGTAACTCCATGGAGATATATGTTACAATTTTAGTGTAGGCCAGACAGGAAGAAATGGCCCTAAGTTATAGCTTGAGGGACTTAAAACTTAACAAAAATTTTTTCCAATAATGAATTATTGATTGGAGTGAGTCATTGAAGGAGGATGTATAATCATCTTCTCTGAAGCTGTTTTGAACAAAAAAAGATAATTTTCTTTCATTTGAAATTTATACATGCCTATTCCGAAGATGGAGAATATACCTACCTAACTGTAATGAAATATAACCCCAAAGGTAGAGACCAAATAGAAACTTCTCCAGTTGGATTCCATTAATACTTGCTTGTTTTATTTTCTGCTTCTACCATCTGGGGACAGAGGAAATTTTCTCTTTTTCTCCTAAAACAGCTAGGACTCACAACCTTTTTCTTTTCATTTTTTCTCTAGTACCCTTCTCCCATACTGTCCACTGAAGAATACATAGTTAGTTTAAAGTATACAGTACAAGGGATTCTCATGGTACAAACTAGCTGAAAATTAGGTAGACCACAGATACCAACATGCCATTTAAAACATTGATCAGTACATTTAAAATGTTTCAACCGTTCAAATCATGAGGTTTTTTCCCCCCTCTAGTCTAGGCTCCAGGGTCACTCTTCATGGATGACTAGGTTGTCCTCACCTCTCCCCTTATTCTAGAGCCTCTTTATAGATTCTCTTCTCTTAGAGTTCGGTCTAGTTTTCAGCCGCATTTTCAGTTTATAAATCTACCTCCCTGGATACCTCCTAAAACCTCTTAATCCTTCCTTTTATCATCTTGGTCAATATTTTTTGGGGGGAGACTACCTATATGCTCTCCATTCTATGAAAGATCAACTTCCTTTGTCAGGAATAATTCCCCATTTTCTCCCTTACGGATTAATTAATCAATGAAAGGAAATTAATTAGTTAACAAACAAGCATGTGACATGTACTGTGCTAAGCTTTGAAGATACAAAGACAAAAAGGGATAATGCCTGCTCTCAAAGAACATCCATTCTAATAAGCAAAACAATCCATATGGGAGAGTGATGGCCAGGGAAGGAAATTTCTGTAAAAAGAGAAATATTTGAGTATAAATATGTGTGTATATATGTGTATATATTTACATATAATATATATATAATTGACATTCTAACAGTCATATGTGTGTGTGTGTATGTATATATACAATTGACATTCTAACAGTCTCTTTCCAGAAACAATGATTCTATTGATTTGACTACTGGGGTGTGGAAGGAGGTGGTGGTGAAAAAAGAGCCTTCGTGCTATGAGGGGCAGATGGCAAGATGACTTGGGTAGATGACTCCATGAGATGTCAAAGCAAAGCATAGTCTGAGACCTAGGCCCATCTAGTAGATTCGATGGGCTAAAGGGCCTCATTTGCTCTTGCCCAATCACTAATCGGTAGTACTGGGCTATAGGGTAGTAGTTTCAGTGGTGATTGAATTAAATTCCTTCAGGATATGGAGATCCATGCCCTGTGTGGTGGGGGCTATCTAGGCAGGGAGAGGCAGGGTAGTGATGGCAGACAGATGGTGAGGCAGTCTGCCTGGTTCTCTGGATAGACTGTGAAGATGAAGTGAAAATCCATGCCCTGTTTTATAGCATCTACCTCACCGAGGTGTTGTGATGATCAAATGAGATAAAATATGTGAAGTTCTTCACAAAACTAAAGTGCTATATAAATGTTAGCTAGCTGGTTTAAAAAAGACAAAACTTTCCTCCCTCATCTTTTCTAGTTTTTCAGAGGTGCCTAAGGGAAGTTTCACTTAAATGTCTTAATATTTTTTTTTCTCATTTGAAACATCAATTGCATTAGAATCATTGTCTTTTGGCATTAACAGTCATATGCACATACATATTTTCATGTTATCATACAACGTGTATGTCTTAGGCACTGAGTCCTTCCTTCATGCATTTACATTTTAAAGGGGAGGGAAAGTAAGGTTGAACTATAAATCTCATAGATTCCTTCTCAGCCCAATGATAATATGAATCTGTATCTAGTAACTCACCAATTTTTACTCCTTCAATCCAAAAATGCAAGTTTTGGGGGAGGAAAATAAACCCCATTTTTCCAAATAGCATTTCAGCAGAGAGATCTCAATCTGCCAACTGAGAGACTCAAATATAGTGAGTCAAACAGCTGTTCAACCTACGATATGCCAGAGGCATCCATTTCTAGGCCAATTTGGCTCACGGGTGTGAGAGTAGGCAGAGGAGGACAGAGAAAATGAATGTACTTGAATAGAGTTGATTTTTTTGGATGCTTCTTTTCCCCTGGTTCTAGTATTTTCCAAAATACAATAGTGAAACGCGCCAATCTATAGTTTTCCCTTCCTCAACTTTTTTTTGTTTGTCATTTAGTGTTCTCATTCACCCAAGTTGACTATAAGAAGATATACTTACTTGAAAAATAAGAAATATTTATTATACAGGACATGCTCCCAATCTGGCTTTTCTCCCACTGACCTGACAAACCTAGAATAAAGAGAAATATGCACATAACTTACCCAAGACATTCTTTATCAGTAAGAACAGTAATGAACAACTTTTTCATACTGAAGTTGAGGCGTCTTTTTTAGACTAAACTGGCTCTGTAAGAAAAGGCAAAAAATTGCAGAATACAACATAGTTTCAGATACTTCTAGTGATAGAAGGAACCTTGAGGATCATTCTACAGATCATAAAACTGAAGAATTTAATATTATGTTAGTGATTTGCTTAAGATCCCATAGCTAATGTCAGAGCTCAACCTAAGTCCAACTCTTTTTCAATTAAACCAGTTAGAAGAACTTCTGGTTTTAATGGTAGCTTTAATTACCAGTCTTAATAAAGGCTGTTATCTAATAAGTCAAGTTTTGAAGTAGAAATAACCTCTTTTCTAAGTTTGGCAAGTCATCTAATTATAGAGCTCAAACTCGAGGGCTCTTAGTACCTGTGAAATCCTACCCAATACCATTCTTATGCTACAACATTTTCAAAAAGAAATAATTTAAACTTTTACTTTAATTGATTGAATGGTGGTATGAGGAAAGTAACATACTGACTCCCAAGACCTAATTATTGGGATTTTTTTTTGCCCTTCGTGTCAAGCCTAAATCTGATTCTCTACAATTTCTACCCATTATTCCTTGCTCTGCCTTCCAGGAGTGAGCTCTACAAAATCTAGTCACTCTTCTATGTGACTGCCCTTTAAATACTTGAAGATAACTGCTATGCTGCATTCCCCATCCCCATCCCACCCCCCTGACCTTACCACTACCTCTGTCTTTTCTAGGCTAAGCATCTCCAGTTCCTTTAACTCATCTTTTGATATAAAGATTTTGAGGTCCAGAGCAGAGTATGATGAGACAGCAATCCTTCATTTTGGACACTGTGATGCCCATTTCAGTGGCTCCAGAGATTATATTTTATCATATGTTACACATTAACTCATATTGATCTTTCGATTCACTTAAATACCATATGTCTTTTCCAGCCAAATGCTATTTAAGTTGACCCCACACCCACATTGTACTTGTAAAGCTGATTTTTAATACTCTATTTAACATTTTTATTATCACTCATTTCTTCTGAATTTCTTTCTTAAGACCTTCCCATTCTTCCTGGGCTTCCTTCATAGAATTTTAGGCCCCGAAATCCTAACTTTTATTTGGATCCTTTGAAATCTGTCTTCTCATACATTTAATGCTCATAGGTCCATGGTATTAATGAATGAATAAATGAATAAAGCATTTATTAAGTTCCCATAATGTGCAAAGCCCTGGAGATACAAATAGAAAAGCAAAGCAGTCCCTGTTCTCAATGGGAGAGACAATATATATAGTGTCTGTTCAGTTCAATTCAATAAACATTTATTAAGTACCTACTTAAGTGTTCACTGTGCTAAGGACTAAAGATGTAACGAGAAGGAAAAAGAGAGTCCCTGCCCTCCAGGATTTAACAATCTAATGGGAGAGACATAACATGCAAACACATATACACAAGGCAAGCTATCCAGAAATAGAGAGAACTTGAGAAACATCTTGTCCAGTCTCCTCATTTAACACATGAGGAAACTGAGATCTTGAGGAGATAAACGACTTGGCCAAGGTCATGCCAGTAGTACCAGAGGTGGTATTTAAGCCAAGATCCCTAGACTCCAGAGCCAGTGCTTTTTCTGTGATGCTCTCACTTCTCCTTAAGGTTCCTACCAGTTTTATTCTAGTGACCAAGTCCTGCTTATTGTTAAGGATCATGTCCAAAATAATAGCTCTTCTTGCTGAGATAGTCTAAGAAGAAAGACCATTTACCATAGAAGTCTCCTTTAAGGTGGGAAGGACATGGAATTAGGACTAAGGAAATCTGTGCACTCTTCTTCAGTCTGCCTGCTTGGGGATTTATAAATTATAATCCCATATCAATATCTTGTGATTTTGGCATATGTGTATATGTACACACAGATATATACATATGTATGTACATGTGTATACATGTATGTATAGACATATACAGTGCATTTTACATATATATGATTATTAAATCTTATATATTCATTAAATGTAATTAAGTTTATTGAATGTAATTAAATATATAATCTCCATGTCTGTATTATGTATGTGAATATATGAAATTAATGTAATGACTATATATGTAAGTGTGAGTTTATGTGTATATGTATATATGAAAAATCTTTTTTTATACAAGTCAACCTAGGAAAATTTCTTGACAAGTGGCAGCAGAATATATTTTAGTCACAGTGTATTTTAGGCTATTTTCTGTTAATGAGCTGATTCCAAAGCATAAATTTATCATTTTATAATTTCTTTTTCCCTGGTGATAGGTTTTTAATTCAGACTTCCTCATGGCAAAGATAACCTCAATCCATGGTCTCCTTCATTTTTTTTTCTGGATCAAATGTATTTGGCAAAGTTTCATAGGTCTTCAATATTATGCTTTCTCAAGTACATAGATATTGTATACTTCTATTCTACAAGTCAGGTATTTAGACACTTTGGTTCTCCTTAAAAGATCATCTTGTTAGAAGTACAGGAAGACATACCCAGAGAAAACAAATTCATGAAGAAGTACTAGATGGTAGAAGAGGCATTATATAGTGTGGTGTGTGAAAATGAAATGACCAAGGAAGCAAAAGTTTGAGCTTCTGAGCTTATCAATTTATTAAGCAGTGCATGCCAGTTGCATAAGCAATTAGGGCAAGGCCTTCCTCAGCTTTGGCATTGGACCCCAAATACAGGAGAAGAGAGATTTTTATGCATTAAAAATAATCAAATGAGACCAATTAATTAAAAGAACACAGTTAACCATGATACAGAATTAGTCATCTGATTTCTAATTGGGGGAAAAATTAGAGACTTTCCAAGTTGAGAAGGGAAGAGTAACTAGGTGCAATTCGCTGAAATCAGAACAAGAGGTGTCCTATTCCTCCCAAGTGTCCATATTGAATCAAAGAAACATGGAAATAATAACTGATTGACCAGCAGGGGTCCAGTTTTCAGCTAAGACATATGGGTTACTTGAAATGTATAACTGTGAGAAAACTTCTTGCATCAGTCTCCAAATTTGATTGGGTTTCTGGTCAGCATAACTTAGTTCCTTAGTTAAGGAACTCCAAGTAGCAGGGAGAGGAGGTCCAGCTTCCTAGCCACATAAGGCTAGATTCAAATGATGCAATAAGGTTTTTTCACAATTGCCACAATTGAATAAAGTTTTCTTAGCAGATAGAAATTGGACTGTCCCCATAATTGAATAGAAGGGGAACAGAGGTAACTCTAGAATTGAGTCACAAGGTAGAGTCAATGTGATTCACTCAATTCCCACTACCACTTGCTGCTCTAATTCCCTCACCAGGTATAGAAATACGTGTGTACATGTCATGGGATACATTCAAGAAAATAATTCCTTCACTATTTAGTCATTTTCTTTTAGACAACATATTATTCACTACACGATTTCTGACAATCTTCTCATTAGTGATAATAAATTTTCCAAAAGGCTCTAAGTTATAAAGAATCACAAAGCAATAACCTATGAATAGATATTTCAAATGCAGAAGCAAAAACCTATTAGCTTGTGCACTCAAAGGAGGAATTCTGTCACCAAGGGAGCAGGGCTACACTGACCAACATATTTCACAAAGCATGTTAGAATTTTTTTTTCTTTTTTCCTATTATTTTGACTAAAGAGAATTTGTTTTAAATTTTTTTTTTGCTGTTTGGTAAAAATATTTTCAATTAAATTCAAGAAACTTTATTAAGTACTTGATATGTTGCAGGCACTGTATTAAGCATTGGAGACACACAGACAAAGAGTAAACAGTTCATACCCTCAGGGAGCCAACTTCATACAGGTAAATAGAGGGATCTAACCTGTCCCAGATATGTTTTACATTCTACAGGTAAATGTGGGATGCACTGTCAGAAATGCTTATAATACTAGATAAAGAGTTGTGTTAACAAGGCAATGAACACATCAACGATTATTGTGAATATGCCTATGTATTACAAAATATGAGAGACTCTCTATATAGAAGGTAGAAAAGTAAAACATTTATTCAATTCAGAGGACCAAATCCCATAACCAATAAGTCTAACCCATCAAAGCAGCAACCGACTCCCCAAACCGGTAAGCCCACTTTATCATAACAACAAGTAAATTAAAACATGATATCACAGCACGGAGCCTCACCATGCCATAACCTTCTGCCCACCTGCTGGGGCCTTTCCACAAAAAGACTCATAGCACAGCTAGCATGCCTATGTCTGCTCTCTCCCTCAGCCATAATTGCTCTCTCAGCATTTCCTCCGCCACCCTTTCTTGTTCCTCTTGTTCAGCAAGCTCCTCCCACCACATGTGACTTAGGCTTCCTGTGACATAAGCAGGTCACATGGGCCGATTAATGGATGGGAAAGATATTCAAATTGAAATTACCATTGCAGGAATGAAGGGGCAAAGGAAGGATTGTATAGAATTTGCCAGAAAATTTGAAGAGGGAAGACAGCATTAGAGTTGGTGTAGGGGAATCAGTTAAATCTTTACTGATGAGAAGTCACTTATTTATCTTGAGCTTTGAAGAGCTTGGAAACATAAAAGTGTTGAGGCAGATATTCCAAGTTGGCGTTTTATACAAATGTAAAAAAAAATATAGACTAGATACAGAAAAAAGATTTCTAGAAACTGTCAGTGATTTAATTTGGCTAGAACTTAGAGTGAGTGAAAGGAGTAATGAGAAGTCTAGAAAGGCAGGTTGAAGCCAGGTGGTGGACCTGTAAATGGGAGATAGAAGATTTTATATCCTCTCCTAAAGGCAATAGGTAGCCATTGAAGGTTTCTGGTTTTGTTCATATTTAGCAGGGGAATTTTATGTTGAGAAGTGTATCTCAGAAAGATTATTTAGGTGGATGTAGGCTATAGATTAGGAGAGAAGAGCAATTGAAAGTTCAGAGCCCATTTAGAAGATTGTTGTGATTGTCCTGATGAGAAGTGAGAAGGCTTTACGCTAGGCTAGTAGCCATGCCAATTGAGAGTAGCTGACAGTTGCAAAAGATGATGTGGATGTTTAACCAATAGGACTTCTCAGCTGATTCAATGAAGGGGATGAAAGAGAAAGAAAAGTGTAAAATGACTCCCCAGTCACAAACATGAATGACTGGGGAATGATGGCGCCCTCAGAAGGAATAGAAGAGTTTGGAGGAGAGGTAAGGGGAAAAAGAGTAGATTCAGTTCTGCTCATGTTGCAGTTGAGATTCCAAAGGTAAATACTGGTGGAGATACCTAGCCAGCAGAATGAGATTGTAAGGTCGGAGTTCAGCTGAGAAATTCAAGCTGCATATACAGACTGGGTAGTCATCTTTATAGAGATAATAATTGAACCTATGGGAATAGATGAGATCACGAAGGACTAGAGTACAGAGAGAATATTAATAATAACTCAAGGACTCAGTGATAAACTATATCTGAAACATAAGTCCAACAGCTCACTTCTAATCTATAGTAGTATGATTCAGTAGCTTAAATACATATTTCAGAGGAAGGACTTCTCTCTGTGGGACATTCAACCAAGTCAGCATTTTTTATTGCTGTACAAAACTCTCTCTCCCTACCCTCCCCCTCCCTTTCTCTCTCTCTCTCTCTCTGCTACAACCTGCAAGTAATACTATTTTTAGTAACAGAAAAACTGGGTGGATTGAATGTGGTACTGCCTCTTGGGGGCATGGAATTTAAAGCACAATACAGTTCTTTTTTCTGTTCCATGATGCTCTCATCATCCCTGGCTGGGATTATTACTTTTAATTTCCTTGGATTGTCACCAGAATGAGAACTAAATATTCATGGTTGCCATGGTGATTTGTGCTTTGGTTCCTTCACACAGAGACCTTTAAGTTATTTACATAAAATTTGTTCCCCCATCTTGCCACAACCCCTTTATATTCTTCTGGTCCATAAATAAAAGTAGAGCTTAGATTTTTGCCTTGATGCTGTGATCAAAATATAGCTGTCTTATCTAAAAATCCCTAGAGGGACCGACATTAATTCTCAGAGACATTTATTTTTGTCACCTGTCAGAGATACTTATTTTTGTCGCAGAGAGCTTTGATTTTATTTTGATCTTTTATGACAGAATTTTATATACACAGTCAGATTTCTTCTTTTTCTTCTTCTTTGTATCACTCGGCATCATGATTATTCTTAGAAGTGCAAATAATTGAGAATGTAGAAACTTCAGCCCAACAATGTACTCAAGACAGTTTCTTAGATTTTCATTTGAAGTAATATTTGGATGGGACTTTTGCATCTTGTGTGTGTATGTATGTGCATATATGAGCATTGAAATAAAAACAAGTGGAGTATAGAAGGAAATGGAGATGCGGGGAGGATCAGTTTTGTTTACTCAGTGCCTTTCCCTGGGAGAGAAGACCTTTGTCACTTTTGCTGTTGTGTTTGCTTTTGTTCATCTGTGTAGGTTACAGGTAGAGCTTTGCAGAAATAATTGTTTAATTCTTTTCAACTTCCTTTACCTGAAAACAAACCTTACATTGAAGATGCCTCATGAATACTTCCCAAAGATCTTTGGTGATTTTGTCACTACTGCAAATCACAATCTCTCTATGCCTTAGTAAATTTTCATGACTCACTGTTTTCTTTAAAATTCACTTTTTGCTGGTCAACTTTCTAGGGATGAGGTGTTCCCAATTTAGCCACACTGTTCCTCAGGGACACTAATAGGGTAATAGAACTGGAATTGGAGGGGACCTTAGTGGTCATAGAGGGCAGTTTCCTCATTTTACAGGTGAGAGATTAAGTGACTGGCCCAAGGTTACAGAAGTAGTAACAGAGATATGATTTGAACTTAGAGACCTTTGGACTATGGCATGGAACACTGTCAGTGGTCAGGATAGTTAATGGGGACTTCAAATCTATAACACGAACATCATTCTTGCTGCCTTCAGCTGCATTATTAGCTTATTCAGTTGTGAGCTTCTCCCGGGGAAGGATTATCTTTTGCTTTTCTTTGTATCCCCAGTGATTAGCACAATGTCTGGCATGTAATAGGTGCTTCAAGAATTCTTATTAACTGACTACTTGCCTAACAGATAGGGCAGAAGTACAGGGTAACAGCATTAATGCGTTTACATTTCTTATTTGACCTTATAAAAAGCTGTTGACACTTGGTTTTAGGAATGTTGTCTTCAAGTATGATTGATGCTAAAAAATTCAAAACATTTTTATTGTTCTCCACAATGGAACAGCAGGTCATGCCAACTCCATCTAGACCCCATTTTCCATCACCAGTAGAGCCATCTCATATATAGTAATTGACAGATTATGTCTCAGTGCAAATCAACCAACAGATAAGCCAGCCTATTGTGTACAAAGCACTATGCTTTTCTTAGCATAAAGCAATATGCACACATTATTAGAGACTTTCTGTATATATGCCACAATCCTAGCTATAAAGGAGTTTTATGTAATAACGAAAAAGTATAGCTCTTTACTTCATTGGCCTTGGAATCTATGGTGATTGTTGATTGCACATATACTTTCTCTGTCCCTGTTTCTTTGTATTTTTTCTGTCTCTGCCCCTCTCTCTGTCTCTGTCTCTGTCTCTCTCTCATTCTCTCTCTCTCTCTCTCTCTCTCTCTCTCTCTCTCTCTCTCTATATATATATATATATATATGCGTGCGTGTGTGTGTGTATATATATATGTACCCATATACATATATACACTATAAATGAAAATTTATATCTATGTGTATATATATACATATATATGTGGGGAGAGAGAGAAAGAGGATCTACACATACATACAAATATCTCTATCAGTATGCCAACATACTACCCATGATTCAACCTCTCCCCTGCCCCAAACTTTAGGCTCATACAGACGTGATATAATTCGGGGGGCTGACCCAAAGAGGTCATTATGTCTCTTTGGTTTATTCTTCCACCCCAGAGTAAAACTCAAGGAAAAGTTTTAAAATGGTGTAGCAATTTTTTAGTCCTTCAGGTTTAGGATTTCATTTTGGGAAGAAACCTTTTTCTTCTCCAAGAATACTGTTGGAGAAATTTCCCAACTTTCACACCAACTCAGAAATTCTTGATGAGGAATTCTAGAACTTAAAATCTCTCAAACTCTGGAATATCGATAGAGTAACTCCCAAGGCCAGAATAGCTTGTTTGCAGGACTACAAGTTTCCGTTATTTGCTTAGAAAAGGAAAGAGAAAAGTAGCAAGAAACCATGAAATATAAGTGCAGGAACTCCAGGCTTAAATAAACGTTTGCTGGTAGTCATGTCCCTCTCCTGCAATCACTATTTTCTTTTCATGTTTTGGGGAAAAGGGAGAAATCCCAACACTACCACCACCTCTCAACCTTTCTGCATCTTGGTCTAAAAATCCAAGGAAGAGCAAGTGAGGAAAAAGAAAGGGGTGAGTTGGTTCATAGTTCTCTTTTATAGAACACAGATGGGGTAGCTCTTCTTCCTAAACTTCAGTCTACCAATCTGTAGACAGTTCCAGTCTCTGGAGCATCCTCAATAGAAGATCAGTAGGCAAGCCCTCCTTTATGGAATACACTTATGCATCAAGATCTCCACCTTGGAAATTCAGCAAGTTAGTTAGGAAAGAATTCAATTTATCAGATGCTCCCTGATGTCCCCCTCTTATGTATATACAAATAGCAATGTATCTATGGAATGTCATCAACTTTTTGGTCTATGTTGGGCTTTGCTTGGAGATCTGCTTCTTTGCACACCTGTTGTATTTTGAAGGCATTTTTTGACCTTGTAATCAGGATGGGTCATATTGTGGCAAGGCTTATTTAGCTGAAGATGATGCTTTAAACAAGCATTCATTGCCATTAAAAATGAAAACTTTGCAAGTAATAGTTGCAATGTATCATTTCCTCCTCTCGTATTTATTCTTTTTTTCAAAGTGGGGAAAAATAACTATGTTTTACATATTTGCTATCATAATACAATCTGTTATGGTGTGTTTACTTCTCATGTATCAGGATAAACCTTGGTGTTAAATTAGCTGCTGCGAAGTTATACATACATTAATCACTACTAAACAAATGTACTGCCAATGAGCGGAGGAAACAAACGCTAAAATGGAAAGGCTTCATGTAGTACCTGGGCGATTCTAAATAGTGGGTTCATTTTGGGGGAGTGGAGAAGATCTAAAATTTTGGACATATTTTAGTAAATCATTCTTTCTTATTTCTATTCCCAACCTACAATTCCAGCCTTACATATCTAGCTATCTATGTTCCCTATACCATACGGTTCCATAGTCAACTGATCCAAGTGTAGATTAAAGAGCTAGAAGAGACAGCAAGAGGACACTGAAACCAATCTACTGCTCACAGAAAGATTTATGCCTTTAAAAAAATCATTCTATTTTGAGGTCAGACATGGTAGAATATATATACACACATATATATATATATATGCATATATATATATGTATGTATGTATGTATATAGTGTCTCTGATACTGGAAAGACTGAGGCAAGTGGATTATTTGAGTTCATGGGTTCTAGGCTACTACGTACTAAACCAATCAGATGTCCATACTGTCTGGGACCAATATGACAAGCTGACAGGGAGGAAGGGGAACCACCAGGTTGTCTAAGGAGTGGTAAAACTGTCCAAGTTGGAAAAACTGAGCAGATCAAAGCTTCTATACCAATCAGCAGGAGGATTGGGTCCACGAGTGGCCCCTGTACTTCATAGAAGAAGATTTTATAACTTTTTCTGCAAATTGTTCTCATGCTTAATTATAAACACAAAATTGTCTATACTGTTGTATAATGATCCTTGAGAAGTATAAGGCTATGTTCTGTGGAAACCTTTACATTGTTAAACTGTACTGTTCAGTGGTCTTAACAATACATTCACAATTCAGTTCAGCTATGATAGATTTGAATATGCTACCATAAGCAGTGTGGAGGCCCAGTACAGAGAGCACTGGGCTTGGAATTAGAGACAATCATCTTCCTGAGTTCAAATCTGGCCTCACACCCTAATTAGCTGTGTGACCCTGAGCAAGTCACTTAACTCTATTTGTCTCAGTTTCCTCATCTTTAAAATGAACTGGAGAAGAAAATGGCAAACCACTCCAGTATCTACTCCAAGAAAACCCCAAATGAGGTCATAGTGAGTTGGATGTGACTCAAACAACTCAATAACAACACAATGAAGAGAGCTTTGGATTTAGAGAACCTGATTTTAAATTCCAGTTCTGTTGATTAATATCTTTTTTTTATGTTGGGCAATTCACTGAACTTCCTTGGGTCTCCATTTCCCTCTCTGTAAAATGAGAGGGCAGTACTAGGTGACCTTTAAGGTCCTTTCCCACTCTTAGAAACCTCTTATTTTTAAGTGGACAGATTGCTAGGCTGTTCTCACACTGTGAAACATCTTCAGAATGAGCAGATTCTGTTGTCAAACGGGTAAAGTTTGGGAATAGGAATGAAACAGCAAGACTTTAAAAGTTGTTGAATTTTGGCCTCGTATGTGCTGTTATGTCCAACTATTAGTTAAAACAAAAGGAGGATGTTTATAAAACCAGCAGCCAAATTTCAATATGAGGAACAGAACATATTTGCCTTTCTTCTCTAGTTTGCAGGCCAGATTCTATGTTGTATTTATTTTTGCAAAAAGTCTCACGTGATACAGAATTTAAAGATGATTAGATAGGAATATGTCACCTAAATCACACTGTTTAGTAAAAATAGCACTGGTCTTAGAGCAAGATGTGAGTCTGAGATATGATGCCAACTAGCTGTGTCACCTTGAGCAAGACATTTAACTGCCCCAGGCCTCAGTTTCCCCATTTGCAAAATGTTAATCAAAATACTTGTTCAACCTTATAAATGTATTGCAAGAAAATGCTTCAATCTTTCAAGTGCTAAGCAACCCTTAAAGTGCTATAGAAAAGTGAGCTATTTTTGCCCAGAGATTATTTCTTCCTTATGATTTTAGTATGATTTTCTGACATTATCGGTAGAATTTGAATATATTCCAGAGTGCCAGGAAGGTCTAACCTTCAATTCATTGTCACTAGTGAGCTAATCCATATTTCAATAGCAGATAACCTTCTTTTTATTGGTTTTCTGCCCTAAGAAAAACATGCACATGTTCTCCTTCTGTTTCAGACAAAATAAGCTGACACTAATACTGGAGGATATACTAATAGTAAAGCTGTCAGCATTTTCTCTCCTCTTGGAGTGATTGCTATTTTCTATGGCCTGGTTAGCACAGTTGTTAAGGGCACAGTGCTCAAAACTAGGTTGTCTATAAGGAAAAACTAGAGCAAGATCAGACAATTTTCTGGTGTTCTTAGCTCCTAAGTGAACTCCTGTTATTGAGTATCATTTTCTAGATTTTTTTTCTTTTTCTTTTTCCTACCTCTTCAGTTTAGTTAGCGCTGAGTAAAAACTCCTGTTCTTTACCCAGCCTTGTCTATGAGTTTTGTCCATGACTTTGGTTTCATAAACATGGCCTGTTCTTATCTTCTGGGCTCTAACCTATCATGAGTCTTCATTTATCTCCATTTCCAATTCTCCAAGACACAATGAACATTTATTTACATTTATAAGATTGTGGGGTGTCTTTCTTGTCTGTCCCATACCCAACTATCGCATAATATTTGAGTGCTAATATTACATTTCAATTTGTTAAGTTTGTGGCCATGGCCCTTTTCTGAACAGCTCCATCATAAATGAATTGGTATTCAATTAACTGCCAATTTTCCTCTTACATATTTTATCTATCTATCTATCTATCTATCTATCTATCTATTATGAAATATCTACGTGTCAGGAGACTACTTCCTCTGATCAACCTCACTCTTGGAGGGAATTTTAAGCTCTGCCATTTTATTATAACAATCAACTAAGTTATTCTGGCAGATCTTAACATTTACAAGTATGTGCTGGTTATTATTCAAGCACTCTGTTTTTATGAGTGTCTGCTAATAATAACATCAATAGTGTTTTACTAGATTTCTATGTTTCATTGGTTGTTTCTTCTATCAAAATTAATGAACTACAAGGCAAGGTAGTCTCTCCTATTATCTTCGGCATTGTATGTAACCTGATTAGAGCTTGATTCCTTGTTTCACAATTTATAAAATTTTAGCTGCATCTCTGTAGTGCTAGAACAGTTAATTAGAATGTAACTTTTTAGTCAACCAGTCAACCAAAAAAGTATTCACTAAGTACCTGCTAAATTCTAGGAATTATGCAAGGTGCTAGTCTAATATTTATTTAGAAATTATGTCTATTTTTAAGTTTTAAGTTGTTTAGTTAGACCATATTCTTTAAATAGAATTAGGCAAATTTTATATTTATGTGTGTTCTTTTTTGTTGCTGGTCCAAATCTGTGATTTCATTGGCACAAGGAACTTCCAGTGGGAAAATGTAACGGCATCCACACTGGCACTCTTTCCATTGTGAAATACTGTTTCTAAACCTGTTTCTACTCTTTACCATTGCTAGAGAAAGTGTCAAGATTGAGATGGTTTCATGGAGTATAAATTTATACTGCAGAATCTCAGCTGGACCATAACTACTATATAGCAGTTTTTTATTCTAGCATTATTAATTCTCAACCTCATTCTTCACAATGACTATTCCAAAACTTTTCTCTTTCCTCAAGCCCTTGATCTATCTCTTGCCCTGCACAATATTATCCCTGTCTCCTACTTGCCTGAGATAAAGAAAATCTGCACTATGCTTCCTTACTTTTCTACCTCCACATATTAAGATTCTTCCTTTTATTCATGCCTTCTCTCTTACTTCCCTCCGATCTTTGAATAAGAGATGGTTCTTGGCCCTTACCAAGTTAAACTCCTTCACTTGTACCCTAAAACGGATTCCCTTTCTTCCCCCATAGCACTTTGTTTCATCACCCAACTTCCCTTGTTCATGAACATTTTTCCCCTTTCCCCTGGATACTCCCATCTTCCTAAAAGCAGTCTCAGGTGTGTCCATCCTAAAAATCTCATCCTTTGTCCATCTTTCTCTTCCTTTTAACCAAGAAAACTGCTTGAAAAAGTACTTCATACCTGGCATAGATTATATCATCTCCATTTATTCAGTATGCTTCATTTACATATAATAGCTTGTAAATTGTCTTAGTCATTAGACTGTGAACTCCTTGAAAGTAAGGGCTATTTTTTTATTTTATTTTTTTTTGCCTTTCTTTATACACTAATACTTAGCCTAGTGCCTGGTACATGGTGTATACTCAATCAATAAACCAATAAACATTTATTAAAAATCTACTGTATTCCACGCACTGTGCTAAGTGCTCAGGATGCAACAATAGACAAAAAGCCTCTGTCCTCATGGATCTTATCATCTAATGGGGGAGAGGACATGCAAACAAATATATACAAAGTTAGCTATATATTAAATAATTAATAACTATTAAATAATTAAGATAATTAAAAATAATTAAAAGAGGAAAGGCACTGGAATTAATATGGGTGAGGGGGAAGCCTCTTTTTAGAAGATGGGATTTCAGTTGGGACTTAAATGAAGTGGGAAATGGAATGGGAGAGTAGTAACTGGAGTTGAGGAGAGAGGGAATTCCAGGCATAGAAGACAGAGAAAGTGCCTAGAGATGGAGTGTCTCCTTCATGGGACAACCAGAAGGTCATTGTCACTAGATCAAAAAGCATGTGTTGGGAGTAAGGAGTAAGAAGACTGCGAAGGTAGGAGGAGGCCGGATTTTGAAGGACTTTGAATGCCAAGCAGAGCATTTTGTATTTGTCCTGTAGACAATGGGAGGCCACTAGAGTTTATTGAGTAGGAGAGTGACATAATCAGACCTGAGCTTTAGGAAAATCACTTTAGTGGCTGAATAGAGGATGGAGTAGAGTAGATAGAGACTTGAGGCAGGAGGACACATCAGCAAGCTATTGCAATAATGTAGGTGGGAAGTGATGAGGACCTGGGCCAGAGGCAGTATCACAGGAAAGAAGGGGCCATATTTGAAAGATTTTACAAAAGTAAAATCAGCAGGCCTTGTTAATAGCTTGGATATGGGTGGTGAGAGATAGTAGGAAATCCAAATGACTCTTAGGTTACAAGCTTGGAGGGGAGACCAAGAGGATAGTTTTTCCCTCTACAGTATTGGGGAAGGTAAATTGAGGGAGGAGAAGATGATGAGTTCCATTTTGGCCATACTGAGTTTAAGATGTCTGTTAGACATCCGGTTTGAGATGTCTGAAAGGCAGTTGGAAATGTGAGACTTAAAGTCAAGAAGGAGATTAGGACAGAAAAGTTAGATTTGAGAATATAAGCATAGAAATGGTAATTAAATCCATGGGAGCTGATGAGATCACCAAGTCAAGTAGTA
The DNA here is from genome assembly GCA_028646595.1 of Phalanger gymnotis. NCBI lineage: Eukaryota > Metazoa > Chordata > Mammalia > Diprotodontia > Phalangeridae > Phalanger > Phalanger gymnotis. The sequence continues at coordinate 116,940,342 of CM053627.1, read as the reverse complement.
GAGAGGGAGAAGAGCAGAGGGCCTGGGACAGAACCCTGTGTGATGCCTATGGTTAGAAGGCATGCTCTGGAGAGGGATCATGCAATGGAGACAGAAGAGTGGTCAGAAAGATAGAAGAGAAACCAGAAGAGAGTGATGTCCTGAAAACCTCCAGAGAAAAGTATATCAAGGAGGAACAGGTGATCAATAGTACAAAGGCTGGAGACAACTCACGGAGGATGAGGAATGAGGAAAGGTCATTGAATTTAGTAACAGAAATCATTAGCAATGTTGAAGAGACCAACATCAGTGTTATTGGGTGGAGTTATATTGTAAGGGGGTGAGAAAAGAGTGGGTAGAGAGAAAATAGTGGCACCTATTATAGACAGCCTTTTCAAGGAGTTTAGCTACAGAAGGCAGAGGAGCTATAGGGCAATAGTTAGCAGGGATGGAAGGAACGAGCAATGTTTTTTTTCAGGATGGGGATAGATGGGCATGTTTATAGACAGTAGAAAATGAGTCGGTAAAGAGAGAGAGATTGAAAATAAGTAAAAGAGAGGATGTGAAAGAGGGGATAATCTATTGGAAGATGTGGGATGGAATGGGATTGCTTGAACAAGTAGAGAGGTTGACCTTGGTAAGGAGTAAGTGCATTTTGTCACCTGAGATAGGAGTAAAGGAGGAGAAGAGGACACATGGTAGGAATGATCCAGTGCTGAGTCTTGGCTGTGAGTAATTGATGACATGTTGAGAAGGCTAGAAATTGAAAAGAAGAGGACAGAATAGAATTGAATTGGTTCACTAAGGAGTCTAGATGGGGAGAACAGTAGATAGTGGCTAGTGCCGAGGAGATGGCTTGGGAGAGAATTGAGGGGAATCAAGGGAGTGGAGGTTATGATATAGATGAAGAGTTAGGGATATGTAAGGGAAGGCAAAAAGAGGGGTAAAAAAGACAATAGATTATTGTGGGATAAGGGGAATTTCAGAATTCTTGAACATGGATGTGGTACATGTTTGGATGATGGCAAGATCAAGGGTATCACCTTCTATGTATATGGCTGAGATGGAATGGAGGAATAGTTTATGGGAGGTAAGGAAGTAAATGGTTACAGTATGTGAAGGAGAATCAATATGCGTGTTGAAGTCCCTTAGTAGGAGAGCAGGAGTTGGGGAGGAGAGAAAAATTGTAAGCCAGGCATGAAACTCGTTGAGGAAGGAATAGGAGTGACCTGGGGATCTATAGACAACAACTACAAGGATTTTGCTTCAGTGGTAGATATGAACAGCATGAGTTTCAAAGGAAGAGAGGGTTAGTGAGTGATGGAGGAAGGGAGACAACATGGAAGTGGCAGTGGGGAGCAAGGAGTATTCCAACAGTCCTGCCTTGACCAGAAGAATGGGTGAAGGTGCAGCCAGTATTGAAAAGGATGGCTGGGAAGTCGGAGTCACTAGGAGAAATGTAATAAATGCTTGTTGACCAACTGACCTGTCCTTCCCCTCTACCAGCTCACACAGCAAACCTTTATTATCTAGCTACTGTCTCTACTGCTCTGCAGGAACTGCTGTTCTCTTATTATTAAATCCTTATTTCCTAAATACCTTCTTACTAAATCCTCTGAAATTTTCTCAGTCATACTTATCTTTATTTCAGCCACCGCATTTGAAATTGTTGAATATTCCATCTCCCTTGATCTTCTTTCCTACCTTTTCTTCAGATATATCAAGATTTCCTAATTCTATTCCTGCTTTTCTAACTGTTGCTTCTCTGTTTTCTGAGCTGGTGTCCCTTCTTTCTGATCCCTTAGGCATCTTAGTCTTCAGGGTTATATCTTCCACCTCTTTCTCATCTCTTCCTATGTTCTCTTCCATGGAATTTTGTTTATTTCCATAGCTTTATCTATTATCTCCAGCCATATCTTCTCTTTTAAACTTCAGAGTCACATTTTCAGTTGCCTATTGGACATTTTTCTATGTGTCTCTGTTGTATCTCAAACTCATCATGTTCAAAACAGAACTTAGCATTTTTCTTCCAAAAATTGTTCCCATTTTGTCAATGTACTTGGCCAGCCAGCCTTGTTCAAAACTGTGAGGATACCTCTGATCCTTTACCTCTTGAATCTAATAAATTACCAAATCCTGTCTATGTCATCTCCACAATATCTCTTGATTTTATTCTCATTTTTCTTTTCTTTTTATTTATTTATTTTAATTTTAAATATAAAAACTTAAATACACAATAATAAAGAAAAAATATATATTACAAACAAATATTAAAACAAATACAAAGTAAGAAAAGAAGAAAACAGCAATGTCAAGTGCACAGAACTTGAGAGGATTCAATAAATTTCCATTTCAAGAAAGCCTATATAATAAGAATTACTTGTTGTGTTCAGAGGTGTCCATTTTTTCTTTGCTTCCTTGTAAGTTTTCTTTTGCTCTCTGCTGTGCACTTTTTACCTTGTTCTTTTTTTTCCGTTTTCGCATTCTGCCCCCAATATCTTCACCTTTCTGTTTCCACCACCATCACCTGAGTACCAGGACTCATTGCTACTCACCTTTAGTATTAAAGCAACTTACGTATTCTTTCCGTCTCCAACTTCAGTCTATACTTCACATTATTGCAAAAGTAACTTTCCTTATTCATAAATATAATCAAAATGGTAATTCATAGTTATATGAAACTTTAAAGCTTACAAAATCGTTTCCCATAAAGGAGGTAGTACAAAGAGTATTATCCCATTTTGAAGATCAGAAAACTGAGACTTAGAGTGGTTAAGTGACTTGCCCATGGTCACATGACCAGCAAGTGCCAAAGAGTCATACTTATATGTCTTGACTCCAAGTCCAGTGTATTTTGCACTATGCCACATTACTTCCCATGTTGATTTTTTCTTATTTCATCGTGGAATGTTATAGCCTTTCAATGGCTCTCTTTAGCCTGCCAAAAAAGTTAAAACTCTTTAGCCTTGTGAAGCCCCTCTATAACATTGAAACCTTTTTAGTTTTGCTGCCTACCAGTCCCCTCAATGAAGTATTCACTGACCTCCCCACAACCCCCAAATTGAGAATTATCTTTATTTTCTCTAATCTTATAAAGTGATATACACCTCCCTTGCTATTCAAGAAAAAGACACTTCACCTCTCAGTTTCAGACATTTTCTCTGCTGTCTCCCACGCCTGGAACTCTCCCCATCTTCTTCCCTAACTATTGACATCCATAGCTTCCTTTAAGTCTCAACTAAAATCCTACCTTCTAGAGGAAGCCTTCCCTAAACCTTCTTAATTTAAGTGTTTTCCCTCTTTTAATTATTTCCTATTTATTGTGTATGTAGTTTGCTTTTTATGTATTTGTATGCATGTTTTCTCCCCGTTAGACTGTAAGTACCTTTAGGGCAGGAACTGTTTTTTGCCTCTTTTTGTATCTCCAATGTTTAGTATGATGCCTAGTACATAGTAGGTGATTAATAATGTTTATTGAATGAATGACAACTGATCTTATATTTTTATTTTGCCCGATTAGGATTTTATGATATTTCATGTTTACATTTTTGTTACCCTCTCCCAGTTAGATTGCATGGACCAACAGGACAGGAGCCATATCTTATTTATCTTTCTATCTCATCCAGAATATAGCATAATGCTTTACTCATAGTAGATGCCTAATGTTTTTGAATGGATGAATGTTATCTCACTTTTTCTGTTTAAAGAATACATTTTAATCCCTCCATAGATTCTTGCTGATTGATTGAATGTAGGCTCTGTCCTCTTCTTGTCCATATGCTTCAGAGAAAAATTACCTTTCTGCGTATGGATATGTATAAAGTAATATTATAGCCCAAGAGGTGAATTATTTCAAAGCATGGGAGTATAAAGGCAGAAAATCATGATGGGACTGCTTTTAGATTGTTCACTTTGACAGACAGGCCTTTCACTGATGCTAGAAATTAGCTTTAAGGAATGATACAGACAACAAGATAGACAGATAAAGTGACGCCCAAATTGGAGATGGGACCAGTAATGAGAAGTGGAGCATTCAGATTCCCAAGAATTGCAGTTATTTAGGTGATTGGCAGAGCAAGTGATATAGTGATGTAGTTCAAGGTTGAAAAATGGAAAATAATTAGTCTAAGCTCAAGGAATCAATCAAGGAAATATATGCTAAATAGAATAATCATTTGGTTTTCTGATCAGGGAAGTGGATTGAGGGTTATTGTGAAAAACAATTCACTCAGAATCTCCGTCCGACTCACACAGCTGCAACAATAGGAGTAAACAACATGAGCAGGTTAGAGAATAATAATGATAACCCTCATTAGAGCTCATTGATGGTGTCATCATTTATGTGGGTCACTGAGCCAAAAGTAAGAGAGATACTTTAAAAATGCAGTTCACAGCTCTGGTTCTATTCACATGAGCTCTTTTCTTGTAGCTGTCGTTTAATTTTATATGAATGTGTGCTTTGTTGAATTTGTCATTCAATAAACATACATTAAAGTTCTACTGTGTGTAGAACACAGTTCTAGGCACTGTGAAAAATAACAGCTCATCTTGGGCATCTGCTTTTAGGAGTAGTTAAGGAAAGACAAACACAAAAATTACTTTGATTGAAAAGGCAATCATAGTTTGTGATATACTGTGGTAGAGGGAATACAAAAGAAATAGGGTGGTATAGTAGATGGAATTATAAAGTTCAAATCCTACCTCAGACATTTATTAGCAAAGTGACTCTAGACAAATAACCTGGACTCCCTTAGCTTCAGCGTCATCATTTGTAAAACTGGGATTATAAAACTCGAAGTTTGTTCCTTACAGGGCTGTTGTAGACATCAAATGAAATAATGTAAATAAAAAGTTTTTCAAACCTTAAATTTCTGCATAAAGTCAGGCATCATCATCACCATCATCATCATCTTGATGAGATCATAGATAAAAAATAGTATTTTGAGTAGCTTCCAAATTTGTTTTTTAAAAAGTAATTTTTTCAGTTCTGCATCCTTTTTTGCCTTCAGTTTGATGATTGATTATTTCCTTCCATCTGTATCATTTTATGTTAACATCTGGAATTGTGGGGTTTCGTTTACATGATGCTTGCTAAATTCTTTTTTTCAAACTTCTTTTCCCACTTAATGCTTTTTCCCTGCAGATGGGACTTGGTTAAATGAGCTTAAGAGAACCCAGAATTCCTTAGTTCACTTGTAGCATATTTAATATGAAGATCTGTTTGTTTGCCTCTTGCCTTTAGTTGACATAGCTGTGAACTGAACTCTGTTCCAAATTTTTTGGTAAAGTACATCAGCATCCACTCCTTTAAAGTCCTGAAACACTTATTAACTTGACCATACAATTCTTTCCTACTTATTTGTGTGTCCCAGTATTGCTTTCTAATTGTTAATCATACAAAATTCTTCTTTCTACAACTAAATGTGAGCTCCTACATGGCAAGAACTACAATTTACAAATTGGTATCTAATGTTATTCTGGGCATACAGTTTCGCTCCAAAGATATGTGCAGATTGAGCAACCAAGCTATATCTAAAAGAGAGAGACTGAGTCAGAGGTAAGACAGCAATGAATTTCACATAAGAGGGATGGCCAACACAATGTAACAAATACTGGAGATAGTGTCATGGGAATGGAATGGCCCTTATTAGGACAATTGGAAGAAGAACCTTCTTTACCAAATACATCCGTCAGAAATAATGATGATGATGATAATAATAATGCTTTAAGGTTTTACAAAGCTCTTTACATACATCATGTTGGTGTGACAGTTGCTATTAACAACTGAAGCTGAGAGATATTAAATGACTTGCCTGCAGCCATCAATCAATAAACATTTGCACCTTCTGCGTGCTAGACACTATTGGATTCTGGGACAATAACTAAAAAGAATGAAACAATCCCTACTGACAATAAATTTACATTATAATGGGGGAGGCGACAAGTACATATATGAGTACATATGGCATAGATTTATGGTGAATAAATGCAAATTATACATATATGATAGTTAAATTCAAGGCATTTTTTGGAGGGAGAGTACTAGTATTTTGGAGGATTAGGAAAGGTTTCATGAAGAAGGTGTTTCTTGAGCTATGTCTAAAAGGGAGGTACTGAGTCAGAGGTAAGAAGGCAATGACTTTCACATAAGAGGGATGGCCAACACAGTGTAACAAATACTGGAGACAGAGTGTCATGTGAGAGGAAGAGAGAGAGGATAGTTTTGTTAGACTGAAGTGTGTGGGATGGGGAATAACTTTTCAGTGAGAGAAGAGGCGTAGGTGACATAATTAGTATCTTGGCCAAGATTTGAACCTAGGTATTCCCCATTACTTTAAACATTTTAAAAGACTGCCTTAGTGCCTTGAATTTGTATCCTCAGCAGAGCTTAGTATAATCCAGTTCACATAGAATACTGAATGCTTAATCTCTCTCTCTCCCCTCTCCCTTCTCCCCTACCCCCGTCTCCTCCCCCCTCTCTCTTCCTCCTTCTTTCCCCTGTCCATATTTCTCCCTCTCTCTTCCTTTTTCTCCCTCTTTCTCTCTCCCCTTTCTCTTTCCCTCTCCTGCTCTATGTCTCTCTGCTCTGTCCCTGTCTGTCTCTGAGTGTGTCTTTCTCCTACCTACCCATAGTGCCTGGCAGAATACATAGCACCTAGCAGGCACTTCGTATTTATTGAATTGAATAGCTTGTTTTAAATAAATGGAAACATAAGAGCTTTTGTTTTTATTGTTAGTAATAGAATGTTTCGTAGACTCTGAAAGATAACCCAAAAGAGAAATTCTAAAAATGTTTTAAGTAGTGATGCTGATTGAAATACTCATTCAAAATGACTCATTTCAAGGGGAAAACACTAATTTTGATGCATAAATCATCATATGTTTGCTCAAAAATTAACCATACTTTGTGGCCAATTTTCCAGGATTTTAAAAAATAACATACAAGTGACTCAATTTTCTTGTGCAAACTCACTAATTTTATTGAATCTACTCACCCTACCTTCCAGGAACTGAAGGTTTGCATTTTAATTGGAATCAGTGATCTATATTCCTCATTATGTAAAAAGGAGTTGTTCTTTGAGAAAGTTTTAAATTTTTTCTTTATTAATATATAATTCTAGCAGTAGACCTATTTTCACTGACTAAAAGGAACTATCAAATACTCAAGATCAAACATATGTTTAGTTTTCTCATTTGTAAAAAGAAAAGTTTGGACTAGATGAAGGTCCCTTCCATTTTGAAATCTCACAAGCCTACACACAATTAAAAGAAAAAAAAATCATTTCAGAACAGATTTTTGCATTCCACAGTCTCAGACCCTCAGTTTTATTTTCCACTATGTTAAAAAAGATAAAAAGGAGGCATTGTGAATAAACAAAAGTTCATTTGAATATACTAATGAAGTCATCAAATCCATAAAGTTAAAGTTGAAAGTTCAGTTCTAATTATTTTCTACTTTCACATTTAAAAATTAAGAATCAAGCTACATTAAAATATTGTACAGTTTCCCTGGGATGGGATGACATTTCTTGATATCTACTCCAGCATAGGCACTAGTATATCATGAAACATCTGGATTTCATATAGGAATTCCCAAGCTTTAGAAGCAAATCTCTTGCCTGCCAATGATTACTTCACTTCTGTCTCCGGTATTTTCTCTCATCCTTTCAGATTCCTTCATATCCGCAGTTCTTTTTCTGACATGATTTTTTTTCTAGCCATTCATGACAGTTTTCCCTATTCTCCATCATATGGGCTAACAATCTTGGAAAGTTGAAGGAATTTCTGGAAATTGAATCACCTAACGACCTGCACAGTCTTCTGTCCCATACCTCTGCTGTACTTTGGAATACAAGCCAAAGTATAAAAGAAACTTGGGAGTGGGAACAGAATGAAAATCCACAGACCTCCGAATATCTTTTTGGTATCTCTCTACCCACTCCAATTAAAAATGGCTTCTTATGGGCAAAGAAATTGTTCAAGCTACTGATTTACCTGCAGCAATTATTGTGATCCTTCTGCTATATTCCACAGCACCCTTTCTTCTACTAAAAGTTTTTAGCAAGACTTCTTGTCTGGTTTAGTACCACGAATACGTTAGCTTTACCTGGTTGTTTGGAAAGGGCGGGTGGGAAACCAACATTTGATTGCCTTCCTCCTGCTCTTCTCAGACCTAGTACCTTTTTTCCTATCACTCTTTCTATTTGTAGGCCTCAAACAAATTTTCGTAATTAGTTTACAGGGCATACTCAAAATACACGAATCAACTCCTTTGTTATGCCTGTTGATTTTAGTATGTTAGGTGGCTGGGTTGCTAATTTGAAAAACTGAGGAATTTGGTAATAATTCTTAATTACTCTTTTTTGAGCATCCTCAAGTCCTTTAGAAACCTTCTTATTAGTCCTAATGAAACGACTCTGAAATGTTGTTCTCAGTGGTATTTTTATTTTATTTGATCATTGTAATGCGGCATGAGTCATTCACATAGATTTGCATCTTAGTGCTCTAATGGTGTCTTCTATCACTGTGTATGTATACTTCTAGCATATACCTCTTAATCTAAGGCTTTAGGATTGTTCCTGTTTGAACTGTCTGTGCCCTGTAACACCACCGTCAAGAGAACAACTGTGGCAGCCAAGGAAAGATAAATTTTGCTAAAGAGTCTCAGATTTTCCAACACAAATAGTAATCTGGACATTATAATTTTAAAAATTGTTCTTAATCTAGCTAGTGGAAGATATAGATGAGAAACCTATATGCATAATGGAAAGAACATTGAACTTAGAGTAAGGGGCGAGTTCAAATCCAGCCCTGTCACTTTATGTAACACCAGACAACTCACTCAACTTCTGCGAGCCCTCTATAAAAAAAGACTTTAGACAAGGTGATTTCTAAAGGCCCTTCCAGGAATTTAGACAAAGGATCTGTGATCCTTTGACTTTTAACCAATTATACAACCGCATTAGACACCTGTTTTCTCATCTGTAAAATGGAGGACTGGGAGCCAATGATCTCTGATATCCCTTCTGGCTCTAAACAGAGGATTTGTTAACAGAATGAGAGATTGCTTATTTGGATCAGTGTTGCCTAAATCAACAGCAGAACACAAAATTCTGACTCTTGCTTATTACTGTTATATTCATTACTGAAATTACTGTTAACATTTACAATCACCTCAAAGATTCAAATAAAATGTGTCAGTTTAAGCTAAACCAAACTAAAGGCAAATTTTCATGTAATTGTCCTTTGCCAATTATATTGCTTTTGTCAGTGAATTTCTGCAAGTACCTTTTGTGAAAGCTCTTCGCTTAAATAAACTTAAATCTTTCCTTTTTGATAAGTCATCATGTATAATTGTAGCAGAATGTTAAAGGAAAAATAGAAATTTTGTTCTTGTTGCTCTTCAACATGCTCACTGAGGTTCATTTGCATATATGATTCAGTCCAGTTCTTGTAACCTAGCAACCCTTTCTTTGGATTTAGTGTCTAGTTTACAGTCTTTCTTTCACCTTAACCCTTGTCCTCATTCTTTGGGCCTGCAGTGTACATGTTGATTTCCCTTTGAAAAAACTGCTTTCCAAGTTTACTATTATTCCTGCTCCTGTTACCTACATTTTATCTTCACTTTGCCTCAGCCACCTATAGAAATGACCACACATTAAATCTCACCATCATCCATAATTGTATTTTCGTGAACTCTTGAATTCTATGATTATTATATCATGTCCTATTTTTTCCTTTGCCTCAGTACTCCTTTATTCTTCATACTAACCACAATCTCCAGTCCCTGCTAAAATATCCATTCACCCAGTCTCTTACCCCTGCTCTAGTTTTATTTTTCTTTCCTAATAATCTTGACCCCATAGTTGAAAAATTAAACTTTATATTGTCCTCTGTGCTTCAATTCCCTTTTCTCTTATTCCAGCACTGGTCATACTTTACCACACTTCAAACTTGCATTCTCCTCCTCATCTTCCTCCTTCACTCCTATTTCTGTATACTGCTAAAAATTATTGAGATGTCACCTAACCATTGCTGAATAATCAGCAAATTTGTATTCTCTGATTTTCTCTAGTTACTCATTGATGTGTCTAAATTATCTTTGTATTCTTCCCTGATGGACTTTCTATCAAATTTATGTAAATGATTGTTCAAAACCTTCTCCTTTCTTCCCAAATTTGCCAATACTCATATTGTCTCTCAGCATAGAACTTTTTCTCCTACTTTATTAAAGAAATCAAGACTATTCATTGTATGATTCATTTTCTCTTTTACTCTGCACATTCAAACCAACCTGGATATTTCTATCTGGATGTCCATCCCAAAAGTATGTCATATTCACAGTGTCCAAAAAATGGAGCTTGTTTAGTTTTCTTTCTAAACCCTCCCCTCTTCCAAACTTTCCTTTGACTGTGGGAATCATTGTCAATTGCTCCCTGTACTTCACCCTCATAGTCGAATCAGTTAACTCTTGCTAATTTTACTTCCATAACATCTATAGACCTGTACCCCTCTCTCTCCTCTCCCACTTAGCTCAAGCCTTCATCTCCTTTTGGTCCTTCTATTTCAGTCTCTCTCTTCTCTACCTAGTTGCCAAAATAATATTCCTAAATCATAGGTCTAATCATTATCATTTCCCTGCAAAAAAAAATCTCCATTGGCTTGCTATTACTTTTAAGATATAATACATATTCCTTAGCAGTTTAATCCTTATCTTCTTTAAAGGGTCAATTTAGATGCTATCTTCTCATTTGATTTTTCCCCATCCTGCCTAATATAATATCTCTGCTCAAATTACTTTGTTCGTCTATCTGTGTGTATTTTGTATCTCTCTATTAGAATATAAGTTCCCCGATGCCAAGGACTACTCTGTTTTGTCTTTATATTCTCAAGGCCTCCTAAACTGACATAGTAGGTACCTCATTTTTTAAAATGTAGATTAAATAGATGGAAAATAGGGAATCCTATTGTTAATTATGACTTATTCCCCAAATTCTCCCTAATGGATTGGTCTCTAAATATATACTTTGTCTGTCTGTCTCTCTTTCCCCCTCTTCCTTTCCATCTCCCCTTCCTCATATATAAAATACACACACACACACACACACACACACACACACACACACACACACACGACCTAGTGAGGACAAAATGCAGTCTTCAAGGCAAGCTATAGAAACGCACACACACACACATATATATATGTATACATATGTATGTATATGTTTCTATAGCTTATGTGTATATACATACAGGCATACACATACACACACACACACCCATATATATATATATAGACATATAGATATTTATCTTTTTTATCCTATAGCTTGTCCTGAAGTTTGCATTTTGTACTTACTAGATCAAGTTACAATTTTTTTTTGTAAAAATTTGTTTATTATGATTTGTTGCAAACTAAAAATGCAGAAAAATTAAAATTTAAAGAGGATGTATGGCATATTATAGCAGAGTACTGTATCTAGAGTTTGAGGCCCTATGTTTAAATTCTCCCTCTGACACTTAACTGTGTGACCTTGGGCAGGTCGGGCAAGCCTCCTAAGTCCTTAATTTCCTCATCTGTAAAGGGCATGTTAGATTGGTTAATCTTTGAGTTCCTTTCCAACTCTGAACCTGTGCTCCTCTCAACCTAAGGAAATTCGGACTATTTCTTTTCGTAGATCACTAAAGGACATGATCATGTAGTCCTAGGACCAATATGTGGGAAGTAAGTGGTTTTATATACCTAATTTGAAAAAAAAGAGCTCATTCCTTAGTATCCTCCTGATTTGAACTTCACAGTTTTTTGGGGATGAGGAGAATGTGAGGCAAATTCAGTGAAATTAGAAATGGCACTTGGTACTTTCCATACTTGGTAGTTGGTCTGTCTCATAAGCAACTGAGGAGTTTTCATCTTTGGACGGTTGCTGATTTCAGCTTCGCATTTCCTTCAAACACTTCAGTTACTCTTGAGAATTTCTGGGAGGTCAGCTCCTGGCAAATCCTATAAAGAGTAATTGTAGCAGATTTGGTTTGCAATTTTGAGTTCTACTTCCTTTTGCATTCTTAAGGCAATATTCTATTACAATACATTCTGATATACAAAGGTCTTCACCTTGGTTTCATATTGTTGACCATGTAGTAGCTTTTCATAAACCTGAAGTTAATATTGTAGAGATAATTGCTGGAGAAGGGTTTGTTTTGCTTCCTTGGTTTAATAATGCAATATTGATCCTTTTGCATATGAGAGTTTGGAGGATCTTCTGTTAAGCTTTAGTTGATTTTCTGTCAAGGCCAATGAGCATCTATTGGGTACCTGCTCTGTGTAATATATTATGTCATAGGGAAATGAAATATGAGGGATGATTATTTCATAATTTGTGTTTACCAGCTTATTTTGGCATCAGACTGGATTGGGTAAAATCCTGGCCTAGGTTCTAATTGTATTTCCACCCTTGACAACAGGTGGATCCAAATTCAATCATTCAATCTCTTCATTTTAAAATTTCTCATCCAGGAGAATAGAAAGAATGTTTAATAATAAATTTAATAATAATAATAATTAACAATGTTAATTTCTCTCCGTATATGATGGTTGAAGTGGGAGAGGCTTCACATAAAACTTACATGTGATTGTCTTTTTCGATCTCAATTTGAGAAACGAAAGTGAAATAGGGGAATGGAATATGAGAGGAAATAGAATCAAATGTGTAGGAAAGTGACAAAATCTTATAGTAGGGAAGGCACTAGATTTGGAATCAGGATAGATATCTCTATCACCTAGCTATGTGAACATGGTCAGTTACTTAACCTTTCTGTGCCTTAGTTTCCACATTTGTAAAATGAGGATAATAATGTGGATAATAATGTCCATAGTAACTGCCTCACAGGTATGTCTTCAATGAGGATCTCATTATGTAATAGATATCAAGAATTTTTAAATCTTAGAAAGGCTCTATTAATACAACCTCTTATTATTCATATTTAGAGTTTCCAAATTCTGTTCCTGGCTTGTATAAGTAGAGTTCAAAGACTCAACATACCTGTTCAACAGCGTCTCTGTCTAAAATGAAGTTTTATGAATGCCAGGGAAACAAAATGTTTGAAATCACTAAATTGTGTATGGTGTTTGCTGGAAATCATAATTGAATGTGGGGTCACTTTTACTTCTCAGGTTTTTGGAAAACTGAAGTCCAAATTCAGGTGTCAGAAGTTTATCTATGTGGCATATGCTATGAAGCCAAATTTTATGAGAATTTCATTTGACTGGACCCCCTTATAGAGTTTCTTACCATTTGTCTGTGTCCAAGAGGCAGTGTTAAGGCTAATTCTATTTCTGTTTTTGAAGTTCTTTGAAAACGGGTGAATAAAAGTCTATGTTTACTATTAAGATAGTTTATGAAGATTTATGAGCTATGCTTTTTGTTGGTGACTTTTTTTGTAAAATAGTCTCTTTCAAAAATAATGTTCAGTATTGGAATTTATATTTTAAAGCAGACACATAGGACGAACCAAACCTTTGTTTTCAAAAGGATTCTCTTGATTTATGTGTTGATTTAGACATTGCACAAAGAAAGTGATTTTTACTTTAAAGTGAAGTCTAGAACATGGTGGGACTTGTGACCCTTATGAGATGAAAAAAAAGCAATTCCCTTTACTTATGTACAACGATGTGAAAGCATCTTGTAGCAGTTGGAGCTAAATGTGACTATAATATAAATTCAGTAGTCTCAGCAGGTGGTCTGTTTTTGCTGTCCTACCCCCCTCCAGCACTGGCATCTCTGATTAAAGTTAGACGTATACTGTCCTATCATTAGCCTTCTTATTTCTCTATGGTTCTGAATTCACTATGTTCTTAGAGGAAATACAAGTATATTCTGTTTGACAAACTATGCATTGTGGGGAGAAGAAATGTTTATCATTTGGGGTCTTTTTATTATCAGTGTTTCAAAAGAGCATTTAACTTCAGGTATGGTGAATTTGAGTGGTATCATGGTTTAATGATGGGCAGTGACGTGGCACAATGGATTGAGTGCTGGGCCTGGAGTTAGGAAGAATTATCTTCTTGAGTTCAAATCTAGCCTCAGACACTTACTAGCTGTGTGACCCTGGAAAAGTTTAACTTCACTCTATTTGCCTCAGATTCCTCATTTGCGAAATGAGTTGGAGAAGGAAGTGGCAAACTAGTATCTTTGCCAAGAAAATCTCAAATGGGGCCATGAAAAGTTGGACACTACTGAATCAACTGAAAAACAAAAAAAAAATAATGACTAGAGAGCTGGACTCAGAATCAGGAATACTCAAGTATGAGTCCCGGGTCTTACATATATTGGCTCTCTGACCTAGAATAAGTCATTTAACCTCTCAGCAGCTCAGGTAGCTTTCTAATACTGCAAGTATAATATCAGATGCTAATCTATATTGTAGTTCCTTCCCCAGGAATTTCCTACACCAATAAATAATAGATTTAGTTTAAAATAATGTCTGTATATTCAAGGACTGGAATTTTGCCTATGCTTCCCATTCATATAATAAAGTTGATTGTGTCCTTCCCCTATTCTTCTCCCTCCACACACTTGACTTAGTATCCCAAAAGATCTTGAAAAGAAAGACCAATAAGGTTGAATCAAATAAGTTGAAGCTCAATAAAGATACACTTAGAATTAAAACAAACAAACACTGTGCATTGAGGATGCTTATGGCATGGCTAGATAACAATGCATTTGAAAAAGATTCAGGGGTTGTGGTAGTATGTAGGCTCAGTATTAATCAGAAGAGTGATATGACAGACAAAAAGGCGAATATAATTTTAGGTTCAACTAAGAGTAATTCAGTGTCTAGTCAGAGGTGAAGGGTGGTCCTGCTGTATTCTGCCCTGTGATCATCTTCAGTATTGTTTTCAGCTGTGAAGATCATTCAGGAGAAGGCAAACAAGGAGATGAAGCATCTTAAGCTGTGCTACATGCCATTTGGTTGAAGGAACTAGGAATGTTTAGCCTGAAGAAAAATAGCTTGGGAGGTCCTAGGATACCAGTCTTCAAGTATTTCAGGTGATCTTGTAGAAAGAGAATTAATTCATCTTGTTATGTTTCGCCCAAAAGCGAAAAAGTAGGAATAGTGGGTGAAATTTATAGGGAAGCATATTTAGATTTGTTGTAGGGAATTTTAAAAACTACCTTAATTAGAACTATCTACATATGTAGTAAGATGCCTCTGGAGGCAGGTGGTTTATTTTCATTGGAGGCCTTCATATAATGGCCAGATGGACATTCTCACGTATGTTGTAGATGAGATTGCTCTTCAGCTCTAGGCTTGAATAGATGGCCTCTGAGAACCCTTCCAACCCTGAGATTCTGTGCCTAAAATATTTAGGGAAATAGTGGGAAGTCATAAGATGCAACATGTGGGATGAGGCCATATAGAGAAGAGCTGTTAAATTCACAGCAGCTGGATGTAGTGAGTAGTACCCAAATCAGATCAAAATGTAATTGGGACATGTTTAACAAAATAAATAAAAATATAACGCAACATAGTAACTGTTAATTTGTAGTTTTCTAAGTCAATATATAGCTTGTAGGGATGCATTTCTGAGTTTGGCACCACTCATATAAAGGCTCTTGAACGACAGGGTATAGAGCCTAGAACAGAAGGGTTTAGTAGAGGAGTCACAGAATTAGAAACGTGCATGCAGTTAGTTAATCTGCCAATAGTAGAGAATGTAGTCTATGTAGTAGTTAAATAAGTGAGAGATAATGAAGGACCTGAATGAGGATGGTGGCAATAATTTGGAGAAGATTGATAAGACGTCGTACAGGTAGAATTGATAAGATTTAGAGACTAGATATGAAGGGTGACAAAAAGTAGTAAAAGATGACTCGGATGTTTAGAGTGATGGAGAGAATTAACAGAAATAAGATATTCAAGAAGAAGCCCTCATTTGTTTGGAAAGATTCAGACTCTTAAATATGGTAGAGTCATTAACACCAAAATAGCCCAGATTTAAGAAAATGATTTCACAAAGGATAGGAAGCCAGGGAAGAAGTTCATCCAAAAAAGCCTACCTGGGGACCATAGCTCACAAGCCTTCCAGCATATAGACCATAGTAGGCCGAAGTCTACACTATATACTTGGGAGCAGAAAGACTGGCCCCTGGGCCAGTATCTAGTCAAAGGATGTGCAAAATGTCCATATTATTTATCTGTTATTGGACTGGGGAGTCAGGATCCTGCAGGGCTTGAGAGCTTATAGCAAGCAGAGAAAGAGAAACCCTTGAGGTCCTTGAAGAATGTGGTACTCATTACCCAAACTGCATATAATACAGGCTACATCTTTGCTTCTACAAAAGTACAGAGCTTGGATTTGACATGAATTCTCAATTCAGGAAACAACGCTGGGAAAATGCATAAATAAAATACCAATAATAAAGAGATATTATGGAGACAGGCACCCAAGACACAGCACAGAAGAGAGTAACTCTGCATCATCTATAAGCAAACAACCAAAAAATACAAATTTGCTACAAATTCCACTAGAATTCATGGAAGAAATAAAAAGTTAAAATGTTGCAAATTAAATGAGAGTTCTATTGGAAAAATAGGAAAGGAAATGTGAGCTCTTGATGAACTGGAGGGAGAATGAGCAACTTGGTATAGGAGGTGCAAAATTTTACTCAAATAGCAGTTAACTGAACAGATCAGTGATTCCATGAGACAAGAAATATGAGAACAACATTAAAAACCGAAAAAAATAGAAGTATATGTAAGGTATCAAAAACACTAATTTGGAAAACAGATCAAGGAGATATAATTCAAGAGTCATAGACAGACATAAAATCTTGGACCATAAAAAGAAAATGAAATGAATGAACCAATTAGAACTAGATGGCAAAATCAAAATAGAAAGACTAATTAGTCAGTCACCTTTTGAAATACCTCAATAAGTGACAACTCCCAGATACATCATAGCCAAAATTCAGAGCTGCTAGGTAAAAGAAAAAAAATAATGCAAACAGCTAGAAAGAAAGAGTTCAAGTACCAAAACAGTTGAATCAAGACCATACAGACCTGAAAATTACTTCTACAAAAGAGAGAGCAGTTTGTAATGTCATTACAGAAGACAAGAGATAAAGGCTTAAACACTTGGTTAATTTAGCCAGCAAAACTGAACATAATAGGGGAATTCCAAGCATTCCTGATAAAGAGACCAGATCTGAGTAGATACTTTGAAATACGAACACAGGAGTCAAGAGAGACATATAAAAGTAAATATGCTTAAGCAGTTGGAAGGGACCAGAAAATGATGAATTGTTTATATTGTAATGGGGGAGAGAACAAACAAATATCTCTTGGAATCTTAATATCTTTCAGGGACATAAAAGGGTAAGTAAGAGAAAGTACCTGGGAGTGGTTTCTTATATTTTGATGATAGAAAGAGAAAAAAGAGATGGAAAAAAGGAATATGAAGAAAGAAGAGTTGGCACTCAATATTTCACATAATCAGACTTTATTAACATGAAAGTGAGAATATTGGTGAAACTTATTTTGACCTGTACCAGTCAAAAAGGGGTTACATATACAACACACACACACACACACACACACACACACACACATGCGTGAACGCAACACAATCAAATGGAGAAGAGAATAGCAACCATTAAAAGGGACGATATGTTTACAGAAAAATTAGTCATAAGAAAAAACAAACTTCATCTTCAGAGGGTAAATCCTGAACAGGAGAATTAAAAAAAAAACATGAGAGAATAAAAGCATGTGATCAAAGACTGACCAAGAGGAAGACAAGAGGAGCAGTGGAACAAATGCATATTTAATCAAATATAGATCAATGGTGTTGAACGCATTCCTTTCTCACCACCACCACCACTATCATCTTTTTTTTCCTTTTCCTTTTCTTCCTTCTCTCCCTCCCCCTCCTCCTCTTCCTCCTTTTCCTCTACTTTCTCCCCTCACCTCTTTTTCCTTCTCCTCCTCCCTTTCTTTCTCCCCCTCATCTCTCATCTTTCCTTTCCTCCTCTTTCTCTTTCCTCTTTCTCCTTTTCTTCTTCCTTTTGCTGTTCATCTTCCACTTCCTCCTCAAAAAGAATCTGTTATTGTGGTAAAAGAGAGGGAGAAAAGCATGAGGATAGGATCAGGGAAAGACAAAATCAGCAATCATAATTCTTGATTTCAATGGGATGAATTCACCCATAAAACAAGGGAGAGTAGAAAAATGTATTAGAAAGCAGAATCCAATGTTATTTACAAGAAACACATTTGAAACAGAAAGTTTCACAAATCATTAAAATAAAGAACTAACATAAAATCTATTATGTTTCAGATGAACTAAAATATCAGGGATGTCATGCTCTCAAAGAAGACAACAGTTTAAAAAAATAGACTTGATTAAGAGAAATAAATAGGGAAAATTATTATGCTGAAATTTAAACCACCATTGACAATGAGTTAATATCAGTACCTAACAAATATATACCAAATGATTTAATATAAATGTTTAAAGGAAAAGTTAATTTATAGAAGAAACAAACAGTAAAACTATAATATTTGGAGATTTAAATTACCTCTTTCAGACTTAGACAAATCTAGCAAAAAAGTTAAGCAAAAAAGAGAATGAGGACCTGAAGAGAATTTTAGAAAAATCAGATGTGGACAGCTCTTTGGTGATTACCAAATGGTAAGAGAAAGAAGTATGTACATATACATATGTACATACCCACATAACATATTCAGCTGTGCATGCATGTACAAAAATCCAAAAGCAGTGATTAAAAACCTTCCAAATAAATGAAGAAAGGCAGATATACCTTTGCTGACCACAAAACAATAACATTTTATTCAATAAATGGTTTAGAAGAAAGGATTAAAAGCTAGTTTCAGACTAAGGGAATCCTAAAGAATCAGTGGGTCAAAGAACAAATTATAGAAACCATAGAAAATGTCATTAAAAGATTTACAACAGTGAGACAATATCACTGATACAAATCAGTATTATACAATACCAAAAATTTGGGGATACCGCCAAAGTATTCCCAAAGGAAAGATTTGTATACGTAATATTTTCATCAACAAAAAGGAGAATGAATAAGTCAATGGAATTAGGAATTCAACTAAGAAAAACTAGAAAATCAACAAATTGAAAACCCCAACTAAAGACCAAAAATAGAAATTCTGAAAATCAAAGCTAATATTAACAAAACTGAAAGAAAAAAAAAGTATTAACATGTAAAACTAGATTTTTTTTGGAGGGGGTTATTTGTGGGAGTCGGCAGATGGTGAGTTCAGGTGGAGACAAGAGTTAAAAATGGCAGTGATACATCCAGGATTATCAATGTGCTATGTGTGTATTCAAAATTATATGTATTTCTCTATATCGTATATCACATCAGAGTACTCAAAGTGCTGATGTCTGAAAATTAGTGACATTTTATGTGATTGTAAGAAGTTAAGATGGATCTAAACTGTTATTTCCTTTTCAAGACTAATAAATCAGATTGTAGTAACCAGGTATGTCAAACTATTTTCACTGAAGTTTGAAGCTCATATATCAAGACTAAATTAGTATAAGATAGATTTAGAAAGGAAAGTCTTATCCTTTACAAGGGAACCAATTTATATAGTTCCCAATTATAGATGCTTCCTGAAGGTTTTAAAATTCACATTTGAGAGGAGTTGTAGAATGAACTTGTTTGATAGATACAGAGATGAAAGTGGAGCAAAGAAGTAACAAGAAAGGAGCAGAAAAAATTAATATGTGAAGAGGAATGTAATTCAGTGACTACAGGTGAAAAATTATTGGAGAAGCTCTTTTTTTTTCCAAATTCGGTCCCAGGGTAAAACTTCTTTATTAGATGTTTATACTATTTTATTTTTAAAATAATAGGAGAGAAGAAAGTATTTTTATCCTAGTAGGTGGGATGCTACCTTCCTTGTGGAGCAATGTGTGATATAGAAATTGTATTGAACTAGGAGAGAGGAGAAATATGTTCAGTTCCCAGGTTGTATATACTACTAAGCAGTCATATACTTAAGACAAGTCATATCACTAGGCTCCAACTTCCTCAAATATAAAAAAGCTATTTGAGGTGACTTTAGGTTTCCTTTTAACTATACAACTCTATTATTCTATCACCACCTGAAAATTTTTTTTCTCCCGTGATTGTTACTCTAATGATTTGTTATTCTTTCAGTTTCCAAAAATTAGTACTCCTCTTTTGTTATTTAGAATGGGTTTCTGTCTCTGGCTTTTAGTACATGTTGAGAAACACTTCTAATATGGCCATAAGTTCATTGCTAAATGATCATTCTCCTTGGGAGTGTTCATAAGACTTCTTAGTGGTGAAGGGTGCCAATTAAGAAAAAAAAAATGTGAAGCTTGGACCTCTTTCAAGATCAGCGAACAGTCTAATATAATCCAATGTTTCATAAGAAAAGAAAGGCAACAAAACAATAGTAAATAGACCTCAATTTAACCTCTTCCTGTTTCAGGCAAGTTTATAAGAGTAAATAAAAGTGCTTACATCCATTGGTAGAGGGAGTTCATTATCCCTTCAGAATTAAGGGGATTTTCCCTTAAGAAAACTTAAGGGGGTTTTAACATAATGCCAAACATCAGATAGAAAACGAACAGTTTCACTGACTCAAATGTTTCCAATAATGGTGTCATGGAAGTGAAATAGGCAAATGAGTACCTCAGTTTTTCAACCAGATGTTTAGCAACATATACGTATGACAACACTTCCATAAGCTGAAGAGACATTTTAGATATGTCACCCAGAAATAACTGGAATCATATTCCTTGGAGTTAAAAAGAAGCACATTTAGTTGACAAGCCACAAAAGTAAAGTTGCATATGGGTTTATGTGTGCCGCTTAAGTAATAGAGGGTGTTTTTTTTAAAACCACTTATGATAATGTGTTGAAATCTTCTTGAACCTCTCTTAATTATGCCAATGGCCCAAAGTAGCAAAGGGCAAAATGATCTAGCAGGAACAACCATTTTTCTTGTGATATTTTTCTTTTATATCTTTTTGCTTTGGTGACATTAATCCAATACAATTCCTGCTATGGTGATTAGTGTGGGATGATTTTCCTTTCTATTCCTGAATGGAATGCAAAATGTTTTTAATTTGTAAAAAGGATTTCATAACCTTGGAAGGAAGTTTTCAAGTAGATTATCTCTTTCTGCCAAGACACTTCTGCATTCTCTGATATTTCCAATTAGTGGCAGCTACGATGGGTTTAGATATTTCTCCATCTTCCTTCTAGCTGAGCTGGGTTGGGGCTAAGGCTCTGAAACAGTGGAGGCCTACCCAGAGTGATGGGAATGGGAATGGTAAAAGCCATTCTTTCCCCCAAATCTATTCATTTCTTTCTAATTTACCCCTCTGAAGGGATAATGAACTCCCTCTATCAATGGATGTAAGCACCTTTATTTACTCTTATAAACTTGCCTGAAACAGGAAGAGGTTAAATTGAGGTCTATTTACTATTGTTTTGTTGCCTTTCTTTTCTTATGAAACATTGGATTATATTAGTCTGTTCACTGATCTTGAAAGAGGTCCAAGCTTCACATTTTTTTTTTCTTAATTGGTACCCTTCACCCCTAAGAAGTCTCATGAACACTCCCAAGAAGAATAAACTTCTTGATCCCTTTTCACTCATGTCCAGTTTTATAAGGGAATTGAATTCAGCAAAAAAGTAGAAATTGGTTTTGAAATTAACGGCAAGTTGATGTTTTTTTTTTAATTAAAAAGGATTTGGGTTACCAGAAAACAAAGTATTCATGATAGAGAGCTATAAGGTTTCTGTGAACTTCAATCCTTTGATTCCTAGGCTGTTCTAAACCGTGAATCATGATCATCGGCAACATTTTCTCCATCCTCCCCAGGACCACCTTTGTATTAATATTCCTCAGTTTTGAAGTATATGTTGATTTAATGTGGAAAGGCATCATGTTCTTCATAAAATCCTTTACTTTATTCTCTTCAACATATGTTGAGGCCATAAACCTCGATTGTTTTCGTGGTGACCATTTTACGTATGTTTGTCACAAGCACTGAAATCTGGGACAAATGTCACATGAAATGATGTTTATTGCTAACATTAATCATAATAATATGAATTTATGTAGCACTTTAAGATTTGCCTAGTTCTTTATGAATATTATTTCAGTTGATCCTCACTACAATCCTGGGAGTTAGTTAGATGGAGTTATTTACCCCTATTTTAGGGTTAAGGAAACTAAGGCAGATAGGTTAAGTGCTTTGCATGGGGTCACACAGAGTAAGTTTCTACAGCTGGATTTGAACCTGACTCCAGGTCCAAAACTCTTACCACTCTGCCACCGTGCTGGCTACTTCACTCCTACAAGAGATGTTGAGTCCATAAACATCCACCATTTTCATGGTGGTCTGTTTGCATGTACTTATCATGAACACTGAAATATGAGACATTCAAATGCCATTGGAAATGATGCCTGGCATAGTGACTGGCACATAGTAGGTGCTTAATAAATGCATACTGATTGATTGAAGTTTATCCTTGTACTTGAATAAATGATAAAGCCAACTCTACCAACTTATTTATTTACCTTCCCATGAAAAGTAAGTTATTTCATTCAGGTCAAATTTCCTTTGTCTCTCTCCTTTATAGCAAGAATGTGAAGATTGGTATAGAAGTATATCAACCTATAGGTGACTGGATAAGGATCTCACATTTAGGTACCGTAGAGAGGTTAATGTGTGTGTGTGTGTGTGTGTGTGTGTACAACAGTCTAAAATCTGTCCATGGGCCTCCTTTTCTGTCACCCTGCCCTGTCACTGCAGAAGCAAAAGGGAGCCTCATCAAACTAATGGCCACATTAATTTTTAGTTGGCTTTACAAGTTGCCATAACCAAATATATTGCTGTATGTGTGGCCTACTGGTGACGGGCCTTTCCATACCAAACTAGCATGATACTCGGAATGCTGATGCTTGGTGATGCCAGAAACACATACGATTGTACCCACCAGAACTCCATCTTTTTTGACACTGCCTTCAAAAACCCAGGATTCCCTGCATACGATGAGGCATCAGAGAAGGATTTTATATTTTTACCAAATAAAATCCAAGTTTTTTTTTCTGCTGTTCATGGCCCTCTAAACTTTTACTCCAGCCTGCCATTTTAGTTTCAATTTAAGATACTCACTTGTATGCATCTACCACAATTGATGAAGTCTTCCCAAATCCTCCCCAGTTGAAAATGGTGTCTCCTTTCTCCATGTTAATAGAACTCTCCGCTTTCACATTATATCTTGGATTATAACTGTGTTCATTTCTAATCTCCACCTACTTAAAGATTCAATTGAAACTGTGATTTCATCTGTCTGGATGTCTCCTTCGGTGATGCAAATCCCAACCCGTTTTGTGTGACTCTCATCTACATCCTCCCTTAAAGTGACCAGAGCGGGGGGTCATATAACTTAATGAAGCCTTTCCTCAATTTCTCTTGGCATACTTAGGCTGTCTATGTGTCATTCCTTACCCTCTCCACATGACCAGCTCATCTTCCTTTTCCATAACGCATTTCCTTATGACTTCCTTTCCTCCCATTCCTTTTTTGGAATTTCTCATTTGTTGTATATGGCAATTTGCTCTCATTCATAGTGTATACTTCTCCATTGATCTCTGTGTGATAATCATTTTCAATTCTTAAAGGCTGTTGTTTCAGGTCTCCCAGATCTATAAAAACAACGGAAGAATACTGGTATTAAAAAACATAGACATTTGTTTCTGGAAGAAATTTGAAGCCATTCAAGGAGCTTTTTCTCCCTTATTAAACTATATTCCATAAGGGCAGGCACAGTGTCTAACTCATCTCTGTATCTCCCTCACTAGTCGGCACAGAGCCTTTCTGTAGAATTTGTCAAATTAAGTGAAATTTTAAGAGAAGGAATTTTGGAGTAAGGAAGATTTTGTCTTTTCCATTGAAGCTTTCTCAGAATAAAAAGAATCCTGAGAATAATAGCAACATTACAGCAATTTTTCTAATTTAGCCTCCTTTTCGTTTTACTAAGGGATACAAGTTACAGTTATGTCATTACTAGAAGAGAGAACAGTGATTGAATAGCCTATTTCAAATTCTTCTGGGGACACATATTACAAATAATTGAAAACAAACCTAGTTTTGTTAACTTGGCTGGAAATGTATAACAGAAAATAATTCTGGATTGGTCCCTGAATGATTGATTAGGCACTATACTCCATTCACCTCTTCTTCTCATGATGTTTTCCAGGAGGAAAATGGAAAAAAAAGGTATCAAGATAAAGTTCAACATTGTGCAATTAGTTTAAAAGTCATAAATGACATCTAGCCAGATGTCTATTAATCTGTTCATTTTTCTGTTCATTCATCCTCTCTTTGTCTTCTCCTGATTATTAAATTTGTTTTAGAACATTAGCTAGCCCAGAAGGTCCCTGAAGGAAGTGATGCACCTGAATGTTGGCCCTTTCCCTGAATTCTAACATTCTTGGTGCTGTCTGCTTTTCTCTGAAGGCACAGCCCAGCAGGCTTCCTGTGGTCTCCCATTAGCCTGAGCCCAGCAAAAGAACAGGAACACAGTGTACTTAGGGAGGCTATTGGAAACCTCATCTTCTGTTTGTGTGGGAGGAGTGATTCTGTTTGTGCTTTCTGTTGTTTTGAGGGAACAGTGATCTGATGATTTCTGCACAGATGTGCATAACACACATGGTACAAAACATCCTGTGATTCACATAATTAAATTATCATCAATGTCCTTGTAGAATAATAGCTAGAATTTAAATGTAGGCCTGTGTCCACATAGGCTGTTTTTGTTTAATCCTATGATACACGTAAGACAAGAAAATTCACGAACTGGAACACCTCAATTCCATCACGTTTTCGCCATATACATCTTCGTTGTGATTTGAAATCTATTGAGTGACATGTTTCCATCTGCACAAAATAATATTTAGATGGTAGCTGGCCAGGTGGCTGGCTCTGGATTGGAAAGGATAAATTTTATGCCATGTTTCCAACCAATCACGACTACCCACCAAGAGCCTTCTGTCTCTTTCTCTCTATCCTTTCTTCTCATTCTCCCATCTCTCCTTGCTGCAAATGTCTTCCTCAAATGTGATGCCATCAGAACCTCTTGTTCCCTATGAGCACAATCAAAGCAGTTGCCATCATCAGCACCCTGGCTTCAGAGTATTTAGCCACTTGGTCAGCAAGTGGAAAGGAGGCTTGTCACCCTTTCTGACGCTCAACCTTTCAACTCATGGGGAATGTATAGGTGAGTGTCAGAAGATAGGAAGAATTTGTTACGATCAATACAGAAAATGCCCTGCAAGGCTAGAGCAGAAAATGGCTATGTCTCTTATTCTGTTTAGAAAACGCCTCCTTAAATAATTATGACTTGGTTATTTAGGGTGAGCTATTTATGTAGCACATTGGGGTCTGCAAAGCTCTTTACAAACATTTTTTTTATCTTCACAACAACCTTCTTGCAAGGTTGGTGCTGTTATTATTCACATTTTACAGATGAGGAAACTGAGGCAGAGATTGACTTGCCCAGGGTCATGGAGCTAGTAAGTGTCTGAGGCTTGATTTGAACTCAGGATTTCTGGTCCAGCATTCTATCCACTGTGCCACCCAGATGCCTCTAGTTAAAGCAAGTTAAATCAAAGGCACTTGAAGGTCTGTGTCTGAGTCTTTCAGAACTCTATCCCAGTTAGCTTGCCAAATGCTCCCTGAAATACCATTTCCCATCAAACTGGGAGAGCACTTCAATATTGGCTATATTTAACTACACATTTTCTGCAAATAATTTATTTTTTAAGGAGACCTGCATGATTCCATTTAGAATTTTCCCATCTGTGTGTGTGTGTGTGTGTGTGTGTGTGTGTATGTGTGTGTGCTTTGTTTCCTCTGAAGAATGCGTCTAGGTTTTGTTCCAACTCCAGTGACACAGGATCTGGCGCTCAGAAGAGACCTCTTGCTCCAATTTTCTCCTTTAATTTTATCCAAGTCTTTCCATACAGGGGATTGAAAACCCAGGAAAATGTTGCTTTAGTTTTCCTTCATGTTCTTATTAAATGCCTTTCAAATGTCCTCATGGTTCCATTCCGCATTTTTAGGTCACTGTGCTCCCACTTTCCCTTCTTCTCGTGTGTAACTTCTAATGCTGCTTCCTGTCCATTTTGGCTCTTTGCAGAGATTTTTAAAGGCTTGCCATTGTTCTATATATCCTCTTGTGTCTGAAGATTCTTCAGTGCTTCCAATACAATCACATTTCCATATTAAGTTACTCTCCAAAGAACAGAATTTGGTACAAGTTTAGTTTTTTTGTGCCATATGGTTTCAACTACATGACCTCTAAGGTTCCTTACGGCTCTAATTCTATGATCCTTTGATACCATCTGTTAGGGGAGCAATTTTAGCTGCTGAAGCACCCCCCAAGTACCTTAATGTAAAAAAAAATACCTTTAAGAAGGTCTTTAAGCTGAATCTGGACCATCCCTAATTGGATGTGTTATAATGGTGATTCCATGGATTATTTCAAAGATTCTTAATCTGGAGTTTACAGACCCCCAAGGATTCTGTGGATAGATTTCAGAGTTTCCATGAACTCGGATGGGAAAAAAATAGCTTCTTGACTTTTCACCAATCTCTAATTGAAATCTAGCATTTCCTTTTCATTATTTAAAAAATTATTTTGAGAAGTCCATAGCTTTAATCACTTTACCAGACGTGTCCATGAGACAAAAACAGGTTAAGACACCCTGGGCTCTATGAATAGTATGATTCTGTGCTTCTATGGTGATCCTTTGGACAAGATTATCACAATGTTAGCAAAGTGGATAGTGACGTTGCAATTTGCCTGAGAAATCTTTGTTCTAATTCCTTTCTTTACGAGCTGTTCTGACTCTGACCTAGCTCCCTCGGTCTGCCTCTAGTCATTAGGAAAGTCTGCCCTGATCTGGCCTAATTCTTCTAGGTTTTACTTGATCCTGAATGATCCTTGGCAGAGGAACTTTAGAATCCCATGGGTATTTTGAGGCACCTTAACATGTTTTTCTCTCTTGTGTGTCTGAAATCCTCTTGCCTCAGAGTGACTGAGACCAGGCCAGATATCTTGGAATGAAATATTTCATAATAATTTGGTGGGAAAAGGGAATGTTACACACATAGTATATTTTTATTTCAGCAGGTATGTGGCAGTCTTCATCCTCTCTTTATAGATGAAGTGGAAAAATATGGACCAGGTAATGATACAATAGGGAGGAATAGTAGATGACTAAGTAGCCATATTCAAAGATTGCTGATGGTTAGTGTCAAGGGGTAGAGTTTTGTTGTGGACAGTCATGGGGCTTTGTCCTTGGTCTTGTTCCATTTAACATATTTAATGATGACTTGGATGTAGAAATAGAAAACACTTTAAAATTTTGCATAAGAGACAAATTCAGAAGAAGTAGCTAATGTGCTAGATAATGGGACCAAGATTTAAAAGGATCCTGACAAGTTAGAACCATGAGCTAATGCTATCAAAATGAAATATAATAGGGATAAAGGCATCCACTAGTTTTATGGATGATTTCTTGCACAGAGTCCAAGGAGAAGGGGACAGAATGTTAAGAGAATTTTGGTAGATGTTTCTGTTTGTGAAAGGTATTGTGCTGATTTCACTGAGCCTCAAGAATCCTACAGGTATCTTCGGTTTGATTCCAATCCCCTAAAAATGCCATCTGCACTGGAAAACCAATGTGGATTAAGAACATATATTGCCTAGATTAGACAGAAAGTCTCTTGAGTTATTCCATCAATACAAATATGTTGCAGAGACTGATTATGGCCAGTGGTCTGCGTCCAGAATTGAAGAAGAAAAGAAGAATGGGGTGGATCATACTTGGGAGATTTCAGTCTTTTCTATGATCCTAAGATGTTGAGTGACATACAGACCTGTCTTTTTCAATAACATACTCCTTATGATAGTATACAGCTATGAATCACAGAACACCAAAGTTTCAGAACAATTAAAATTGCACGTGACCCAAAAGGCAATGGAGGAAAAATTCAGTAGATACACGTAGGCTAAAGCTGCTAAGGGTGCCTGGAGTGTGAGTTTGTTGGTCACAAGTGTAAAGATTAACAGATGAACAATCCTAAATGTCTTACTGGCATTCTCATAATATCAAAAGAATCAGAAAATGGCCTGAACAAGTTGGATAGATTTTCCTTGGAAGATCGATGGGAGGACACAGACAAAAGTCGCATAATATGAGAGGGCATGAATATGCTATGATCTGTTCCAGTGAAGAAAATATCCTCTACATTGATGAACACCATTGCTGCACTGTAATACTGAAGGGCATGTAAGCATAAAGTACCAATTTAGATTTTAAAAATCAATGGCACAAGTAAAAGAGCAGTTCACATGAAGATATGGTGATCTTAGTTGACTTTTATTTTTATATACCTTGTACCTAATACAATGCTCTCTGCTCCCAGTCCTCTTTTTATATTACTATTATTGACTGCACCTATGATTTTACAAATGGAATAGTTCTCTGTGAGCATTTCCTCTATCAGTGCCAATCAATAGCTGGCTTGGAACTTAAAGTCTTAGTTATCTAGGACACTGAGAAGTCAAGCGACTTCTCCAATGTCACATAGCTAGTGCATCAGGCAGGACCTGAGCCTGGGTTTTCTTGATTACAAGGCTGGCTCTCTATCCACTATGTCACATGGCTTGGCATATAGTAGGCAGCTACTAAATAGTGTTGAATGGTTGAGATGAATTGACCACAATATAAACCAAACATATGATCTGACTCTGCAAAGAGCTAATTAAATTTTTATCTACATTATTAGAAGTTAATTGAGTCATCAATAAATATGATGTCTGGCAAATAATAGGCATTTAATAATGTTTGTTGATTGCTTGCTCAGAAGCTAGGTGATAATCTATCACAGATGCTATAAAAGCGATTCCTGTATTGGGAGGATGTCAAACTAGATGGTCTCTAATGTTCTGTACAAGTCTAAGATTCCTTAGCATTTGAGTGTATGAACTCTTTCATTTTTGTATTTGTGTATTTAGTGCCTGGCACAGTATGCAGAAAATCATAGTTGATTAAAAAGTCATTGTTAATTGCTTTATTGTTTGATTCTGTGTTCTAGACCTACTTGCCCATGCTTGGACCAGAACTGTTTAGTTTAAGAGTTTAGTTGAATTAGTATTTTCCTGGGGCTTTACCTACCGTTGCCTGCTCATTTTCCATCTCCTTATGCTGATCCCTGGCTATGAACTTCTGATGACCTCCAGGTGTGGAATACAGTGACCATTCACAAAGACCGGAAAAACGCAATTCAGGTTGATCAAATTTTAAAAGGGCGTGCAAAGAGAGATTTTCAACGCCTATTTTGAAACTTTTTTTTTTCTTGAGTCACGAAAATGTTACATATTCTTAGTGGAGGAGAGGCATAGGTGAGAAATGCAAAAATCTGTTTCTTATCTTCCAGAAACATTTTGCTGTTATTTAAGAAATGCTATTCTACTGAAATGAGTAGTAAGAAACTAGGCATATGAATGTCAAATATCTTCTTAAAGTTACATAGGCTTTTGCCCCCAATTTTAATTGATTTCCTCTTTTAAAAATGAAGACAGCAAGTTCTACTCATTGTGCCTAGTAAAATATGAACTCATGACTGATCAGAATAGTAATGTGTTCTCATTTTCTTCCATTAAGATGGATCACTAAATACTGATATGGGCAAAAATTTCAGATAAAACTGTTGTGCTTGCTTGGAACATGATACTTGGAGGATGATGCCTTGTTGAGCCATTATTACAAGTTTTGCAGGACATGTAGACCCTCAACAGTTTTGTAAAAAGAGGAAGCCTTAGAAATTTTGAGATTTCAGGAAAATTGAATCTCTTTTAGCAGAAGAATCTATACTTCCATTTAGCTATTTTTTCAAGGACACTTTCCATCTAATAGTGACTTTGGGAGTGAAAAGGGTCATTTTGTGAGGCTCCCCGTTGGCACAAAGATATTCAGCATTTGCAGACACATTCTGAAATGATACAGAAAAGCATAGTGCTTTAAATTAGATTGCAAATTCCTGACACCAGTAGGGCCTCTCTCTGGCTAGTCTTGGGGTTGATAGGTATGGAAATTGCATAAACCTCTGTGGCCTAAATATTATCACTAGTTCCACCAGGAGCAAAGAAAAATAAAAAAAAATCAAACTTAGGATGACAAATATGCTTTGGAGAGAACTGAATTTCTTATTATACTGCGATTTATTAATAACTATTGCTTTGACAGTGAAGAATCTGTTTAAATATCTTATAAAAGGCAATGCCTTTGACATAAATGATTTTTCATCCCCAAAATGACAAATGCAAGAATTGCAATCCTGTTGAAGAGAGAGGCAAGCAATTTAAGTTTCAGGGGCAATTGGAAATGGGAGGGTGACAAAAGGAGGCACTGTTATGCTGGAGAGTGGAACTCCTATTAAGACTAAGCTGTGGGGTATAGTTGTCAGTGATACAATAGTGTTTGCTAAACAGTTCATTAAGCTGACATTTCCCGGCATTCTTTGGTGGGAGAAGAAAGGGTTTGACATGCACAGCCCTTGACATTTTCCTGGAGGATTAAAGCATTGCATTTCAAGCAGCTCAGTACTCATTAGGCACATGTGGAATTGGGAGCTGCTGCGAGGCTTAGTAAACTTCTAATTTACTCAGATAGTTAGATGTTTATTAAAGACTTTCCGAACTCAGATCTAATTTACAACATTCTGCCCTGAAAAAGGATTTCCAACTCTATTTGGGAGGAACTTTTTGTCATATGAGAGGAGAAATCGTGCTCACATACACCCTTGTTTGGGAGAATTGAAAATTGCTGTGAAGTCTAAAATTATGAGGTGAGGCACCTCTTTGGAGTCCTATCAGTCTGTTATACAGGTATTTGAATTATTCCTGATCTAATTAGGTTAATTAAAGGGTATTTTAGAAATAATTACTTTCCTGAGGAAGTGTCACTATCTTAATCATTTTACTACATGAATGGTTAGTATACAAAATATATAAAGTCACAAAGTTAAAGTTTAAACAGCATAAAAAATACTTACCTATCTACATTGTGACTCATGCAGGAAAAAAAAGGTAAGCTCCTTGAGAACACAGATTGTTCCCAAGAATTTAGCCCAGGTGTTTAATAAATCCTTATTGATTGATTTGTGTATATTCCATGACGGACTCCCTGATGACCTCACGTGTGTGTGTGTGTGAGTGTCTTCTTTCGGATATTGGGCAGGAATTGTACCCTAGCTCAGTCTACTTTGCATCTGCTGCTCTGCCAGGTTTCAACTCCAGGTAACAAGATGCCTCGTGGTCTCCCCCTAACTCCCCCCAACACCTGCTTTCCTGTATGCTTTTGTGTGTTGTCTTCCAGTTGATATTGCAAGCTGCTGGAAGTCAGATAATGTCTTTCTTTTTATTAATTGTCTCCCCAGCACTTAGCACAGTGCCTGGCACATCATAAATGCTTAATAATGTTGATTGGATTGGTATAAATATATTATATTAATTTATGCTATTTAGTATACCATATATGGTATAGGTCATATGTAATATGTATTATTATATACATGTGTGCATACATTCAACAACCTACTTTGATTCTATTTCTCATGGGCTTTTATAATACATGGTGACTTAGGTATTTTTTTTGAAATATTTTAAAACATGTTCTGTCATGTTCATTTGAAAGAAAGTTAGGTGTCAGCAGATATAGCACTAGGCCTCAAGTCAAGCCTTAGACACTTACCAGCTGTGTTCTCCTGGACAAGTCACTTAACTGTTGTCCTTAGTTTCCTCAAGTGTAAAATGGGGACAATAATAGCACCTACCTCCCAGGATGGTTGTGAGGATCAAATGACATAATGTTTGCAAAGTGCTTAGCATGATGCCTGGTACCTAGTAGGTGCCTAATAAGTCCTCATTCCCTTCCTTTTCTTTCTTCCAGTGAAAGGATATGAAAATTTTTCAAATATCAGTAATATCTTAATGATAAATCAAAGTGATTTTTAAACCACTTTTCAGTTCCAGATAAGAAGAACATCCAAACCCTGTTCCCCATCCCCTTCCACTTGATTCCTTATTCTTATCCCCTTCAACTCTCCATCTCAAAGTTCCAGCCTAACAGCAACCTCCTCTTTCATCTAATTCCCATTTTTGTGATCAAATTTCCATTCATCCCAAATCTTTTCCCCTTCCACTCCCAATATTTTCTAGCTCTTACTAAAATCTGCATTTCTCCTCATGGCAGAGTTTACCAGGGCACCCTTTTCCAGCCATGTTTTTACCTTCACACCTTTCCCTCATCTCACTGGTGGAGGCAGGGAGGTTGGAGTACTTTGTGCTCCCTGTTCCTGCTTCCAGGTTCTGCCCCTAGTCCCATTTTCAGTAACCTCTCCTCTTTTGAGGCTCATGCACTTCCTATCTACTACCCAATCAAAATCTCGGTAGCTGGGTTTTGCAGCTCTCCAGGTCACTGGCTTTCCTTCTTCAATGAGTTCAGTACCTGTCTCACAGTTTTTGTCTTGTCCCCAACTTTTGTCCTCATACTTGGGGATTTGAACATACATATTGATTCTCCCTTGAACATCCTGACACCTCAGTTTCTCAACCTATTCACTTCCCACCTTACTTCAGCCACACATAAAATCATATGGCTCTTCCAAAACTTTACATCTGTCCTCGAACCTCCCATGGCTCCTCCTCTCCCTAACATCTCAGCTGAGAATCTTGCATTATATTTTACAGGAAAAAATGAGGTCATTCAGGGTGAGCTCTTGTTCATTCATATCATTAATATGACCTTTTCCCACAACTTCTTCCTTAACCCCCAGGCTATTTCAATAGCCTTTTGGTGAGTCTGCCTGCCTCTTCTCTCCTTACTCCAATCCAACCTCCCTTCAGCCACCAAAGAGATTTAACTAAAGTCTAGGTCAGATCATGTCACCCTACCCCCTACTCATTCAGCTCCAGTGGCTTCCTATCACTTCCTAGATCAAATATAAAATCCTGTTTTACTCAGAGCCCTTGGTAACCTAGCCTCCTACCTTTCTAGTGTTCTTATGCTCATTAGTTTGTGAGTTCCTTGGGGACAGGGCTAGTTTTTTCCTGCTTTTTTGTTGCATTCCCACTGCTTAGCACTGGCACTTATCACCTGGCACATAGTAGGCACTTAATAAATGTTTATTGATTGTATAGGAAATGTAATAGAGCTTTGGGGAAAATGTTTCTTCTAAATCCTCAGGCTTCTTTATGAATGGTACTTTTCCCTCTCATCAGTTAATATTTATTGAATGCCCAAAGGGTATAGAATACTTCACTAACAGTCTTTGAGGTTTATTATTTAATTCATCATTTTCCTATAAAGTAGCTATATCACAACTTTGTAAATTGGGAAGGGAAACTACTAGGAAATAATAGATTCAAAAGGTTAGCTAACCAAAGAATGTTTGTTTCTTTGCTTCCCCATGGCCATGGCTCCTCAGTTAAGTTGAGTCATCTGTCAAATCGAGTGTAGCTTCTTGTATCAGTAAATGTAAAATCATATTGCCTGTGTTATTTCCTCTACCTGGAATGGCTCACCATGTCAACCTATAGAAACTTTATTGCTCTTTAAACAGCTCAAATGTGACCTCTTTAATTCTTACAGGGGGCCTCCAACTTATTATAATCTCTTCAGCCTCTGAATCTTTCTTTATTATATTGTTACGTTATAATTATTTGTTTAGTGATTAGATTGAAAGTTCCCTTTGAATAGACTGCATTTTATATATCTTCGTCTATTTCATTATGTTAATACAGTGCTTGCACATAATAGATATGTAATAAATATTTACTGAATTTCATTGTTTCAAATATACCTTTTAGCTAAAACCACCTTAATCAACCATATACTGCTCAAAGTAGGTGGGGTGATATTCAGGAAAGCTAACATTATTTATAATTAAGTGATGAGTTCAACTTTCTGTGATTAGCCTTATTCTAGCAGGTTATTTATTTGAGACAAAATGGAGCATACTTGGAAAGAAAACTAAATGAAATTGTGCCTGTTTCATTTCATGTAGATTTGTGACTCTTTACTTTATCCATGTGATGACCCACGATACATCCTCCCTATCCACCATTTTTCACTAAATTGACTTGTTTTTCAAAATTGAATTAGATTTGGAAGAATTTTATAGACATACCAAAAGTCATTAAAAAGCATAAAATGTCTAAATGAAAGTTCTATTTTAAATAATTTTAGCTGGATGTTTGTCTTGATTTCTTGGACTTTTAATTGACTTTAGTCTCTATTTCCAATATAGATGTTTGTCACAATCCAAATATAGCCAAAATAATATTCCTTAGAATGTATGCATCTGCTTAGTCATTTAGCAGTATGGTAAACTGGACTGTTCCCTATAGAAACACAATGCCTTTTTATCTAACTTTGCTTTGGTATCCTCATGATCTGGACATAGAACTACTTCCTCAAAGAAGTTCAGCAATACTTCCATAATAGCAGACCATTAAACAATGTTTTAAGCAAATAATTGCCTGCATCATACAGAGTTCACTTTGCTTCACAGTTCATGGTATAAACACTACATTATCCCCCAGAGCAAGAGTGGGGAACCTGTGGCCTCGAGGACACATGTGGCCCTCTAGGTCCTCAAGTATAGTCCTCAAGAATCCAAACTTCACAGAACAAATCCCTTTAATCAAAGGATTTGTTCTGTAAAACTTGGACTCAGTCAAAAGGCTGCACCCAATGACCTAGAAGGCCACATGTGGGCCTAGAGGCCACAGGTACCCCTGCATAATCACATAACGCTGGTTTCTTGTCATGGAAACTTCAGTTTTCATGTGGCAGATCATCCATATGTATTTCAAAGTTTCATAGGTTTGCTTCTTCCTAAGTTTTTCTTTTCAAGCACATTTAAGCCTAGCACTTTGGAAATATGGCTGTGAATTAGAGGCAAAATCCTATCTTTATCAGCATCTAAGTTTTGTGATGTAGGAACAATATCCTAACTCCTGAGTTGTGTAAATTGAGATAGTTTTTCCTTAAAGGATATTAAGATCCTCTTCAATCTTGGTTGGCTCAGGGTACTAAAGGCTCAGGCTTTCAACTTCTCTCCTGGGACACCTGAGCATAAAACATCAGTGAAGAGCTCCAAGTATCTTCTAATACTTGGCTGTGGACCACTATCGGCAACTTAGATAAACAATCTTCACTCAATTGAATCTACTACAGGTGTTCTCAATGCCTCAATGCTTCTGCTCTTGCTATTACTAAGTAAATACTTTGTTAATCGTTAAGTGACTTATGAGTGTCTCATTTTGTTCCAACATCAGCCTGAACCTACTAGGTTTTAGGCCAGAGTCAGGGCCAGCTCAGAACACCTTTTAAATAGGATAAAATAATTGTTTAACTCTATTCTTATGTATGCATGAGAGTAGAGTAGTCTGAACTTGCTGGGATCATTTGTGGAGAGAGTATAAAAAGCTTTTGTGATTTGTTCATTTAAACCTGGGATTCTTAATAAGATATTTACAATTTAAAATCCCCAATGCAAACTATGTAGTTTGAGAATTTCAGAAAGGAGCTAGAAGTTGATGAAATAAACCCATTTTCCTATCAGGAAACTGATAGATTCATTAGTTAAATAATAAAAACCAAACTCCCACAAAACCAAACCCTAACTTATCATCTCATTTTGGAAATCACCTTCCATTTTACATGAGCGATTAAACAAATACTCAAATTTTCTGTTTTCTAACAGTTGTAGCCATCAGATATTATATCATTACACCAACATTAGCATTTCCCCAATCTCCTGTTAGGCCTATTTGTGATCTAGTAATGACCAGCTAGTTCACTTGTCTGTAAACAGCCAGAGTGTTTAACCTTTTGTTAGAAAACTGTTCAAAAGAGCAAGATATACATTCCACAGCTTCCACTGTTAAATAAATACAATGGGGGCAGCTAGGTGGTGCAGTGAATAGAGTATCGGCCCTGGAGTCAGGAGGAACTGAGTTCAAATCCAGCCTCAGACACTTGACACTTACTAGCAGTGTGACCTTGGGCAAGTCACTTAACCCCAGTTGCCCTGCTTTCTCCCCTCTAAAAAAAATTAAAAAAAAATAAATACAATGTTTGGCCATTTTTTTTTTATTGATATCAGAATGGTGTGGCTTTTTCTACACCTTGAGGGAATGGTCTGTCTGTGCTTTTTCTTTTTGTCCACAGATTTCTGATTGATTGACTAATGTCAATACAATTTGTAATTGATTCCTAAGCTTCCCTATCATTTTTCCAGGCTTGCATAGCACTAAGGTCTTCAGATGACCTGTCGAAGGAAGAAAATAGTGCACTAGACAGTACTGTGCCATCCAAAATCTGGTTTTTTGTAGCACCAGCTATTTATAAACTTGCTTTCTCAAAGAAATATGGAGGCATAGAAGTCTGCCTTCTGTATCTACAAAGTCTCCGCCTAAGAACCATTGTAAGATAGAAGGCAGCCTGATTTAAGCTGTCTACACTAACAAAAGCCACATTGTGTGGGAGGGTACAGTTTAAAGTCTTTTTTGTGCCTAACTTTTTTCCATTTCACTGATTTGGGCATGGAAGGAATTGGTCTCATATGTTTCACTTTATTTGTATGCTGAGGATTTTTTTAAGCAGGGCGAAATTTGTTTTAATCTTTAAAAAATGGATAAACATAGCCCAAATTGTGTGGTTGGAACACAGTTTCCTGTGACAGCATGAACACACACCCACCAATATGTTTGTAAGTGGGAGTGGAGAAGGAAGATACTGGGCCACCAGAGCTTTCCCAGGGCCTCACAGCAAGACAGCGATAGAATTAGGAATTGAAACTTTTCATCTTTCGTGAAGACAGACACCCTCCAGGTGTCACCCCACAGGAAATCAGGAAGCCTACTAAATCACCCAATGGCATCAGAATTACACAGATTTGTGCCAATGAAAATAACCTATCCAATATGGCAATTTATTTTAAAGGAAAGTGAGCACTTAAAAAAAAAGGAAAAAAAAATTCTGCAAACAACATGGCCAAACAGCTGGGTGGTTTTATATCCCAGAAACAGCTTGGGACTAACTACACTCAGAAGATCGCTTGGCAGCCTGACTCCCTTCAAATACCAAAGCTGTGAGGAGGAAAAATGTTCTTTTGCTGAATCCTTTAAGTAGCTATCATATGGTTTATTAACTTAAATGAGAACATGTGCACCATTTAAAAAGAAGAGAGCCTGATTGTTTAAATGCAGAGCTCACTGATTCCATGTACGGCACAAGTATATTTCATCATAGTAGCACAGCAGACAGGCTAATGCCCCTCTTCAGAAAGTTCCAATTGGAGCATAGGAAACTTTTCTTTCTTCTTTTAAATAGTATTCTGTTGGTGAAGTCAAGGTACATCTCAAATGAGTAGAAATTAAGTTAAATTATAATTGAAGTGTTGGTGGCCTAAATAATTATCAGGACAAATTGTTCTTTTAGACCAGCTACATTGTTGAATTCGAAAAGTTAAATCTAGTTTAGCTTATCACACGAGGATCAAGGTTATTTTTAGACTGATCTTTTTTTTTTTTTGGACGGGGTAGGAGGGAATGAGATTTGTGCTCTTATCAGTGCAGAGAGCTCCCAGTGTGAAAACTCCCTCCATTAATACAACTTTTAGTCTTAGCTACCTACTGGCACTAAGAGGTTAAGTCATATCGCGACATGTCCGAAGCAGGATTTGAACTCAGGGCTTCTGTACTACACCAGCTGGGAGGTATGGTGCTTGGGGCTGGAGTCAGAAAGACTTGACTTCAAAAATCCAGCCTCAGATACTTTCTAGCTGTGTGACTCTGGGCAAGTCACTTAACCCTGTTTCTCTCAGTTTCCTCATCTATAAAAATAACCTAGAGAAGGAAATGGCAAACTATTCCAGTACTTTTGCCAAGAAAACCTCAAATGGGGTCATGAAGAGTCAGACATGACTAAAAGTGACTGTACAATAACAAAAACTTGCATGCTTGAAAGCCATTGTCTATTTACTAGTACAGGATGCCAGAAATTGTTTTTTTTAAAAATAGATTCTATAAAAAATCTATGAGAGTTATAGGCTTTAGACTTCTCCATCTGGAAAGAAAAACAGATAACCACACTTTTCATATTCCTCACAGGGAAGGTAAGAGATTTCTTTGAAAATAGTTTTGACTTTGGGTGCTACAAATAGGGCAAAGCAATGTATGTGTATGATGTAGGAAAGACTAAGACATATATAGGGAAGAAAGAAACTAAAAACAATAAGAGCAGAGAAGAAAAATAGGTAAGGAAAGATAAAGGGAAGAAGGAATAGATAAGATGGGAAAAAATATTGATAGAGTTGTAAGCAATGTTCAATGATGCATCTATTAGACTGGAGAGATCATCTAGAGAGAGCATTGTCTAATGAGAAAAGTGCAAGTTTTGAAATTAAAAGAACATAGTTTGAATCCAAGCCTTGCCACCCTATGAGATATCTGAAAGTTTCTACTAAAATGTTCAATGGTCTTAGAGTTATATTGCTTTGTGTGAGTAAAAATATCCCCTTATGCCAGTTTATTTGTTTTAGATTAATTTTTAGTTTTCAACGTTCATTTCCACAAGATTTTGAATTACAAATTTTCTCCACATCTCTCTCCCCCCACAGCAAGATGGCAAGCATTCTGATTACCCTTTTCCCCAGTCTGCCCTCTGTTCTATCACCCCACCCACCCCATATCCCCTTCCCCCTTACTTTCTTGTATGACAAGATAGATTTCTATACCCCATTGCCTGTATATCTTATTTCTCAGTTGCATGTAAAAACAATTTTTAACATTTCTTTTTAAAACTTTGAATTCCAGATTCTTTCCCTTCTTCCCTCCCCACCCAACCTCATTGAGAAGGCAAGCAATTCAATATAGGTTATATATGTGTCATTATGCAAAACATTTGTATAATAGTCATGTTGTAAAAGACTAACTATATTCCCCTCCATCCTATCCTGTTCCCATTTATTCTATTTTCTCCTCTGACCTTGTCCCTTTATAAAAGTGTTTGCTTCTGACTGCCCCCTCCCCCAATCTGCCCTCCCTTCTATCATCCACCCTTATCCCTTTCCTCCCCTACTTTCCTGTAGGGTAAGATACCCAATTAGGTGTGTATGTTATTCGCTCCTTAAGCCAAATCCAATGAGAGTAAGGTTCACTCCTTCCCTTTCACCTCTCCCCCTCTTCCCTTCCATTATAACAGTTTTTTCTTGCTTCTTTTATGTGAGATAATTTACCCCATTCTATCTCTCCCTTTCTCCTTCTCCCAATATATTCCTCTCTCACCCCTCAATTTTATTTTTTAGATGCCATCCCTTCATATTCAACTCACCCTGTGCCCTCTGTGTATGTGTATGTGCATGTGTGTGGTCTCATGAGTTACATCATCTTTCCATGTAGGAATGTAAACAGTTCAACTTTAATAAGTCCCTTATGATTTCTCTTTATTGTTTACCTTTTCATGCTTCTCTTGATTCTTGTATTTGATAGTCAAAGTTTCTGTTCAGCTCTGGTCTTTTCATCAAGAATGCTTGAAAGTGCTCTATTTCATTGACTATCCATTTTTCCCCTGAAGTATTATACTCAATTTGGCTGTGTAAGTGATTCTTTGTTTTAATCCTAGCT
Organism: Phalanger gymnotis; assembly: GCA_028646595.1. Classification (NCBI taxonomy): domain Eukaryota; kingdom Metazoa; phylum Chordata; class Mammalia; order Diprotodontia; family Phalangeridae; genus Phalanger; species Phalanger gymnotis. The sequence continues at coordinate 116,900,569 of CM053627.1, read as the reverse complement.
CCTTGGACCTGGGGAATATCATATTCCAAGCCCTTCGATCCCTTAATGTAGAAGCTGCTAGATCTTGTGTTATCCTTATTGTGTTTCCACAATATTCAAATTGCTTATTTCTGGCTGCTTGCAATATTTTCTCCTTCACCTGGGAACTCTGGAATTTGGTGAAAATATTCCTAGGAGTTTTCTTTTTAGGATCTTTTTCAAGAGGTGATTGGTGGATTCTTTAAATCTCTGCTTTACTCTCTGGTTCTAGAATATCAGGGCGGTTTTCCTTGATAACTTCTTGAAAGATCATGTCTAGGCTATTTTTTGACCATGGCTTTCAGATAGTCCAATAATTTTTAAATTATTTCTCCTGGATCTATTTGCCAGGTCAGTATTTTTTTCAATGAGATATTTCACATTGTCTTCTATTTTTTCATTCTTTTGGTTCTGTTTTATAATTTCTTAATTTCTCATAGAGTCATTAACTTCCATTTGCTCCATTCTAATTTTTAAAGAATTACTTTCTTCAGTGAGCTTTTGGACCTCCTTTTACATTTGGCCTATCCTGCTTTTAAGGCATTCTTCTCCTCATTGGCTTTTTGGGTTAATCTATTTTTGCCATTTGGGTTAGTCTATTTTTAAGGTTTTATTTTCTTCAGTATTTTGTGGGTCTCTTTTAGTAAGCTGTTGGCTCATTCTTCATGATTTTCTTGCATCCTCATTTCTTTTTCCACTTTTCTTCTACTTCTCTTACTTGTTTTTCAAAATTGTTCTTGAGCTCTTCCATGGCCTGTGACCAATTCATATTTTTATTGGCAGCTTTTGATGTAGGATCTTTGACTTTGTTGTCTTCTTCTTGTTGTATGTCTTGATCTTCTTTGTCACCAAAGGAAGATTCTATAGTCCAAGTTTTTTTATGCTGTCTGCTCATTTCCCTAGCTAATTACTTGACTTTTGAGCTCTATCAAGGTATGACTCTGCTTCCAGAGTGGAGAGTGCTCTATCCCAGGCTTCAGGGGTTTTGCACAGCTGTTTTCAGAGCTACTTCTAGGCACCTGTAAATTTTCAGTTCTTCTGAGGTGGTATGATCCAAGAAGAGGTGTTTATTCCTCCCCTGGCCTGTGCTGTGGTCTGTGAGTGACCTCAAGCACTCTTCTCTGCCCTGGAATTGTGAAGAGGATTCCCTCTCCACAGGCACTACAAGCTTTGCCACATCAGCACTCCTCCTCACATTAGGACCACCACATAGGACTGTGATCCAGATCCAAGCAAGGCAAAGCAAGAGAATCCTGCCTGAGTGCCAACAAAGAGATCCCTGCACTTGCGCTCTGATCACCTTGATCCCCCTACCATCTGTGTGCCTGGAGCTCTGCCACCTCCACCACTCTGGGGCTGGGGCCAGACTGCACTTTTCTCTCACTCCAGGTCTGGTAGAGTCATCCCACTGACCTTTTATGGTATCTTTGGCATTTGTGGGTTTAGAAGTCTGGAAACTGCCACAGCTGCCTGTGATTTGGTGCCCTGAGGTCTGCTCGACCCTGGTCTGTGCTGGCTTGGCCCATGCTGGGCTGCACTCAGCTCCTAGCATGGTCTGATAGATCCTTCCCATTGTCCTTTCAGGCTGTCTTGGGCTTGTTTCATTGTGTCATTTTGTGAGTTCTGTAGCTCTAGAATTTGTTTAGAGTCATTTTTACAGGTATTTGGAGGGATTTGGGGGAGAGCTCAAGCAAGCCATCTTGACTCAACCCCCTATGCCAAGTTACTTTAAAGAAAAACATGATCTATGTGCATAAATGCAGACCATTAAGCTCTCTGGACCTCCATATCCTCATATGTAAAATTGTCTAGGTGATCATCCAAGGTCTTTTCCAGCTCTAAATCGGTAAGCCTATTCTGAGTCCTGGTTATATATAATGTAAATCTACCATTTTTTTAAATGAAGACAATGATTATTTTGTGCTAATGGCTTAAATATTCCTTATGGCATATTGGAGATAACTTGGAGTAACTTTAACACCAAGACTAAAAATAAGAGCTTATTTATATAACTAAATTATCCCTGCACTAATGGAGTTTTATGTATGTCATTTCCCCTTTACAAGGAGGCAATTTCATAATTAAAAGAATAGAAGAAGTGTTTTTAATCTAAAAGAAAATATTTATATTAATTGTCAAAGGATGTAACATTATCCCTCTTGTAGATAGCCATTTTGATATCTAAAAGAAATAGAAAAATTCTTTGTTTTATCATAACTTATTAATAAATATATATGAAGAAACATAACTCAGATGAAATTCAGAGTTTGGGACAGGAAATGATCTGTGGTATTAATAGAAAGACACTTTCTATGAAATTAGACCTGCAGATATGAGAACAAATTTGAATGAGTGAGCCAAGCCAGAGATTGAGTAGGGTCATATAAGGATATATTCTAGGATATGGTAAGGGTTCATGCCAAGGCCACCTGGTACACTACAAATTTAATAACTTACATTTAATCAGTGAGCTTCTGATTTTCAAAGCCCAAGATTTTAGAAAGTAAAGCAATATAGCATAATGCCTAGAGCCAACTTTGATGTCGGGAAGAAACAGGGTTCAAATACTGACTGGCATATCTTGGTTGTGTGACCCTGGGAAAGTCACTTAACTTTTTAAATAATGCCCCATTAATTTCTCTAAGACTATAAATTTCAGAACCCTTCCTCTAAGGAAATTACAGGTCCAGAATATTTTAAAAAATATATCCGTTTATATATATATATGTATATACACATATATATATGCACAGATAAATTATTTATAAGCTATAAATATGTTTATATAATTTATATATAATATATATTATAAATATACACATATACACATACAAGTGTATTTTATATGAAGTTTACTTTCTATCATGATGAGTAAATGTGGCTTCAAGATACTTCTTGTACTTAATTTTTAATGAAGTTTCAATTAGCTAAGATCTTTCACTTCTTATCATAAAGTATTTAGTGGTAATTCTATGAGACATCATAATTATTAGTTCATCTCAGAGCTCTCTATATTTCTTCAATGAATGAAGTGGTGGTTTATTAGCAGTAAATATGTAAAATAATTTCTTGGAATTTTTTTAATGCAGTGTGTTAGAAAAACAAAAATACATATTATTGCCTCTCCTGTCAAAAGATGTAATTAATGCCATGCTGTATCTTTGACATGCAGATGCTGATGAAAATTCCAGTGTGTGACCGATATTCTCTTCCATGCTAGTTACACATAGTCTGTCCTTTAGGTGGTTGTTGCTACAATTTCTGCCTTCAGGACCTGTCACCCCCGGGAAGTCTTGTCTGTTAGCCTCATAGTCATCATGGTATTTTGATTCCAAATTATCTGCTCAGCTGTGATAGCTTCTTGCCAGTGGGGTCTATGTGCTGCTCATCTTTCCTAGCCTTCAGTAGCAATGTTAAATCAAGACTTCACATAATGCTCGGCATATCCCTGAAGCACTTCTTCCCAATTCATCCATGTTTGTCTTCCTAAGTTGATATTCGTTTTCTACACATACCTAGAATAGGAAAGCAAATCATGGATTGAGTATTTCTAAAAACTGATGAGACAACTAGAGGTTTCAATTCCTATGGTCTTCTTCTTTAGTAGTTCCTTTGTTGATGTATGTCTTGTTTCTGTGATTTTTTAAAACTATCTTTACAATTAAATGATATTTATCTCAGGACTATAATGTCTCATGCTATTATGTATTTTGCATTAGATTTCTCAAAGGGTTTTATAGACCTAGAAGACGAAATTCTCATTTTTGCGCTACCAACAAATTCCCTGTAGTAGATAGCTTAAGTAAGTGAGCTGCTAAGTATTCAAAACTGCACTTATATTATGGGCACATTTACTTTCACAAAGAGAATGACTTGTTGCTCAATAAGCGTTTATTGAGCACCTGTTATGTACCAGTTACTGTATCTGGCAATGTGATACAAAGATGAAACACCCTTTTCCTTCAAGAAGCTTACATACTCTTGAGTTATACAACATGAAATTAAGTGTATATGAAATATATGCATAGTCAATCTGTGGGAATTTAGTGGTGAAGGAAAAACAATGGAATCAGATAAGGTCTCTTCAATGAGAAGGAATTTGAGCTGAGCTCTGAAGAAAAGTTGGGATTCTGAGAGGTAAGGGACAGAGAGTGCTTTTTAGTTATGAGTGACCACCTATGGAAGGGCACAGATACAGGAAGTAGAATATCCCATGTGAGGAATAGCCTGTAGATGCTATAGGGGAGTGGTGTCTAATCTGGAATGAATGGCAGGTTGAAGGCAAGTTGTAAAGGATTAAAATGCCAAACAGACAAGTTTTTATTGGGTCCTAAATGTAATAGGTAGTCACTAGAGTTTGGGAGTAACATGGTCAAATCTGTGCTTCAGGAACATGACTTCAGTAGCTATTTGGAGAGAAAGGATTGGAGAAAATGACTAGAGGCAGTGAAACCAATTAGAAAACAGCCTAGGTGAGTGAAGTTTGTCCAAAACTTGCTCATCCTTCCCTTATGCCACCTAGAGGAGGACTCCTTGTCCTCCATTCCCATTTATAGACCATCCACTGTCAGTATTACCCAGCAACCACCACTTCTCCTTTAGAGTTCACTTGATTCTTTCTAAAGATTTGTTGTCGTCTGTGGACAACTAGGGCAGTCTCTCTCCTCCTCAATAAATGTAGTCAGTACCCATTAAATTTAGTGCCTGGCTTTTGATCTTCTTGACTCTAAGCACCGACCCTTTTGAACATCATACTTTGATAATCTCACCCCACTCCACTCCTGTTAACCACTGCTCCATCCTCTGGATACTAGAATCCCTAATTATGAATGTATCTACCTTCCCTGACAATTTCAGGCTTATAGGCTTTGTTCTATTCCCTCCTGCTTGCTCTCCAAACACACAAAGGGAAAGATTTAAGTGAAACAACAGGGTAAGGGAATATATTCCTTGGAGGTCATTTGTTCAGAGAACTGTGCAGTAGTTCAGAGCATATCAAAAAGTCCCCCAAATTGATAGTGTACAATGTTCTATAGCAGCAGTTCTCAAACTTTTTTTGGTTTAGAACCACTTTATATTCTTAAAAAGTATGGAAGACCCCAAATAGCTTTGTTATGTGTGTCATAATTATCAATATTACCATATTAAAAATTAAAACATAATTTTAAAAGTACTTATTCATTTAAAATTATAAATATATTATGTATTAATATTATGTATTTCATGAAAGTAACTATTTTTCAAAACAAAAAAGTAGAAAAGCATCATTGTTGTACATATTGTTGCTAATCTCTTTAATAGCTGGCTTAATTGAAGACAGCAAGATTCTCATTTCTCCTTCTGCATTCAGTTTGCTGGAATATATTATTCTGGTTGAGGTTTATGAAAAAATACAGTCTCACACAGACATCTAGTTAGAAAAAGGAATAATATTTTAATAGGCAAATAATGTTTAATATTTGGTAAAAAATAGTTTTGAACTTGTGGAAGAGAAGGCTCTGTCTAAAGCTGAGATTCTAAGTAGAATTTGTGTTTTGGGGGGCATTGTTGTATAAAATAATGTCTACCTCAGGTTGTTAAGAATGAGAATCTCAGTGAATGAATGTATTCTTGTTTTTTCAATCAACAACATTCAGTATAATTCAGAAATTTATTTCTCATTCAGTTTTATTATTTTCTATTTTAACTATTGTATTCTATGAATTGTTTCTCTTTTTGCTACTTTACTCATAAACCTATGTATGATATGTCAACTATATTATGGGTTAAGTAGTTTTGTAACCAGATTTTTAAATGGAACCACCTAACATTAATTATAAATGTATGTATGTGTATAGGATGCTAGAATCCTAAATCTAGAGCTAGAAGGAACACCAGAAGCTATCTAGTACAACTTCCTCATGTTAGACGTGTGTATATGTTCTATATTAATATAAATCTATTATATTCACTAGAATATAAGCTCCTTGAGGTCAAGGAATGTTTCTACTTTTTCTTTAAGTTACCAAAACTTGGTACGGTGCCTGTAACATAGTAAGAGATTAATAAATATTGATAGATAGAGGCATAGGTACGTATCTCTACTGGTAGAGATAGATATCTTACATCCTAATGGATATAATGGATGATATGGATATAGAAAACATATATATATACACACATATAAAATGAAGGTGTTGGATTAATGGCCTCTGAAGTTCTATTTCTAGATAGAGCTGTCTATATATGGAAAGAGACAAGCATTTATTAATTTCTATACCTATGTATGTATGGATGTATACAGGGTGTCCATAAAGTCTTGGTGCTCTTTTGAGCCTTAACAATTTAAATAGTTTTAGTAGCTTAAAACTGCACTGAATTTTAGGATATCTTATGTATAGATATTTCTAATCAGTTCCTTAGTCATCATTATTGCCATCCCTTTATAAATACACACACAAACTATTTAACTTTGTATTTTCTATGCTATTTAGATCCACATATCTCTCATCAACGGAAGGCCCAGTGCTGATGACCCTTCCCCAGAACTTCTAGAATTCACCTCAGCCCGCTATATTCGCCTGAGATTCCAGAGGATCCGGACCCTAAATGCAGATTTGATGATGTTTGCCCACAAAGACCCCAGGGAAATTGACCCCATTGTTACAAGAAGAGTAAGTTACAGTACAAATGTCATCTGTTCCTTGCTTATCAGCTTGGGTGTGATGAATGACTTCCCTTTCTTTCCTACCTCTTTATACTATCCCTTTCACCAGATGCATATAAAGAGCTGTTGTTGGACGTCAGGTAGCCAATGGGACATAACTCGCTCCCCTCGTAAACTGTTTTATTTTTCTTCCCAAGATATATGAGTGACAAATTTTTATATTAGCTTCCCAACCATTCTTGAAGCCCAAGAAGCCAACCAATGTGCAGCCTTCTGGGGGTGAACATTTTTGGGATTTGGAATCACGTGAGCAGCAGGCAGTGGCTGTCAGTTGTTATTGTGTTTCATCCCTCCTGCTATCCTCGTGTTGTTCACTGGTTCATTTAACCTTCCTTACACAATATCAACACAGCAGACATTCTACTACCAAGAAGCTCAATTGCAGTTTTCAAATGTGAAGTTTCATCTGGAAAGAAAAACACACAATGCACAATTGATCACATCTGCAATGCTAACAGAGTTACATGTATTTCAATGGGGAACAGTGGCAGCTAAATGTGTTATATGGGAAGGACCCTAGGGATTATGGGTGGGAAACCAATGTTAAGGGAGTTATTTGCTCCTTTAGCTTTCTAGCAGGGAAAAATCCTGTAGGATTCCTGGGACAAAAAGATAGACATGAAATGATGAAGCCAAAGTCAGACTAGCTCCACAGAGAAGCCTAGACAAATTTCCAACTTAGAAGACCAGAATGAAGAATGATTAGTAGTCACCAGGACCCTATTTTTAAAAATTTAGTTTTAGTTTTCAACATTCATTTCCATGAGATTTTGAGTCACATATTTTCTCCCTATCTCCACGTTCCTTCCCAGGGCACCCCATTTTTAACTGCCATTATGTTTCCTCATGTTCTTTGCTCTTCTCTCATTGAACTGGATTGAATGGAAAAAGTGCTTTCCAAGAAAAGCAAATAGGATTAGAGTTGGGCAGGTTCTAAGGGACCATCTAGTTGAATCTCCTCATTTTAAGGATGTTTTTCCCATTTTTGCTTCTATAGTGGCAGAACCAAATATAGTGTTTTATGTATAGTAGAAACTTATTGCTAAATTGAATTTAATTAAATGGGTCAATTGAAGAATAGAGAGATTAAGTAGGTTGCCCATGGTCACTAAATCTCTGCCAAGAAAGCTAGAGTTCAAAGCTAAATCTATTTAAGTAACATACCTTTCACTTTCCTAAATAGTTTAAATAAATGTGGTTTATGGTCTCCACAGATTATGGCACATATTTCCAACTGTTACACTGTTGAAACTTGGAGCCCTAACTAAATTCATGTAACTTTTTAGCATGGTGGTGAATTTGTTTTACAATGTCTTTTCAAGAAGAAAGGAATCGTTGATGATACTATGGATTGTTTGTTTGAGAGAAATCATTTCTCATTCTAATTTGGGGATTTTTTTAAAGCAAACACTGAGGAAGACTGGATAATACTAAAATAAAACTAAATGTTTTCTGACAGTATATCTGTCAAGAAAAAAAAATCAGTGAAAATCAATTGCAGCTCTTCACCTAATTCTCAATGGAGCCATGCATATTTCTTCTTTAGGATAGCATTGAAAACAGAAAAGAAAATACACAAGCTTTAAAGTATCTTTTATTCAATTTCTCTTATTTTTGTATTTATATATGTGTATGTATATACATATATGTGTGTATGCATACACACATGTATATATGTTTGTATAAGTATGTATAAATGTAAATGCCCAGTGAAAGGGTACTGAGTTTCAGTTCCTCTTCATGTCCCAGACATGAAGCATTGTACAGAGATCTCTGCCTATGTAAAATTGGTTTGCCATCTTATGAAGTCTACCATAAATACTGAGAGATAGCCTTTCCAAACTATATATACTCTACCCATTCCTACCTAGTTAATTCTGGGGCCTTGGCTGGTCCCTGACTTTTATAGGCATGGTAATCTCCTGATATACCCCTCTAGTCTAAGTTCTATCTATGCATATCCAATGATAAGAGTATTTTTGGAATTGCTTTGAAGAGTGAAGAGGACCATGGACATGTGAGCTATGATTCATTTCAACTGATTAAATAGTTCTCCCATGTCTAGTACATTTGAGACCACCTGCTTCGCTTATTGCATCTTTTACATAATTACATTTTTGATTGCCAAAACTAATTTTCTTGCTAATAAATTGGAATTCTGGAAGACTACAAGATAACTATGAGCATAGCCTCTCAGATGAAAGCATAATAGCATCAATAATTAAAGATAAAAGAAAACAAGAAATCTTTTTAATTTTTCCCTTTAACCTACTGAGAGAAACAAATCTTGTTCACTATCTATACTATTCAGAACAAAACTTAGCTTTATAGCTAGTTTCCTGTCACTGTGATTAGAGAAACAGCTCACCATTGGTAGTAGCTCACTTGGTGAGTTCCCTTCAAATGAGAAACACAAGAAAAATGTCTGCATTTGACTTAAACCTACTAAGACCTACAAGAGATTTTTTAAAAAAATCAAAAAAGAGGCAAGATGGTGGCTGGAAAGCAGGGATTAGCGTGAGCTCCCTGCCAAGTCCCTCCCAAAACCTGTAAAAAATGGCTCTGAAACAATTCTAGAACTGCAGAACCCACAAAATAGCAGAGGGAAGCAGGGCTCCAGCCCAGGACAGCCTGGATGCTTGCTAGGTGAAATCTTTCATGCACGGAGCCGGAAGCGGAGCAGAGCCCAGTGTGGGCAGTGCAGACCAACCAGACCAGGATCTGGCAGAGCGGGCCCTAGTGCCCTGAATCAGTGAGCTGCAGCAGTTATCAGACTTTTCAACTCACAAACACCAAAGACAACAGAGAAGGTTAGTGGGAAAAGCTGCTAAGGACAGAGTGGAAAAAGGAGTTCAAGGTTCAACCCATCACCCTGGAGGAAGCGGAGGTGGGGCAGCTACAGAACTACAGCTGCAGTTGCTTCTGGCCCCAGGCTCACCTGGTGGGAGGAATTAAGTGGCTGATCAGAGCAGGAGTGTACAGGCTGCTGAAGGTCTAAGTCCAGTCCTGATTGGGGGTTCTTGGGGAAAGAGGAGTGCTGGTGTGGCAGAGCTGTCACATCCCCCCAAGCTTGGAATATAGTTCTCTTTACAAGCAGTCATACTCTGCTGAAAAACTCAAGTGTCAAGTAAGTTGTCTGGGAACATGGCCAGGTAGCAAAAATGCACCCAGATTCAGTCTCAGACTTTGGAATCTTTCTTTGGTGACAAAGAAGACCAAAACATACAACCAGAAGAAATCAACAAAGTCAAAGAGCCTACAACAAAAGCCTCCAAGAAAAACATGAACTGGTCTCAGGCCATGGAAGAGCTCAAAAAGGATTTGGAAAAGCAAGTTAGAGAAGTAGAGGAAAAATTGGGAAGAGAAATGAGAAGGATGAGAGAAAACCATGAAAAACAAGTCAATGACTTGCTA
>CM053627.1:116870145-116889931 GCA_028646595.1 Phalanger gymnotis | reverse complement strand
TGAGGGGGAATAAGTGAATCTTGCCCTCATCAGATTTGACCTGAAGAGGGCATACCATACATACTCAATTGGGTATCTTACCCCACAGGAAAGAAGGAGGAAGAAGATTAAAAAGGGGGGGATGATAGAATGGAGGGCAGATGGGAGTGGAGGTAATCAAAAACAAACACTTTTGAAAAGGGACAGGATCAAGAGAGAAAATTCAGTAAAGGAGGATAGGTTAGGAAGAAGCAAAATATAGTTAGTCTTTCACAACATGAGTATAACAAAAGAGGGTTATACATAACGATACGTATGTGGCCCATGTTGAATTGCTTGACTTCTTAGGGAGGGTGGGTGGCAAGGGAAGAGGGGAGAGAATTTGGAACTCGGAGTTTTAAAAAAAATAGATGTTCAAAAACAAAAACAAAAAAGTTTTTGCATACAACTAGAAAATAAGATACACAGGCAATTGGGCATAGAAATTTATCTTGCCCTACAAGAAAGAAAGGGAAAAGGGGATGGGAGGGGAGTGGGGTGACAGAAGGGAGGGCTCACTGGGGAACAGGATGACCCGAATATATGCCATCTTGGAGTGGGAGGGAGGGTAGAAATGGGGAGAAAATTTGTAATTCAAACTCTTGTGAAAATCAATGCTGAAAACTAAATATATTAAATAAAAAAATAAAAAATAAACACTAAGTAGTAAAAAAAAATCAAAAAAGAATCAGAAAAAACAATTTTATTGTAATATTGATATTATAAAAATTAATTAACGTTTAGGACTTTTTCAGTGGGATAGGGAGTGAAAGAGAAAGAAAAACAGGTTTTTTTAATAGAGAGGTAGGGTGCTGCAGATGTGGAATGTGGCATGCATTTTCAGATGAGATTACTGGTATTATTAATTTTACTCAATTGTTTTACTTTGTTACAAGAGACCTTTCATAAAGTGGAAGTGATCTGTAAATTCCTGTTATTGTAAAAGCAAAATATATCAATAAAACTTTAAAAAATTCAAAATCCATTTCAAAAATCAAAACACTGTTAAATATAAATGAAGTAAACAAGTATTTCAATTTAATAAACATTTATTAGAAGCATCATGTACTAGGAAAAGTGGTATTGGTATACAAAGACTAAAATGGCAAAGTTTCTTCCAAGAACTTAACATTTTTTTCCAATTCCATAAACATTTTGTCAGCATGTATGGTTGGAAAGGCGTCCTCACTATCTAGCACCAGCTTCTGAGTCCAAGGTATCACAGCTAGGCAGTAATCTGACTTGGCTAATTCAGTGATGATGTCTTTCCACCCAGGTAAACTGTGATATGGGGTCACAACCCACAGTTTAAGAAGTCCTGAAGGGGTAGTGAGTAGAAAAATTTTAAGAAGCCCTGATCTAGATTACTTTTCTGACCAGTAAAATAAGGAACTTACATTTAGACCATGATCTTTAAATAATAACCACTGCTAATTGCACCTACTACCATGTGGATTCACTACTCCATGGTGTTCCCTTTAGGTGAAGTATATGTATCTTTCTTTAGACTGTATTGCACATCAAAGAACCTTTTCTTCTGTCATAGGGGCCTTCATCTGTCCTGAAAAAAACACCTAACTGTTTCTAATTCAGTGGGGGAGAAAAAGTAAAATTTCTGAAGAAAAGTGTTTACTTTTGTTTCTTCCAGCTTGCAGTCCCTTGTAACTAGATTTCTTGTTTTCCTTTGTGCAGTATTACTATTCAGTCAAGGATATATCCGTTGGAGGAATGTGCATCTGCTATGGTCATGCCAGGGCTTGCCCACTTGATCCATCAACAAATGTACGTATATTTATAGGACCATTTGGCAAAATGCAGTCCTGAAACTGTAAAATGTTGCATGAGAATGCTTTGCTGACAGCGTAGTCTGTGAGTTGATGTCAGGTCCCCACTTAGATGGTGTAACTGAAAGCAGTGCCAGGGTGAAATAATGCTGGCAGTCAGAATGATGGACTTTGAAGTCTGCCACCACAGTATCAGCAAACAGATTATTTTTTCCCCCAAAAGGCTTCAAACTAGTCCATTTGTTTTGAAAACTCTCTAGCTATGACAGCATGCTACATGATTTAACTTCAGAGAATGCCTCCCGTCAATCAGCCTGTCCACTTCTTTTACAATATTAATCAAGATTGTTCTTAAGCAAGCAAATGGAAAAAGTTGGTAACTTGATGGTTATCTAGTAAATAAGTAACAGTCATGAGATGGGATGCTGAGAGTGCAGCATGGGGAAGAAGGTGAGATGATGAATAACCAAGGGAAGCTTCCTAGAGCCATGTTGGAACATGTTGGTAATTTGGGGTAGAGATTCCACTTAAATGTCAATTTAATAATCCCGAAAAGAAAGTGGATGTGATTTTCTTTTCCAGTCATATGCCATTCTACAAGTCACTCTATTTTCAAGTATGAGAAACAGCTACTGGCTAGAGATTAGATGCATCAGATATTTTAATGTCAGAAGTAAGGATATGAAAAACTGCTTTGATAATGAAATTGTAACATGGATAATGGACTTAGGGTTCTTTCTCTGGATCAAAACGACACATCCTAAGGAATGCCCAAATAGTCAACAACTTCTTGTAATGACGTTCTGTATACAGTGGTATTTCCTGTAAGACGTTAGTATTCCCTGTCAATTGCGCCAATGACCAGTGAGAATTTCCCAAAGTCATGCTGTTTTGCATCTGAATGTGTCCATAGCTATCTAAATATTCATTCTGAGATTAATATACAGAGTTTTGAGATCCCTCAGAAAAATGGATAACTTCTTGAGGCCATTGAATTTGTGATCTACTCATAAAGTATATAAAAGCTTCAGTTTAGAATGCCTTGGATCTCTATCTTTTTCCTTTCTTTATTACCAGAGCATAAGATGCCCTTAACTCAGGACAGATACATTCCATCTGTGAAGAGCTCCAAACCCTGTCTCCAGAATGGGATAAGAGATTACTCAAATTAGGTTTAGGTTGGGCCCAGTCCTTGTTACCATTGTTTCCCAATGGTTTACCTTGTCCCTAGCAAATAATAAACAATATGCCCTTTCTCCCTTTTCTTCTTGATTAGAAATCTCGTTGTGAATGTGAGCACAACACCTGTGGTGATAGCTGTGATCAGTGTTGCCCAGGATTTCACCAAAAACCTTGGAAAGCAGGGACTTTTCTTACCAAGACTGAATGTGAAGGTATGTAACTGTACTTTGTGGATTTTAGTCAACAGGACAAGAAGTCATGTTCTAGGAGACGAAAGATCTATGTATTTCTTTCTTTTAGAGATGCTCTTTATAAATGTTTGTAAAATTGAATTGAACTAAAAGAAGTCGTGGAATATACTTTGTGGTTTTAGGGGAGGATTATACCTAACTATTTCTATCGTCAGTTTTATCTAAAGTAAAAAACTGATTTCTTCTGCTTTATTACCCTGAAATCTTTATTATCCAGTTCTTACGGGTTCTTTTATTCAGTTCACAAATCTTATTTTTTGAAAGGTCATCATGGTGCACAGTCTATTCTCTGAAGCTAGTCTCTTTTTTCACAGTACTAACTGCCTTCTACCATGACAGGTGCCAGATAGTTACACCTTCCCTTACATTTAAGCAGAATTAGGTTAGATTGGCTCTCCTTACACCAGTTAATGCTTCAAGATCCCATAAAATCAAGTTTTGGAATAGTTGTTGCACAACCTGCTTTTCCACTAATTATTGAATGGTTAAAGGATATGACAATTATAGCTAATAGCTAGCATTTAAATAGCACTTTCAGGTTAAAAAAGCAATTTATGTATGTTACCTCATTTGATCCTCAAAACTACCCTGCGAAAATATTCCTTCTGTACTCTTTAGCAGCAAACTTGTAACAATTGATGTAAAAGAAGGGTTATGAGCTGAAAAGGAGATGCTTGTGGTCCATTGCACCAGTCATACACAAATCTCAGATAGTGCTTTGAATGAGTCTAAGAAATTAAAGAGTTGATAAACAATACTGAAGATGATTTCCTGGAGGACAAGAGAACTATAATTTCTACCTGGTTCACTTCAAAGAATATTTTTTCAACCCCATTCAGTCAACAAGCATTTATGAATTTCTTCTCTGCCAAACACGGGAAATACAAATTTGAAAATGAAACAATCCCTGCCCTCAAGGAATTTGCATTCTTATAATTAATTTTGTAGAAAAGCAGACATATTACACAAGTCACATAATTCAACATGAACCACTCCACATTTATTAACAAGAAGAAAAACAACCCCAACCCACTCGTACCCCAGCCAATAAGATGATATTAGGAATTTTTTCAAGAAGGCAAATTTCAAGGTCACTGCTGGCTTCATTATCAATTCAGTCTCTTATAACCTCTATCTATAGCTAGATCGTAAATGCATCACAATTATGGATGTTCATGAACATGATTTTGAGCAACAAAGGAAAAAAATCAGTTATATTTGGAATGCTGTATTTAAGGAGGCAGGAAAATAAATAGAATTACTTTAGGATGATTTCTGGTTTTAATCAAGATCAAATTTTAAATTCCAATGTTAGGGGTGGGGTTCTAGAAAGTTTATACAAACCTTAAAGGAGTTGTGGATTGATTCATTTTCTGGAGCTTCTGGATAATCAAGAATAAACTGATTTGTAAGTGACTAAAACAAAGGAAGATATGTGCTAGGCATAATAATTTGTAAGTTGCATGTGAGAAATCCAAAGAAAATTGTTATCAAATTCATTTACAAGTAGAAAAAAAACAAGCTGGTCATGCAGCAGGAATGATGAATAACACATATGTAACATGAGTGTTTCAGAGGTACTCACAAAATGTTGAAAGAATCATAGAAAGATCTCCAGTGCATTGGGTAGATCCTTTGGTTAAGCATTTGTGGAAAGACTTGAATAGAAATTACACAGAATGATAAGTGAGGGGGTGATTGAGACCAGTGCTGTGTTAAGAGTGTACCCATTGAAATAATGTTAATTCTTGCCCCTCCCACCATATTATAATGTTTTGGAGAATAAAATTTACCTTTTCTATCTCCATATTCTCAGTACCTATCACATATGTTTGTTAACCTGAATGTGTATATACTCGTAAGCGTTTATTCTGTCTGAATTCATAGCCGTCCATGTCATAACCACTTCCTCAAACAATACATTGAGCCCTATGGTGGAAGAGTACAAATATGGTGGTACTACCAGAGGTACTGATATAACTAAATTACAATAAAAACACCAGCAGATCTGTTCCATTTCAGTGCTCTTTGTTGTCTTCCTTGCTTATCTGTAAATGTTCCTGAGATGATTTGGTCTAAGTTACCAAGTTCTTTTCAGAGACAATAGAATTGACACCATGTCTGTTATTAAAAAAAAAGAAAACATTTGACTTGGCATTGAAATCTCTCTTGAAGCAAGATATCTCCCTTACATATGTTAAAATATAGGATTTTGACAAACAGTGCCATGGAGATGACTTTGTTCTCTGCTCTAATGAATACTAAAAGAAGCAAAGTGCAACATACTCACTGAAGATGTTTTTCAATGTCATGGAATATATCCTACATAGAATGTAGCCTATGCAGAATCATAAAACTAGAATGATTATTAATGGTGTCATTCTGCAAATGTTGTTGTTTTCACAAATGTTGTATGAATTTTATTGAACGCTGTAGTACTTCCTAGTAATTCACTTGGCAGTGTGAAATTGTTCTATCATTACAGAAAAAACAAAGTAGATTAAAAATATAGCTATTGCGTAGACTACGTCTGATATGCAGCAAGTATGTGTGTATGTTATACATACCATTGATCTTCAGGTAAAGATAGGGTGGGCCTGGAATTGAGCAAGAGGAAGAAATTGGGCTGAATTGTATTTGGGAAATTGCGTAGTATTTTATACTACAAAAGTCTCTTTTCTGTCCTCTTGCCGTTTCTGTAATGATGCTGTAGTACCTTGCTACTAATCATGGAACATTAGGATCTCTGAAGCATCAAAAAGATAATGAACCAAAAGGCAATAGAAAGAGACATATATGTGGTGGGTTGAAGTAGGTTGCAACATGCTATCCTTGAGGAGTTCTTGTACTTGAGAAGATGTTATTGAGGAGACAGGCTGGTAAAGCACTCAGAATTCAAGGCAACTAGTCCATTCGTTAACACCCCTAAAAATGAAAAGAGCCAGGTGAAGGCCTCTGCCATTTTAAGTGACTCCTCAATAGACACAAACAAGAAATGTGGGATGGGAAGTCGTGAATATAATGTGTATCTATAGGAGTTTACATTCTGATTAAACAGTTCATCAATTAAAATGTCAAAGTGAAATGAATATTAAAAAGAATGAAACCTCCAAATATTCTTGAGACCAGCATTTCTTTCTGGGGCAGCTAGGTGGTGCAGTGGATAGTACGAGTCCTGCAGTCAGGAAAAATCATTTTCCTGAGTTCAAATCTGGCCTCAGACACTTAGTAGCTGTGAAACCCTGGGAAAGTCACTTAACCTTGTTTGCCTCCATTTTCTTATCTGTGAAATGAGCTGAAGAAGGAAATGGCAAACTACTCCAGTATTTTCTTAAAACCCCAAAAAACTGTCACAAAGAATTGGATGCAACTGACCAACACAAGCAAAGTATGTTTTTCAGTTTGAATTCCATCACTTTCCTCATCTTCCCCCATTCTGTCATCTGATCTGTTTTGCCTTTTCTTCCTTCATGCTTTACTTTTATTTCTAAGTTTTTTTTCTGAATCATGAAGTAAAAGCCATCTTTCCAGGCTGCTGGCTTGTGTAGAACATTTTAGTTTGATATTTCCCACTGGAAATCAGACCTTTCAGGAAGATGGGACCAAATAGGATTGGACAGGAAGTTTGTATTTGTTCCCAAACCCAGACATTCCTTTCTGAATTTATCCCACTCTCAATAGTTATATCAAGTCTTCTGAATTGTTCTATCAAAACTCTTCTGAAGTAAGCATCCTGTATCAGTTATTTATGTTTCAGAGCTTTAGTATAAATTTAAATCAATGTGTTACCTGGAGTGATGGGAATGAGAAGTAGATAGATGTTGGTGGGGGTTGGGAGAGAGGGAATGGAATCTCTGTTAAGGCTATCGGCTTGCTCAGGATGCTAAGTGGCTAGGAAGACCTGTTCAAATCCAGTCTCAGATACTTACAAGTTGTGTGACCCTGAGCAAGTCACTTAACACCCTCAATTTACTCATCTGTAAAATGGGGATAATAATTCCTAGGCTTGTTGTAAGGATAAAATGGAATGATATTTGTAAAGTGCTTTGTACACCTTAAAACACTATATATAAATGCCACTACTACTATATCTGATTTTTACAGAAAAACTGTCACTTAAAAAATAATGGGGCTGGGATCGATAGAGAAAGTTGACAAAGACAAGAGGGAGAGATGGAAAGAAAGAGTTATTAAGTGCTTACTATTATATGTAAGCTAGCTTCCGTTAAGCACGGGGAAGAAAACTTCAAGCCACTAAGGCAGTCTTACACTAAGGAACTTAACAGTACAATGGAAGAAGAAAACACATAAAAGGGAGCTGGGTAGCAGGCATGGAGGAATGCGAAGTGTACCTGTGCAAGGCAGTTGGTGTAGAATGGAGAAGTCCAGTAAATAAGTTGATGATGTACATGTGATGTGATGTGTACATGACTGGCCCTGTCAGGTAAACTTGGTCATAGGTATGGAGTCACCAATCAGGCTTCAGGACAGAGGCTTTTTTTTAGGGTAATAAGGCTGGTCACACACACACATAAATACATATATATGTATGCACACATACATATATATGTGTGTATATATACAGAGAGAGAGAGAGAGAGAGAGAGAGAGAGAGAGAGAGAGAGAGAGAGAGCGAGCGCAAGCGAGCAGAAACAAAGTGAGCATACTTGGAGCCCCTCAAGTAATGAGGAACCTTGGGGTAGGTGAGGGAGGGAGCGGAGAAAAACCTGGATATTTTTCCTGAATGTCTTTAAAAATCTCCAGTTGGTTATATTTACACTTAAGCCTGACTGACCTGCTAGAAGAGCTTCTTCATCAACATCCCCCATTTCACAACAGGCCTATTTTGCCCCCTTCCCACATCAGGAATAAAGTTTATGTTAGAACTTTCTGGTCCTGAACTCAGGGAATTAAGGCTTTTTCCCTTCAAATTTTCTTGCAGCTGCGTGCCTTATGAAGCAGAAAACAGGTGTGCTAAGCAGCAGTGATTATACTTAGCATTTATGGAAGAAGAAGAAAAAAAGAGTGAAGAATGACATTTTTTCAGGCCTGTGTTATCTAGGGAATTTTTGGCAAAAGCATATATAGAGGAAAGGAAATGTTCTGTTCCACTGCCTTTCCCTTTTTAACTATTACAATAGTGTGTAAATGTAGAGATAAATTTTATGGAGTTTATTTTCTATTTTGTTATAAATGATATTTTTAACTATTACAATAGTGTGTAAATGTAGAGATAAATTTTATGAAGTTTATTTTCTATTTTGTTATAAATGATATTCACAGAGGCAGAAGACCTGGGTTCTCAGATTCTACTACTTTATAGCTGAGTGGTTTAGACTAGTCATTTAATTTCTGGGTCTCAGTTTCCTCATCTGTAAAACGTATATATTTGCACTATCTCATAGGCAGTAAGAAAAACTGCTTTGTACTTGTAACTATAGTACATAACAGTGCCTGGAAATAGTGGGCATTAAATGTTCATTGATTGATTAATAGATTTGCAAATCTATTAATATTAGTTCAGGGAAATGGAGGAAATGCTGCTCTGAATTAATGAAAGACCTTATAGATTTTTTCTTGAAGAAAAGCAAATTTATTACTTTTACATACATATGGCGATTCAACCATTGAAGTAGAAATAGTAGCATTCGTATTGGATTGGCTATAAGTAGGTGAGGCTCCTCTTTAAATAGCTTGTACTCAAATAGAGCTATGATCTCATTTACTGAGAGGAGTTCCCTTAGATGGTGAACAGTACAATCCATCCATGCCCGTGGCATTCTTATCGCTGACTTCACTCACAGTAAGTGTAGCCATTCTGGAGTCAAGGGGCAGTGCGGCAGAGCTTGATAAATGCCTTGCCCTGGGAGTCTAGCCACCTGGTTGCAAGTCCCAGCTCTCCCCTCACTGTCTGACACTCTGTAGGCTTGCCTATTGCTATGGGGAGTGAAAGCTAAGTTTAAATTCTTTAGATGAGGGATTCAGAAGAAACTGGTAGGCAGTGCCAGCTACATAAGCCAGGCATAAAAATATAAATATGTCCAGAGATGAGACAGAATGTGGGAAATTATTTTAACTCTGTCTAGCTTGACAATTCCTGGCACCTACTAAATCCATAATGAAAAGGACACTAAATTTGTTGTCAGAGGACCTAGGTTCTCATTCTAGTTCTATTACCCTGACCTGTTTCTTTATATTTTGGATTTCATGAGCTTTGGATACCTTCTAGGTCTAAATCTATGAACGGTCCTTAATATCTTCGTATCTTTAATCCCAAACAGAACCTCATTAGCTTCCTTTTGAATATGACTTCTAGTTTTGACTCTGATTTTACTTCAGACCCCTTCTAGGCTTTTGAGCTCTTTGACTGGTCTTCAGTGTTTCTGATCCGAGAGAATGTTCTTAACTTCACCCTCTTCTTTCCCACAGTCTGGGTTCTCTCAAGCATCATGGATTTCAATGTTGTTGTTGTTTGCGTTGTGTTCTCAAAGAGGACCATGACATCAGGGAGGTAATGCCATGGAATACAAGTGAATTGCATTTAAGTGAGGGAGAGCTGTGCAGAGTCACCAGATTCACTGTCTCCTCCAGAGCCATCCGGGTCTAGTGGGCAGATAAGTCTAAGCTTGTTGAACCCTACCCAGGAGTAACAACACATTGCCTAGCTATGACCTTAGACAAGTCTCATTCTTTTAGAGCTACATTTCCTCTTCTTGAGGACATTGAATCTCTGAGGTCTCTTACAATTCTATGATTTTATAGTTCTACCTTATTTTGTGATTTATGCCCCATTAACTCTGTTGTGGTTTATTACAGCCAGTCTAAAAGTTGGCCTTGGAGCTCAACCTTGAATATATCAGGTAGCAAAAGAGGAGTGAGTGAGTGAGTGATGCCCCACATGTGTAGTGAAGCTCCACATGTTGCCAGGGTCCTGTCCTCCTATGTGGCTCAAAGGGAGGCAGAATAGATATCTCTGTCCTCTTCTCCAAGGGAGGTTTTCATTTATGCCAAGAGAGGAAGCAAGAAGTTTAGGCTGAAGGGCTAACAGGCTAGATGCCTATCTAACTGCTCCCTTGAGCATTCTTCATCTAGGAGATAATGTTCATGTTCCATCTAATTTTTTATCAGTTTAGGGGAAAGGGAACCCTCAAGCACTATATCCAAGGCTTAACCCCTTGTCCACCTAATACCACTTCCACATTGCAGCAAATAGCAAAGAAGCCAAATCATAGCAAAACAACAATCACAGGATGTAAAAATAAAGGGATATATGCCAGACAATACAGAATAAAGGAGCTCTCTCCGTGGGGGCAGGACAACTCAACTCAACCGAGAGAGTATCCTGAATCTCATTCAAGGGAAACTCCTCAAAGTCCCTAGAGTAGCAAGCAGAGGTTAGGGACATGATAAATAGCAGACTGGCTGTTCTTTTCATGCCTTTCCAGAGTCTTTTCCTTCGGCAACCTAAAGCGGTATTAGTTTTCTCCATCTTCTTTCTTGAAGCTGGTATCCAGGAGCACTTGAATGATGAATCTTCAAAGGGAGACAGCTGAGAACTGAAGCTCTTACATTTTACCAACGGTCATATCCCTCATGCAGGGTAGGGCCTATCTTCACCAGTACGGAGAGAGTCCCATGACAGTGGACTTTGGGAGAGGTGTTACAATCAAGTCCTTTTTGAAAGTCTAAGATTTATCTCTTAATATAGATAAATTATTTTTCTGGAACATTAGTAGGGACAAATAGGATTAAAATGGATATTTATTTCTTAAAATTAATATATACATAGCAGATCTGCTATTTTTAAATCTTAAAAAGTTAAGAAAAATTGCTTTTTAAATATAAACATTTAATAGTTTTAAGACATCTGTTTCTCGATTTTGAATTTATATTCAGAACCTCAGAGAAGAAGCAGTGTTTGAGGCAGTGAGCATTAGGAAAACATATAATTATTGTTTATTGAAGTTATTTTTGTTTTCTCAGCCTTCATGTTAACCAATTGAGGATTTTTGCCTCCTGGTGAGACAGGTTTAAAATCAACTATCTTGCTAACTCTTAGGAACAAATGAAAGTTTAACTCAAGACCAAGCCTAAGGGAATAGAACATAGTGACTGGGTAGTTTTGTATGAATTGAAACATGCCAACCCATAGTTTCCCCAATAAAGAATAGGTTTAGACTGTGTTCTGTCTTCAGATTGTCAATATAACTTTATCGTTATTTCAAGAAACACTATGTTAAGGGACTAAAATTGTGTGTGTGTGCACGCGCGCGAGCACACGTGCACAGTTACTTGGTTAATATTGAAAACCAAGTGATGTGAACAGAGGATGTGAAAATCAGTCATCGAATATTTATTCAGCACCTCCTATGAGCCATGCACTGTGGTAACTAATGGGGCATAGAAAGAAAGACAAAAACCAGTCCCTTTGCTCCCTCAAGGAGCTCACCGTCTAATGGGAGAGATGGCACACCAATATCTACATACAATAGACATACATACATATATGTATATATGTATGTATATGTATATCCATATGCATATGATAAATTATAGATAATCTCAGAGATATTATCCTTCTCTTCTCCCTTTTTCTTCCTCTTTCTTCCACATTCTTGACCTTTTATCCCAAATGATACCCCTGTCCAAGTCCCCTACAGCAGGTGATTTCGTCTCCCTGTCTCTGAGACAATTGAAGTCATTGGATATATACTTCAGCCCTCCTCCTTCATTCCTCAAAGCTTCTTAAAGCTTCTGTTTATATAGAGGTATTCCTGTTCTCCCACGACACTCCCTCACTGTGTTCTTGATCATATTCAAGCCTACCTCCACCATGACCTTGCTCCAGACATAATCCCTGCTCTCATGCCCTTTCAATCTTTCTTTCTCTACTGGTTTCTCTCCATTTACCTGAAAATATTTGTGTCTTCCAATTCTAAAACAAGCAGACAAACAAAACCCACCTTCCCAGACCTTTTTATCCTACCCTGCTATCATCTCTTCTCTAGCTCCAGGCCTGACTCCCATTTGAACTCAAAATCTCTGGTAATCTCCCCTCTACTTTGATGTCTCACTGGCCCCTCAAATTCAACATGCGTATAACTAAGCATTTTGTCTTTCCCCATTAACCTTGCTTCTTTTTTACATTTCTGCCAGTGGTACCCCTACTCATTCTCTTGATTTCCTAACTTTAGTATTATCTTTGACTCTTGCCTTACCCTCACCTCTCTTGTCCATTCAGTTCCCTCGTCCTCTTTACTTCACCTCTCCATCTATCCATTCATTGGCTTTCCTCCCTATTTATCCCTTCCTCTTCTCTGCCCCTACTCTAAGAGTATAGGGACTTTTATTTACATACCTGGACTCTTACAATACCCTCCTAACAGGGCTTCCTGTTTCTATACTCTTTCTCTTCCTATTTAGGTGGCGTAGTGGATAGAATGCTGGACTTTAAGTTAGGAAGACCCAAATTTTAATCCTGCCCTAGATATTGCTCTGTGTGATCCTTATTCAATCAGTTAAACCCTCTCAGCCTCAGTTTCTCCACCTTTAAAACAGGGCTAATATAAGCACCTATCTAACCTACCTTACACAGTTTTGTGAATATCAAATGAGAAAGCATATGTAAAGTGCTCTGCAAACTGAAAGCGCTAAATAAATGTTAGCAATTTATTATCATTATCATTCATCTGCCCTTCAGACAACTGCAAAAATTATTTTTCATTTGTATGGGCTTGGCTATGCTATTCTTCTACTCAAAAGGCTTCAGTTATTCCTATAGCTTAATAAATGAAGCCTAAACTTCTCTGCCTGTTATTTGAAGCTCTCCACATTTTGCATTCCCTTTCCTTTCTATATTACTTCCCTCCAAACACTCTATGATCCAGTTAAACTAGATTGTGGTCTGGTACTTAAACGTACCCTCCAGTGTCAGGCCTATGTATCTTCAAATGAGGATACGCCATTTCCCTCTCTTTAGCTTCATCTTTTAAAGACCAACACAAATGGTATTTCCTCTATGAAATTTTCTCTCACCCTGCTGGTTAATAATTGACTTTCCCAAAGTTTCTTGTTGTGTTACTCTCCAATTCACTTTCCATTGTGTATTATCCCTTTTCTAATGCTAAGTAACATGAGATATGTGATTCTGTCCTATATAAACACTATATGTATTTTACTAGTATTTTATTTTGCCCCAAATGTATATTCATATTCAACTTTCTAGGAGTGTAGCTATGCAAAAAGAGGGTCAGGGGTCTGGTTTGTGAATACACAGACATTATTAAAATGTACTCTTGAGTTTTCTTCAACAGTGGTAATGGGCCACACAGGGTTATTGATCAATCAATTGATTAAGTAGTCCTGTACAGTCCATTACCACTGCTAAGGAAGTCTCAAGAGTATCTATTTAGAATGGTGAGCCCTATGTTAAGCACAGTTGGGCCTCATTTTCTACAATAGCTGTGTTTTTAAAAAGTTGAATATAATTTTTTTTTCCTTTGGAAAAGGGTAAGTGGAATCATTTAAAATGCATTGGGGTAGTAAATAAAAACATTTTTTAAAAAAATTCAGTACGGGAACCTGCTATTTAAAGATATTTTTGTAAAATGAAAAGTCACTTTCTAAAATGAACGATCACTAACACTCATATAACTTTTGTGACCTTGAGCTAGTAATTGAACCTCTCTGGTCCTTGCTTTCCCCATCTTTAAAAAGAAGAGATTGTACTTGTGCCCTCTGAGGTCTCTTCTAGCTATGAGTCTGTGATCTCGAATTTTTTTCTATGTGCATTTGGGTTTTCATTAATCTTGTTTGTTTGAGTCAAAGTGCTTTTTATAATATTGTTCACTTGGTGATAATATTCTTAAGCCACAGTATAAAATTTAAATAGTGGATCTCATATAAGCTCTGAAGGCCCTTATTCCAACTCCCAATGAGTTGGGTCTCTCATTGCAAGAAAACAACTCCTCCTCAGGGTTCTAGGGATAACCCTACTGAGTTATTAGCTTTTCTCAAATGCTATAGACTCAAGCCCAATTCTACTGTGTTCTCTTCAAAATCAGCCATCAATACTTAGTACTTAAGTGCAATTTAACTAATTATTAACAGTTAGTTTTACAAAGGGATATTTACTGAGTAAACATTACAAGAACATAAGTACAAAATTCAGGAGCCCACTCTCCTCCATGAATACCTATGTCCCCTGGGGAGAGTGAGCTCAAACTTAACACAGTTACTATAAAGTGTTGTCTCCAATAGGTTCCCTTCCTGACACTTATGGACACATTTAGTTTCTTTTTTGTAGGACCCACTATCTTGGCTGTAGGTACAATCCACTGCTGGTCTAGGTCACTGTTGCTCCTCTGAGTTGTTTTGGCAAACAGGTTTGCTTGTCCACAAACTGGCACAGACTATATCTAGCTCCCATAGTTCTGGAAGCTCTTCCAACATTTTGAAGCTAACAGGGTCATATCCTAAACAAATCTATCTCCAATATTCCTTAATCCAAAGCATGTAAGAATAGACACAATAGGGTCAGAAACAGTAGGACCATATGATTATGGCTTCATGTCCATCCAGATGGAGATATTAGGTTGCCAACACTACCTCTGTCTCCCCAACCCAGTCTTTTTCTTTTCATTTGAATGGAGCCAAGCAGGAAAGAGAAATGAGTTGACCCTATGAGAGTCTTTTATATACACACCTAGTTCTGTCTTTGCAAGTAATCAAGAAGACAGGCAATCAGCCTAGAAATAGAATATGCTCTAAAGTCTGGAAGTAGAACCTTTCCATTACACCTGCCTGAAAGCAAATTCACCCATCCTCTATGTTTAAATGAACTTCGAGCATGGCAGGCAGGACAGTGTGAATGCATGAAGAATGAGTTTCTCATTGACCATTCCCATGTTCCCATTATAATATGACAGATCCTCCTCTTCTTCTGAGTGTCCGTTTCCTTCCTGAGAAAATAAGGGACTTGGACTAGGTGATCTCTATGGTCACTTCCAGCTCTCATTTTTCATTATTTTATGAGGTATAGAAAATGACACACATTCCAAACCAACTTCCCAAGTAGCCATGGGCTTCTTCTTTTAAAAAAAATGCTAATTCATTAGATACAGCAACTATCCCTTAGGAAAAAAAATGGCCAGTTTTCCCATGATTGAACTATGAAAAGGACTGGTTGGTCACATATCAGCTTTTTCAGCCAAATCCACTCACAAGGATAAGCAACACCATTAGCAATACTAACATTCACTATAGAGGACAAGAATATAGATGCTTTATTTTTCTGTTATACTGGGGATGAGATGATTGCATATTTCTTATAACACATTTTGACAGCGGTGCATTTTTTTAATGCCAGTATTTATGCTCTTTAGTAAAAGCTGAAACTTAAAGTGGTTTCTGAACTGAGAGCCAGATTTTTATGTTGCCAGTGCCCATTATAGTTTAGGATTGTCTAAACATACCTCAAAGATGTTTGTGTAACTCTCGATATTTGTTTGTGTGACTCTGTATTGCATTCTTCGTACAATGTCTGTTTTAGTATGAAGTTCAAAAGCAACATGACAGAACTCGTCTGCTTGTCAAGGGTTTAATTTCTCAACCACGTTTGAAGTATTATTTCATCGACATCACATTGGCTTTACTAATATACAGTAAATCTTCTTTCCATTGGCTTCTAAACAACCACATAAAATATGATGAAGACAGGCTTTGGACATCTGGCTTCCAATTCACCTTCCTACATTGTGT
Organism: Phalanger gymnotis; assembly: GCA_028646595.1. Classification (NCBI taxonomy): domain Eukaryota; kingdom Metazoa; phylum Chordata; class Mammalia; order Diprotodontia; family Phalangeridae; genus Phalanger; species Phalanger gymnotis. Next base: position 116,873,937 of record CM053627.1, on the reverse strand, counting down.
TCTGTTACTGTTATGTTAATTGTTCTTCCATGGTTTTTCAGTTGTGTCCGACTCTTTGTGACCCCATTTGTGGTTTTCTTAGCAAAGATACTGGAATGGTTTGCCATCTACTTCTCTAGCTCATTTTACAAATGAGGAAACTGAGGCAGGGTCACATAGACAGTAAGTGTCTCAGGTCAGATTTGAACTCATGAGGATGATTCTTCATGATTCTAAGCCCCCATACTCTATCCATCCTGTTACTTTGCTGTGTATTGTTATGTATGTGTAATTAAAACTTCATCACAATCAATAGCTGACCACAACTCCATGCTTACATAGTATTTTAAAGTGTGCATGGTACTTTATAGACCAGCAGCTCTGAACCCGGGTAGTGCAGATCATAGTCTGCATTTAAGAATAAGGAAATTGAAGCACAGACAGATTATATCTGACCACCCAACTAGTAAGGATCAGAGGTGAATTTTGAACCTGTGTCCCGGAATTATACCTTTTAGAGCTAAAATCGAGCTTGGAAATTTCCTAGTCCAACCCTTTCATTTTTTACAGATCAAGAAACTCAGCCTGATGGAGCTTAAAGTGACCAGCTTGAGGTCACATGGTAAGGGGCAGGATTTGAACTCAAGTTTGCTGACTCTAAATTCCCTATGCTATGCTGCCTCCCACATCATTCTAACTCCTTGCCCAGCACTTTGTCCACAACACCACACTGCCTTTGATTTATGTAGATCTAGAAATCAATGTCTTTTTATGCCAGTGAGTCTACAGGTTCATAGTAATTTCCTAGCAGAGCACTGAATGTCAATATACTTTCTTTCCCTTCTAAAAATGTCTTAATTCAAATGAACACAAATGTCTTGTTCCTTGTTTTTTTGGTCTTGACTAGTGTGACTAATAAATCCAGTGAATGTAGTCACAGACATTTAAATTCGTACCATTTGAAGTTATAATTCTGTTACCTATGATCATTTACAACATTTAAATAATTTTAAAAATAAATATTTTACTATAAAATAAAATTTTACCTTAACATTTGCTTGTAAAATATGGTTTAAAAACATTCCATGAGATTCCAACTTAATGGAAATATGCAGTGCAAATTCAAATAGTATGACTAAATATTTTAACAAGGTGTCATTCCATTTCTTTGAAATGAAACAATCAGATCTCATCTTCAAATAAATCCTTTTTAATAACTCATTTAATTCATTACTTCAAGGATCTGTGATTTTGTCAGGGCGGATATCCTCTTCACTGAAGCAGAATGTAACCCTTCTGTTGATGTAGTACATGGTCAGTCGCTGAGTTGACATGGCTGAGAATATTCATCACCTTGTGGCTAGCCTTCTGGTGATGAGCTGCCTCAAACTTAGCTAGGCCAATCCTTTTTTGGCTGACAGATATTCAGTCCATCATCTGGTCTGTCCTTGAAGCCTTTCCAGCTTGGCAAGACCTGACAGAATTTGTACTCTGCTGGCATAGAATTTGAGAACCCCTGCCATAATGAGACAGATTTAAGTAGGACTTTTATTGAAACCGGTATCATCATAGTAAAAATTATACCTACATACATGGTGGAAAATTCAATAGCAGTAATATCCTCATATTATTTTTGGTATGGCCTAGTGGAGTGAAGATTCCTCTAACCACTGGGAGTCCTGGGAATAGGCTCCTTTTGTTATACTGATATGTTCTATGATCTTGAGACTTAACTGTTTTGCTTCAGTCTCCTCTGTAAGATTAAAATAATACTGCTTCTACTACCCTATTTCCCGTTGATCTCATATAAGAAGAAATGACATTAAAATATTCCAAAGGACCTGAAGCAGCATGTTTCAGTAAATGGAGATCTTGCCTAGGCTCAGGTCCTAAATTAGACATAATGGCTAAGTGACCTTGAGTACATCACTTGATCTTTTGAAGCCTGAGGCAACTCTAAAGTTATAAATTGGAGAACAATTGCATTGATAAAAGGAGTCCATTACTATAAGCTCCATTTACAGATGAAATCATAGGTCTGCTTAAAAAAAAAGCAGACCTTAGAGGAACAGTAGTAGGTAGGATTCATTGGTTCTTCAGAGAAAATAACAGGAAATAGATCCAAAAAACCTCTTATGACCTCAGTATTTTCTATATGAATACAGTGACAACATGGGTAAAAACAAAATTTGGAATTCCAAGTTACGTATCTGTGTGTATGTATAATATACATGTGTGTGTATGTATAATATATGTATGTATACATGTTTCTATATATATATATATCAAACATTTTCACAAATATAATGAAACAATGTCAGAATGCTGCTTAAATATAGCAATGAAAGAAAAAAACACTATGTTTTAAAGAAGAATGAGAGAATGATTCTGTTTTTTTTAAAGTCATTCATATGGTCATGGAAATCTATGATGCTGATTGGAAGCATGGTAGAGAAATTTTGAGTAAGGATCAATGGAGAGAAAAATAAAAAATGACACTGTTTCAATCAAGTGAAATCGGTTTAGGCTTGGCTCTTGGGAGTGGGGCACTTAGCCAGCAAATCATGGTCATTGTGATTCAGAAATCTTACTGATGCGTTAGAGGCTGGGTTGCAGGTATGGTGGTGAGTAGTAATTGGAAGCATAGCTTGGTGCTTGCTCATGTCCAAGCTGGAGGGCTCTGCATTAGGAACAGGAAGTGTGTCAAGGTCTGGAACACAAATAGCCTTTTAATCCTTCTGCCTCCAGATTCTCTTCAAATCATCCCATTCATATCTTCCAAAATAATGCATGGGCAGTTCTGAGAATATCATTCCCTTTCTCCAAAAGTTCCCAGATTTCTTCTTTCTACAGGATAAAATAGAAACTCCTTAGACTGTCACTGAATGACTGGCTTAAAAACCTAGATTGACTTGCCTACATTTTAGTCAAACTTCGTAGCTATTACCCGGTAGCATCCTTTTCTCCCTTTCCTTTATGCATTCGTACAGGATAACCTTTGTGAATGGAAAAGACTCCCACCACATCTCTGTCCATGTACACTCTTTTTTACTCTTTTTACCCTCAAGTCAAGGCTCAGGTACCCTCTCCTCTATGAGACTTTCCTTACTCTTACCAAATGAAAGTGCTTGCTGTTTTTCCAAATTTCTTACAGCATTTTCCCTGGACTTTTCCTTTGTATATATCATGGATTTTTTTTTAGCTAACCTATGTTCTGCTGATGAGAAAAATGGCAGAGGAGCCCAAATAAGGTTGAAACAAGTTTGTGCTATAGTAGAGAAGTCTTCATAGTGGATATGGGACTTCAATAGAGCTTTAAATGCAAAGGCTGCATAGGCAGAGAGAAGAAAGGAAATAGGTAGGAAGAACAGCATGAACAAAGGCATGCTGGCAGGATTAAACTCTGTGTGTCTGTGTGTGCTGACCACAATGGCAGCTTAAGTGATTTCATGACCCCAGGCCCAGAGCTCTATCCGCTGCACCACCTGAGTAACTAATTTAAGTGACTAGGTAAGAAGCATTGTTCCTACATTTATATGTCACATTGGAATACATGACCAGTGGAGACCATGCTATTTCTTTCTCTAGGACTCTCTTAAAAACAACAACAAACAAACAGAAATTTTTAAAATACTGAAAATCTAGCTATATTTAGAGCATTTGTTTGGGGGCAGAGAGTGATAGAAGTAAGGAAAACACTTAAACCCACTCAGATAGCTTCCACTGGACTAGTTAACATCTCCTGTTTCTCTTGTAGCTCTATCCATTCTAAATGTGTCATATTTGTTAAAAACATAATTAAGAAGGTGGGGG
>CM053627.1:116848391-116869645 GCA_028646595.1 Phalanger gymnotis | reverse complement strand
GCTCATGTTGAATTGCTTGACTTCTTAGGGAGGGTGGAGGGGAAGGGAAGAGGGGAGAGAATTTGGAACTCAAGGTTTTAAAAAAATAGATGTTCAAAAGTAAAAAAGATTTTTTTTTTCATGCAACTAGAAAATAAGATGCACAGGCAATGGGGCGTAGAGATTTATCTTGCCCTACAAGAAAGTAAGAGAATGGGGGATGGGAGGGGAATGGGAGAACAGAGGGGAGGGCAGACTGGGGAACAAGGCAACCAGAGTGTACGCCATCTTGGAGTGTGGGGGGGTGGAAATGGAGAGAAAATCTGTAATTCAAACGCATGTGAAAATCAATGCTGAAAACTAAACATAATAAAAATAAATTTAAAAAAAGAATGTAATGATCTTTCATTTCCTTTTTATCCTAGTATAGTGCCCTGCATATAGTAGGTAGTCAATAAGTACTAACTGACTGACAGATCACTCTCCCGGGTGATCTTTGTGATTCCGTAGAAAGGTGCAAGGAATGAAAAGCCAAGGAGAAAATCAATAATCAACTACAAATACACCTCGAAGAAAGCATGGCTGAAAAATTCCTCAAACAATTATAGCAGGAAAGAGCTTGGTAATCACTGGAGGGACCCTGGTGGCTTTATCAATATAAGCCCCAGTTGGGCAACAATTACAGTTAAACATGTACCTCAGAAACATTTTCTAATTTACAGGAGGGCAATTTCATAATAGAGAAGACAGAGAAACTATTGTGGCTGTTTATTTCCTCTAGAGAGCAACTACTCTGAGAAAATAATAGGGGAAAAAGAAATTTGGTGTCAAGTCATATGGTACTTGACTTCAAGAAACTAAGAAAAACAGAATTCAGGGTGACCTCTCTCACTTACCTTTGTAAGAAGAGAAGAGTATTTAAGGATAGGATGGGATAGCCAAGATAAAATAGAAATAACATGATTGCTAAGCTTGCTCCATTTCATGGAAAGTGTGAAAGCCTATGACTTTACTATATTTTGCATACACTAAAATAGGTCTGGACATTAGATAAATTGATTAAATTCTATAAAAAATCATCTACCAAATGAAGTAATGGGGATATGATTTTTAAAACTTTTATGTATAGTACTTCAGTTTAACTCAACAAGCTTATTTTATAAACAAGAAAGCTAAGGATAACTGGTTCATAGTTTTACTTTTAGTAAGTGTCAGAGCCTGCAGTAAGCTTCAAATTATCAAATTAAACAAGGGCCTAAAAATGTATTTTATCATAGAATAATATATCCTAAGCTTTAGAAATGGAAGTTTGCTTAGTTATTTGGGAAGAGGGAGAACCAAGAACCTCATTTTAAAGAGGAGGAAACTATTGACCAAGGTCTTAGAATTCAAACTAAGGGATTCTGTCTACAATTCAAGTGCTTTTTATATAAAGAAAGAGGGAGAATTCATTTTCATTCATTTAACCAATTTAGTGATCATCTCAGGGAGTAGAAACAACCTTAGGGAATTGTGAATATATATATGTGTATATATATATAATATACATATATTATACATATATGTGTGTGTATATACACACACACACACATATACACACTCTCTATGTGTGTGTACATACATATATAAACACACACATGCAGACATACACAGACATATTTTATGGTCTGGTTCAATGATTTTGTTGGTTTAGATATGCCCTGTTAAGGAAATTCTCTCTTCCAATGAAGATTTGCAACTTTGGATCTTAGAGAATTTCTTTGAACGGTAAGTGGTCAAATGACAGTGAAAGATACATATGTGTGTGTGTGTGTGTGTGTGTGAGATAGAGAGAAAGAGAGGTATATACTTACGAATGTGTATGTATGTATTGTGTATGTATGTATATATATGTATATGTATATATATGAGTGGGTGGGTATAGATGTGTGTATATATGTATATATGCTGGACCTGTGATTTCATTAGTATAGATCTCCTGGATGGGGAAACTTCTACCACTGCATGTTGGCACTTCTTGGTAACTTGTAGTCTTGCACAATTATCTTTAGTACACTGAGTGATTAAATGACTTGTCCAGATCTTCTCAATTCTGTGATCTTTCTCCCTCTCTCTCCTCCCTCCCTCCCTCCCTCCCTCCCTCATACACACACACACACACACACACACATCTATCTAAATAATCATATGTTCTGTATTTGTATATTTGTGTGTATAGAGAAGTATAACATGAAGTAATATTAATCCTCAGAATGTAAGTCTCAAGTATTCTCAGCATTACCATTTTTTACCAGCTTCATTATGAAAATTTTCACCCAGGCTATAATCGGAAAGGCTCTCTGATGGGTTCTAAACGAAGATTAATGATAGAAATTAGCTTATGGAATTGAGAGAAGATGCCCTGTAGAAATGTTTGGGAGAGAAAAAAAGATAGGTTAGAGCCAAACTTGTTGAACATCTTTATTGGTAAAGTGTATTTGTCATGTGAATTTCCGAGGCTTTTGAAGTTTATTAAGGATAAAGCAGAATTCAATCTGAGGAGTGGGAAATGTCAGTGGTGAATAAAATAACATTCATATTGGTCAGTGCAGACTAATATCAACATCATCATCATCATCAAATATTTAGGACCACTTGTATTTGAAGGAGTGCATTAAAAGCTAAGGGACTTGCCGTGACAGCACAAGCTAAAATCTTTCAGAGAGCTTGAAAGAAAACAAAATAAAGAAGAAAAAGCAAATAGAAAGTTTATACTATTTTAGAGTTTTACTTTTGTTTTAATAATAAAAGCATTTAGAGATTCTCAAGTTTAAAAAAACCTAGTCAGGGAAGTAAATGGTACTTTAATAATCTCTATTGGCTGCCTTCTTTATTATCTGGGCCACTGGGCCTTTTTCCTTTTCCTTCACAGCATCACAATGTAGGTGCCTAATGGTAGACCAGCCCACAATCTTGCCCTCGAGGAGGACCAGAAATTTCTAGTGGTCAAAAAACCCTTGGTCTCATCACCATCTTATTTAGATTAGACAGTAAAAATACAGGGAATGGAAAAGTTAGCAGAGACCACTGGTCTTTAAAGAGATCTTCTGCATACGCTATGAATTGGCAGTGTTTAACAAAGTAAATTTACACTGTTTAAATAGCTCATCCATAAAGATTACGTATTCTTGCCAAAGTAGTTCATACAATTATGGAGATATTAGTATCAAGAGAAAATATTTTATAAAAAGATCTTTGTCATTCGAATTAGGCTGACTCTGGATAAATGAATTGAAGATAAATTTCAGAAAATGATTACCTAAAAGGCTATAAGAAATATTAGCGGCCGAGACCACAAAGGAACTCTTTCTGCTAATCCTTAGAAGATGTTTTCCTCTTGACTTTTTGAATTTAGGAGTAAGGGTACCAAGAGATTTCCAGAATAATAGTTTAGAATATTTTCAACCAATCGACAAGCCTATAATAAGTACCTACTATGTGCCAGGCACCAGGCTGAGTACTGAGGATATAAATATGAAATGATAGGGATGAAATAATCTCTTCATGGGCCTAGTTATAGAAATGATAACAACCTATAAATTGGAAAGACTATGGAGCTGCAAATAAAAGATAACAGTAATAAGTAAATTTCATGTATGAATAAAAAAAATTACTGAATTTGAAAGAAGATTCCCATTGGAATAAGGTAGACTCCAGAGAGTTAGGCCAAGAAATTAACTAAATTACTTTATAAAATTATACATGTTCTATGTAAAGTATCTCAGGATATAATAACATTATATCATAGAAAAGACAGAAGTACATTTTTCCTGAGGGCCTGCATCAAAGTCTTGATTTCCCTAGGGATAGGAATTATTTATCAATTGTATAGAAAGCAAGAACTTTGTTGAACTTGTTGTTAAGGTTGGACATTACATTATTAGTACTAGGAATGAAAGGAGTTCTGTTAATTGTTGAATTGTAATTATTCTTGTACATAGAACAAGACGGGGATGGAGAAAAGACAAATTTAAATGGTATAAAAGAAGTCGTAATTGTCGATCTCAGTCTAGGTTTCAGGAAAGGGGTATTGGAAGCTTTCAAATTAGAGAAAATGAAAAGTAGATTAGACCGAGCACTCACGAACATAGTGTGCTGAACATCCACCCAGCACTGACAAAAGGAGAGACTAAATTATCTAATAGTTATGTTCCATCTCTACTTCCTGTGTGCTCTCAGGACAAGCTCTCACCTTCAGTGCACTGGGAAATTATTTATTAGTGTAGGTTTGAAATCATCATAATTTGCTTTACTGAATTGTACTATGCTGAAGGAAGTGAAACTTACTCAGAGCCACTAACAAACATTTGAATGATAATATTTCATATTCCGTATGGATCCTAGGTTACCGAAAGCTTAATCACTGAAAATAGTACTAGGGATTACTTCATATTTGGGCAACTTATTGAGTTGGTGTCTGCTTTCAGCAAGCTCTTTTCACTACTGCTAGTTGGAAGAATTGGTTGTAGAAATTCAGTCTGAAAATTACAGAACAGTAACTAACAAGTTCCCAAATAGATATCATCCTGGATAATGCATCTTTTCCCTTTATCACTGTTCCTTTTGATAAGCTCAGAGTCTCTTTTTCTCCCATTTTATTTCTTATCTGGGTTTGTTTCCTCTTTTATTTCTTTTTTCTAACTACAACTTTTTTCTCATCTCTTTCTTCTGAAGCTTCACATGAGTAAGTATTTTTGAGCACCTATCCTGTACCTGATAATATACTAGGTCAAACAAGAGTGGCATTTGGGAATATTTTCCCCCATATCTACAACACAGCATTTATTTCCACATAGATATACGAGGACTGACTCTTCTCTCCCGTTCATAATAAGGTTGTGTATTTAGATGTGAAAGGGACCTTAGATGTCATCTAGTCCAGTTTCCTCATTTTTCAGATGAAGACACTGAGCCCTAAAAGTTTACACATGCAGGGGCAGTTACGTGGCGCAGTGAATAGAGTGTAGGCCCAGGAGTTAGGTAGGACCTGAGTTCAAATGTGGCCTCAGACACTTGACATGCTTACTAGCTGTGTGACCTTGGGCAAGTCACTTAATCCCAATTGCCCTGCCTTCCCCCCTCAAAAAGAAAAGAAAGAAAGTTTACACACTCAATAGAAGCACTTCAGTTAGAACACAGGCCATCTGAATCCAGATCCTATACTTTTTATAGCCCACCATATTGGCTCCTTATTATATCACTGTGTACAGGATTATTGAGTCCATCTAGACAACATTTTTGAGAATACCTATTGGGTGAAAACCACTCTACCTTTAAGTCACCACACCAATCAAATGAGATAATGTGTGCAAAGTTCTTTGCAAAGAACAAAGTGCTACATAAATGTCAAGTGTTTTTATCATAATAAAAATCTGTTGATTGATTATCATCTAATGATAATTATGGTTGGGATGATAAATTTCACCAATGTGTGAAATAAATTTATGGGAGATAGAATGACATTGTGAAGCCACAATGAGCAGAAAAAAAAAAAAACTCTTCTTCAATTCAGTCTGGACACAAAACTACCATTATAGCTTTCCTTATCGTGTGCTATCATTATACATTTATTCCTGTCCTCCCCCTCTAAAAGGTTCTTACCTTTCGTGCTTTTGAACTTAAATACTTAGTTTCATGTATTCATTTGATAATTTGGAAGAGCATCTTTATTTCTTCTGTGTGTGTGTGTGTGTGTCTGTGTGTGTCTGTGTGTGTGAGGGAGACAGAGAGAGAACACTGAGAAGATGCATCTGGCTCTATCTGGTGTTCTTTATTCAATGTTTCTTAGCCCAATACCAATTAGAAACTTAATAAAGGTTGTTTGATGATTAATTATATGTGTATCAGGCCACGAATTCAGTATTAATTGTCTCAAGAGGTTGCTAAATGTTGCAGTCCACATTTTGACGATGTGAGAGACCCAAATTAGGATTTCCTATAGTAGATGAAAGTCCAAAATGTAACAAGGCATATCAGGGTTCCAATTATTTTCCCTTATGATATTTTGTAGCAGGTAGCACAAAGCACTTTCTCATATACGTCTTTGGAAAGAACAAAATGAGGCAAATATGCTGCAGATATAGTAGAGTAGGTTTTAAAAAATTGTACAGTAAGTATATTTCTCCTTGTGAAAATATCTATGAAAGACATAATTTTGGAGTATGATTTTTTTTTCTGGAACAACCTTGCTAACACACCTGTGTTTACAGGAAAATGTCGAAGGCAGAGACTGCAGTCACTGCAAAGTAGGCTTCTTCAATTTACAAGAGAATAATCTCAAGGGCTGTGAGGAATGCTTCTGCTCAGGAGTGTCAGATAGATGTCAAAGCTCCCGCTGGACCTATAGCAGTGTAAGTAGCAGCTTCTCCATTCTGCCATAGCAATACGCTATTGTTCTTTTGTAAAAATCTTCGAGCAATTTTCTCTACATGCATCTTCTTCTGGAAGAAGAAGAAATTGGATTTTCTTTCAAATGGTAGTTGATGCTATTTGTGAATCTTTGATTGGAACCTTTTGAGTCTATTTCACAAACAATGTGACAAACATCCTAGCACATGGTTCTAGAGAAAATGGAATCTCTTGGAGCAAGTTGGCATGAAGCCATCAGGGAGTGATGTGATTGATGTCAGCTAAAACATTAGTGGAATTGAAGTCTGTTCGACCCAAAGGCAACATGGTTCAATTGAGAGAGCATTAGCTAGCTATATAGAACATTCTGTTCTCTAATTCACCACAAATTTCAATATTCTGGACAAGAAAAAAAAACTTTGTTAGCATAATATTTGTTAAAAATTCCTTCTCAGTTAAAGTTTGACCGTGTATCTGTATATATATATATATAATATACCCTTTAATTTAGGGTATATTATTCCAAATTTAGAAGCCAGACAAATTTCAAAATGCTAAATTGTTGTCTATGCTATTTAACTGTTATTTAAAAAAAACTAATGAGATTCTCTTATACTAATATACATGTATCTTTTAAAGTGGCAGGATACTATAAATTATGATGTAACCGCAAGGGTCCCTTCCCACAGAATACCACTGTAAACCTGTCTCATGTTCAAGGCACATTTTATGTCAATTTGTACCTAAAAGTATAGCTCATAAAACCCCAGCATTGTTTCTTGACCAAATCAACTAGGCTATTTAAACATTAGTTCAAAGCAAAAAGAAACATCTAATGAAACAAATAATATGACAAGGAAAGTTTACTCTGTATATACAGGGGTGCACTTTCCCAATAATTTCCACGATGCTAGCAGGGACACTCATATTCTTAGGTCACTGTACCAAAGAGAGCTTGCATCTCTCACTGCTGTTGGCTACTTCTCCTATAAACCTGTTGACCTTTCTGTCTGGTCAGGTAATGCATTTTGGCTGTAGGCTGCAGGGTTGATGCTTCTCATCATCTCTGTCATGTGCTGGTCCTCCACAGCTAGGCTGCTCCCCATGGGCCCTCTGCTTCTCTTTGCTGCCACCTACTGGTACTCTACTGAGTTGCACCACCATATGGCTTTCCCATAAAGGAGTTTTCTGCAATTGGGGCACTGCCTCAGGAACTTCTTCAAATCTTCTCTGATTTAGACCGCAAAATAGTGGCTTGGTGTCCAGAGAGCAGGAGCCTTCAAATGTAGGTTATATTTGTCTTTCAAGCGTCTTAGATTACGCCTAAGCAGCTACTCTCTGAGGCCAGCTACCTATTTGACTTAGTCTGAGAAAATCTCTTTCAATCTTTTTTTTTTTTAACTCCCATGATACCAAGCATAGTCCAATCAGATTACTTCAGTAGCAAAACTAAAGGGGACTGGGCAGAGTTGAGGACCTTTGTGCTATTTTCCTGCCAGTAACAAAGCAGCTGACTTCTCTACAATTATAGAAGATAAGCGATAATATTTCTTAAGTTTCCAGCATATAATAAACAATGGAAAGAGAAAAATTCAGATGTCAGCTCTGAAGAACAGCTAGGTCTTTGTACCTTATTTTCTAACCTTTATATTAGGGATAATTTATAGTTCTGTTCTTTGATGGGAACATGATTTTATGTATCCATCGAAGCAGGATATAATAGAGGCAACACAGGGTAGTGAGTGAGTGGAGGGATGGACTCAAGAAGACTTGAGTACCTCACACACTTAATAGCTTAGTGCCGCTGGAGAAGTCACTGAACTTCTCTGAACCTCTGTTTCCTCATTCGTGAACTGGGGGTGATGATAATACTCATTGCACAGAGTTGTTATGAGGATAAGATGGGATAATGTGTGTAAACACTTTGCAATCTTCCAAGTGATACAGGGGTACTAGTTGGTGGTGATCATCATAGTAGTAGAAGTCAGAATAATAATCCCATTTGATGCCATTCCTACTCTAATCTATGATGGAAGTAATACTACTGCCACCAATGCGGTATACTTAGAAAAATCATATTTTTACCAGGTCTTTTATCCTATTTCTTATCAGTGTCTTTCCAAAAATCCTTTATAGATGATCGACCTATTCCACCAGAGGCCTTCCTCTAATTCTTTCAATATATTGGGGCACTAATGTAACATTCAGATTATTTGTCGTCTGTCATTCTTGCTGTATGCCTTACCTCCTTTTCTGGTCTGCATCCCTGATGATATCTTTACCCTATTTCTCAATACAATTTAATACCAGACTATTATTTTATAATAATTATATTTATTATAAACATAACTATATTATACTTATTATAAGCATTTGTAATACTTATGCATTATGCTTATGGCCTACTTATAACTATTCTTCATGTTCATATTGCCTTTAGGATAACTTGACATTTTAATTCTTTTAAGATCATGCTGTTCCATGGTATAATGAGATATAATCCATACATCAGAAATGTAACAACAGCATTACTGATAATGATAATTACAATAATAATTATAATTTGTATATACTTAGTACATGCCAGGACGCATGCTAAGCACTTTATCTCATACCACTGTGATATTTTCAAAAATATTCTTTACCCCCTTTATTTCATTTGGTCCTAAAAACAATCTTGTGAAATAGGGCAGTATGAGTAGTAAAATCTAAGGTCTTTCAAGTCAGGGATTACTTCAGGTTTATGTTTGTATTCCCTGGATATAGCACACAGTGGATATAAAATGAGTGCTAGTTGATCGATTTTTAAAAAAAAAATTTTCATTCCCAATTTATAGATTGGATCAAAGAGGCACAGGACATGGAGTCAGAAAGATCAGAATTCAAATCTGGCTTCAGACACTTAGCAACTCTATGACCTTGGACAAGTTGCTAAACCTCTCTCTGCCTCAGTTTTCTCATTTGTAAAATGGAGATAAAAGTAGCACTTTCCTCCCAATGTTGTTGGGAGGATCAAATGAGATGATATTTGTAAAGCACTTTGCAAAACTTCAAGTCCTATATAATTGCTAATTATTATTTTGTTGTTAATGTTAAGTGTCAACTTAGAAGTGGGAACAAACCAGAATATTATCCCTTTGCATTTGTGTGATCTTAGTACAACTCGCTTGATTTCTAGAAGCCCCAGTTATTTCACCTGTAAAACAAGGGAATTGGATTACATGATCTTTAAGGTGCCTTCTTGTCCTAAAGTCTGACCATATGACATGTTCATGGTCACATATAATTATTCGAGGCAAGATTCAGCCTCAATTCTATTCTGTGTTTGGAAACATGTAGTTTTTTTTTAATTCAATCTATTATTTTATTGATATAGTGGCCTCTTAGTGAGGAAATTCTCTCTGCCAATGCAAACTGGCAATTTATAGGCTTAGGTAGTTTCCTGGGGTACTGAGAGTTGAGGTGATTTGTCCAGTCATACATACAACCAGTACATCTCAGAGGCAGAATTTGCACACCAGCCTTCAGGATTCTGAAGTTGGCTTTTTATATCCTACACGAAGGTCATTTCGTATCATTGTTATCATGTTAATAGTAATATGACAATTTGGTGCTAATAATGGCAACCAGGTCTGTCCGTATTATCAGTTGGTTACTTACTTCTTTCCCCTCACTTTCTAAGAAAAGTTTCTAATTCTTGGGTGCCTTGATACTCTCTCCATTTTAAACCCATTTATGCCAAGTGGGAAATTTTTCCACGTGCAACTTCACGTTTAAACAAATTACCTTGTTTCTTAGATAATTTGTCTTTTTTTTTTTCTTAAGAAGAAGCTGCCTCTGATTACTGATTTTGTTTCATTTTCTGATGCTTTAACCTCCTATCACCATGGAACTTTGGGATGTCCATCATAATTGCTCTTTCTGTAGGTTTATAGCCTTCACATTTCATTATAAAATAGCACATGGCTGACTCTACTTTATTTCACTGAGTTCATAAATGCTGGCTTTAATGTGCTTCGGAGAGGCCACAGCTCACCACCCCAAAATGAATCATCCCATTTACAGTTTGACACCATCACTTCCATCAACACTCGCTCCTCTGTGCTAGCTAGCTGCTTCTCACTCCTCATCTCACTCTCCTTCCCCTGCACTTCTGCTGTGCTGCTGCTCCAGTATCAGAAGATGTAATCGTGTTGACCTATTATGCCAGCAGCTTCCTGGTCTTTCTTTCCTGGATCCAAAGGTCCTGAAAACATTAAACTTGAAAGGTAAAAGGAAAAGAAAGCCTAAGTTTTCAATCACTTTCACTTTATCTCCCCCTCCATTCCTCTACATTTTTTTTCATTCCTACAACGCTATTAAAGTAGCCATTCCCTAAAAGCAGTAAAAATATCGGTGAAGAAAGAGATGTTAGATTTAGATTCCAATTACTTAACTTTGATAAGGCTGTTAAGTTTTAGCCTTGCATGAATTACTGTCCTTTAATAAATGGAACTGGACTTTAATGTACTAAGCCGTTCACATAGTTCTGCCATATTCTTTGCCCCAGAAGAGGTAGCTTTAGCAGAACTTGCTGTCAGATGGTCAGTGAATGAGGCTGTAAACCGCTGGTATGTTAGAAGTGTGTCAGGACTGGAGGCCAGGAATAGTTGAGTTTCACGGCAGAGGCGGTCAGGTCAGTCCGTCTCTGTTCCAATCCTAAGAGATCTAAGTGGAAGTTTGGACAAGGAGGAGTTAGGGTTCAATTGTGAACTAAGGCACAGATGAAGCTAGCAGAGTAAAGACCGATTATTGAGATAGTGGGAAGGGAAACAGTAGGTACAGCCACAGAGAACGAATCCAAGTAAATTCAGAAAAGACAAGGTGTTTATTGTAAGCACTACCCAGGATTTCTCCCAGGAGAGTCAGTTTTTCCCATAGGTATTTCCCATCATCTCTGTGCTTAGAAAACTGACATATCTGCTCTCATGGCCTTAATTTAAAAGAAAGACAGACAGCCTTGTTCTGTTGAGATAATATTTTTGTCCTTGAATTAACTTGAGGGAGGCAATGCACGTCCTCTGTAGATGTGTATTTCTATTGGAGTTAAGGTTCCTTGCCTCCTATCCCTTTCCAAACCAGTCTAGTAACCCAGGCCTTAACTGTATGATATGGATCACAAGGTTGGGGACCCAAGAACAGAAGAACACTGGCTGGGAACCCTGATATCCCAATCTTTAGGAAGAAAATTAGAAAAGAATATCCTAATCTCAAGGTCAAAGAATACCTAAGTATTCTGCTCCCTACAGATAGACATGGCTTCTAGCTGTGACTTTTCTTGAAGATTATGAAGTTGATTTTCAAATAAATAAGCTTTATTTTTTGTTAACGTTTTTTTTATTTTCTTAAATATATCTATATGGTTTCTCAAAACTTTATTCCAAAGGCAATTGCAGAATGAAGATTTGGTGGATATCAATCTCTAGATCAAGGCTCCAAGGATCATGACTTTAGAGCCAGAAGGGATCTTAGAGGTCATCAATCCCATCCCTCTCATTTTACCAAAGGGGAAAATGAGACTGAGATAGGTTAAATAACTTGCAAGTGTGTTAGGCAGGATTCGAACTTATATTTTTCTTCTTCTGAGGCTAGAGCTCTATTTACTACACCATCTAATTTAATGTTATTTGTGCGTTCCTTTTAAGATAAATGATATGGATGGCTGGTATCTTACTGATGTAGCTGGTCTCCTGAGGGTTGCACCTCATCAAGACAACTCTGGTCAATCCCAGCAACTCAGCATTAGTAGCATAGATGCAAAAAGAGAACTACCACGAATCTATTACTGGAGTGCACCTGAACCATATTTAGGCAACAAAGTAAGTGAATTTTTTGTTTGGGTATATTTGATTAGGGGACTCTTTTTTTCTTATAGTTCTTATTTAAATAAATACATAAATTCATCGTATAATCAAATTTATAAATTTTCTTTTGTGAAGAAATATGATTTATAATACACTAAATATTACATAAATTAAATATCAAATGAATATGTACAACATATATAAAAGTTTTCTTGAAGAAATATATAAATTGTTATTTATTTGACTGTTAGTTAAGATAGCATCTATGACCTACATGTATGGAAAAGGAAATGAACCATCTATGGAGGAAGAATGAGAGATAGCAGATGGATACCCTAAATATTATGCTGGTATCCATGAAATATTTAAAGACCAAGAGGTTACTAATATATCAGGTAGACTCTATATGGAATATTTGCAGAAGGGCATGGTCAAAAATTCCATACATAAAAGGTACAGATGAGTTGCTTACAACCTGGACCAAGAGGAGAGTACTCGTGGATTCATTAAGGGGTAAAATTGTGATTTGTTAAACAAGATTGATTTAGAAATAGAGATATTTATGTAGAGAACTAAGAGAGAGGTACAAGTAAGATAAGTTCACTTTAGAGTGCCTACCATAATGGCCTACATGAAATTGGCCATCAGAAAATATATTTGAATGAATGAATTATTGAGTAAATTAATGACTCCCCAAAGTAATTGATGTTAGCTACTGGGTCACGTGAACCTGTGAAATCCAGTTTGTCCAGTATGGCTCTAGCTCCTTAGGATGCATGTATGCTAAGGTTGAACTGTCCTGTAAATGAGGCATTACTTCCACCTGGGGCCTTCTAGCCACTTGCTGAGTATCAGAGTTAGAGTTAAGTTTCCTTGGTCCCTGTGTGCTTGTTTATTAAGCAACTCAGATATACTGTGATTTCAAAGTTTCAGACTACCCATAGTGCCTCGCCCCACAGATGACAGAGAAATATCCTTTTTGTGTTACTAATGTTCGTGTTACCAAAGAGCTAATGCTCTTTGTCTAAGACTTGAAGTTTGTGTCCTGAGTAATTTTGAGCCTTGGATTAGAGTATGTAGCTTGTTGCATTCCAGACTACCAGCCTGTATGTTGAGTAGGAAATAATGAGGGGCTACCCCCTCATGCTTATTCCTTGTTGGAATACATCTCCTTCCCCTTGCTGCCATCACAATGTTGCTCTCCCCTTTCTCTCAACGGAAAGAAGGTGACTTCTTTTCATTCACTTGGAAGCATCGTCAGACAGTGATGTTGCGTACTCATAGTTATTTACTTTGTGATTTCAGTTTTGCTAAGAAAATTAAAAGAAACCTATTTGTTCTACTTTTTACAAATCTTAATTAGAGGTCTTTTCTGGTGAACTACCTTGCTGTCTTAACATTTAACTTAGATAAAAATACCCTTTCCTAAGGCTTTGGGGAGGAATAGAATAAATACACATATATTGTGTTTGGTTTAAGCCCACTCGCATGTATATATAAAAACATAGAGATAAATAAATGTTACTGGCTTGGAGACTCAAGCTATTTCTGGAGTGTATTAACTCCATGCATAGGGGCTTTGGTGGTTAGATATTTGTATTTGTTTGTTTGTTTTTTCAAGAATTCCCTGGAAAAAACACAATTTGGTCTATTCATTTCGAAGCTTGCAAACGGTTGCTTGCTTCATGAAAGTTATTAGTAAAGACCATGCCTGGAAGATCAGCTCTAGAATTCTTGCCCTTGGGTCTCTGTCCTAAATGTTAAGTACCTTACACATCCCGTTATATCTAGAATGACTCCAGCCTTGCATCTGCTCTGCTTTCTCTTCCATTTCTAGAATCATAATCAAATCGATACATCCATTGCTACTAGAAACAGTGTCTCAGTCTACTCCCTTATGTCTCCATTCACAGCTCCTATAACTCTCCAAACCATAGTACTGCTCCTTGGCCACTACCCACCTATGTGTGTGGTGTCCTTCTATTAAAATGTAAGCTTCTTGAAGACAAGGTCTGTCTTCACTTCTGTATTTGTAACTTCAATGCTTATTACAGGGTAACACCTAATTGCTTTTCAATTAGTTTATTCCTTCATTTGTGTCTTGTCAGCAAATTGTAAATCTAAATTTTAGAACCTACTTACCCCAGAACCGTGTTCAAGAAAACTCCATTATGAATTGAGTCTGCTTTGAACTTGATTTCCAACTAAGTTAATGTAATGTTGCTTTAGGAAAAATCTTAATTGATAAAACCAAAATCAAATTTCACTTAAAGGTATCTTTATTTGAGTGTCATACATTTGTCTGGTAGTGAGTCTGAAACAATAAACAAACTCTGAGAAAGCATTCACACGCTGCTCACTGAATGAGAAATAGCTATTTTAGTGTATTGAATAATGTCACAACACAGAGTAATATTTTCCCTTTTAAACAGATCCCTGAAAATACACACACAAATACATACACTGACACACACACACATGCACACATATATGTTGATGTGTATTCAAAAGATACAAGGGATATTTAGTAAACATTTAGTCAATATCACGAAACCTAATTAAAACATTAGCTGAAGTATATTTGATACCAGGAAATCACTTCAGCCTTTTATTTTTAATCACACGCGTGTGCATGTGCACACACACACATTTCCCTTATTTACAACCAGGGCAAACAAGCATATAAAACTTAGCTGAAAATAATCACCACGACTTGGAGGTACCATGTTTAGGTCAGAATTTGATAGGTTCCAGATATATTAGTTCTGATGGTAGCAAAATGTATTTGGATGTAGCTTATAATAGAAACATGCTTGGCAATATTTTTCTCATATTGCTTCTTTAAGCATATCTGCTTCCTTCTATTGGCGGAAAACCAATTCAACAGAAGGCAAGTGAGCATGTGAGACATTTGGCAGGATCACATCCAAAGAATTTGTATATCCTGTTCATGGTTTTAGGTTCCCAAAGATAACTTCCTTTGTCCTGGATGACCTGCTTCTAGTTACCACCCACAATGAGCCAGTTCATATTCTGACACAGATAATTTTCACATCAAAAACCAAGGCTTGTCCGTGCTCCAATTTCCATTCAGTGAACAAAACACTGGTAACGGGGTGTGCAAATTGTTTGAATATGGAAGACATTTTTAAACATAATGTGGAGGCCATTTGTGGCTTACTGTCAGGCAGTTCTGTATGAATGAAACAATTTGCCTTAATAACTGAACCATATAAATTTTTGATACTACAATAATACTGCAAGCATTCGCAAATTACTGCAGTACATCTTAACTGTCATGTCACATCACATAAATTACAGTCATGATGGCATGTTTAACTTGGGTGATTTAGCGTCTTGCCAAGGAAATGGAATAGTGCAGGTCCTTGTTTGTAAATTCAGTAAAGTCATTTCCTTAGTAGTTGAGGCTAGCTGAAGTCAGTCTTTCTTTGGCAATGACCAGTTAGAACAGCTGCCAGCATGGGGCAGAGGGGGCTAATGCATGGTAGACAGAATGACTGTGTCATCTGCTCAAAGAGGGAACTTTATAGGCAGCCCTGCCTTTTAAGTCTGTGGGTACGTCATCAATATCCTAACCTTTCTTTCTCTTGAAATGCTTCATTCTTTTGTCTAAAGAAAGTCTAACTATGAAGACTGTCAACCTTCTTTCAATATGTGCATGCCCCTGTTTCCAAACATGTTCCAAGACCTTGATTGCAAGGCTACTTTTAACATAAGGTGGACGTGCTGTGTATACTCTGTTATAACGAAGATTGCCGTATGTTTTCTATCATCCTCTTTAACACCTACGTCCAAGTTATTTCTTCATATGATAAGAATGCTGTCAAATGGGGCACTGCTGAGTCTGTCAGCGCTGAGTATTGCCTAACAGTAAGCAGTGTTGGAGAACAGTTATGTTTTACAAGTCAAGTGGTGGTCTCCAGTTTCTAGATAATTCTACATAAGCATAAAATTTATAACAAAGTAATTCATATTTGTTAGTTTATGGTATTTTAATTATATTCCTAAATGTACTTAAATGTGAGGAGATCACCAAGATTATTCTTTGAGTTATTTATAAGAACAAAAATTATAAAACTAGTAAGCACTGAAAAGAAGTGAATAATGAATTAGAAAAATTTTAATTTTATGTTGTTTATTTTAATATTTAATATTTTTAATATTTAATATTTTAATATTTGAAAGACTCCTCTTCCTGAGTTCAAATCTGGTCTCAGACACTTCTAGCTGTGTGACCCTGGGCAAGTCATTTAACCCTGTCTGCTTCAGTTTCCTCATCTGTACAATAAGCTGGAGAAGGAAATGGGAAACCACTCCTATATCTCTGTCAGGAAAATGGGGTCACAAAGAGTCAGACATGACTGAAATGACTGAACAACAAAATGACCCCCAGTGGTCTGAAATAATATATCTGACACAAATTACTTTCAATGAGTTACTAACACACTTGGGAGAAAGTAATTCAACATACCATCTTTCTCATCATACTGAATGTTATTCTTATATTGAAGAATATGAATCTACCCAGAGGTTTTAGGTTTTTGAGATGGTAACAGTAAGAAGAGTGACTCTCAGCATTGTACAGTAGAAAAAGCGTTGGCATCGAAGAACCTGCATTCAAGTCCTGCCTATATGACCTCATCATGTGTTAAGTGAGTGACTTAGACTAGCTGGTCTCTAAGATTTTTTCTAAGTCTAGATTCATAACCACATAAGCCAAAAGTTACATTGGCAGAAAAGTGAAAGACTAGATAGAAAGAGACCCTAGGGTTTCCCCAATTCCAATTCTAAATTCCAATTCCCCAATTCCAGATCATCATATCCTTTGGGATTTATAGTCTCAGAGAAATTATCAGAGCCTTTAAGGGGTATAACAACAGTGCTGCTTACAGCTGCTATGGAGGTGTAAGGCCAATAACACCAGCACACAGGAGGGCTGTTAGTGCAGGTTCTTTGATCTGCTTTTCTAGGGAAAGCAACTTTCAGGTGTTTATAAACTCACTTTAGTTAAACATACATATATCGTTCACTTAGTTCCGGGGGAAAGTCAGCACCTTGAACTTCAGAGAAAACACAAATTACAAGCAGAAATTATATAAACAGAGCAAATAATACAAATCAGCAGACAGTGCTTCTAACTGTCTGTCCATAGCAATACATACTTAACTACCAGAGAGAGAAGCACCAATATCTGGGATTTATTCCATAAATTAAAAATAAAATAAATAAAAAATTTTAAAAAGAAATAATAATAGAATTCAGGAAAAGGAATAATGAGTATATTGGACTGAATATAGACTATACTTTTTCCTAGATGTGACTTGTATGAAACCTGGGTAAGACCTATAAACAAGTAATAAGGCTAGAGGCATAGGCTGGGGCCATATCGTAAGGACATTCAAATGAGAGAGAAATTTATAGTCACTCCAGATGTAATAAGATTCCACCAGAGCTTATTGACTAGAGCATTAACTTGGTCAGATCTGCACTTTTAGCTGTGTGGTCGATGGATTGAAAAAATCTACAATTAAAGAGGTAAAGGGATGGGTTAGTAGTCAAGCATGGTGATTTAAATCTCAGAATTTCCCAAACAGATAGAGGGGTCACAAGAGTCTAGAGGGAGTAGCAAAGAGTAGTTTTGGTGTTCTGGATACATTTTAGCTCAGTATATCTCAGACTGAAGAAAATCACCAATCCCTGCAGATAAGAAAAGGATCTTTTGGTTCAACTAGGAAAGAGTGTCTTCTCAAAGCATCCAGAACACTTTATTGGAGTTGGCTGTAAGGAGTAGGGGGTTTCTTCTTGACATCCACATCTTTTTTAATGTCTTCGAGATTTTTGGCCAAGTTTGGAATTTCATAGTTATGAGCCAGATATATCCCAACTGCTTTGCGTATTTTAAATCTAAGCAAAAACAGTATCATGGTAATGGCTAAAACTTCTGACAGACCAGTTTAGAATGTTATTGCAATAGTATGGAGAAGAGGTAATGAGAGTCTCAACTAAGTTGGTGGCTCTGTGGGTAAGAGAGGAGAGGATGGATTGAAGAAATATTATGGAGTGGAAGATTGACTACAGTTTGGATATATGGGGTGATTAAGAGTGAGGAGTGGAGAATCAACATTGAGGCTACAAATCTGGGTGACAAGGAGGACAGTGTTATCATTAATAGAAATAGGAAGGTTGAGAAGAATTAATTTGTGGGAGCAAGTAATAAGTTCCATTTTGGACCTATTGAGTACAAGATGCTTACGAGACATCAAGTTTGAAATGTCCAAGGGGAGCTTAGTGATGGTGACCTGGAGCTTGGAAAGAGACTATATTTTGAAAACTTATTTTTGGCCACCAGATGTATCAGAAAAACCAAGAGTTGGGTCAGCGATCTATAAGGCTTGTTTTATGTCTTGAAATACTGGAATACGATGTTATATTCCCATTTTGTAAATGAGAAAACTGAAATTTAAAGGGTTAAATTTTGCCCTGGCAGTGCTGATAACTGAAAGGGCATCAACCCAAACCTACAGCTTCTGATTCAGAGACAAGGGCTGTTTTCCCTTAAATTTTTCTGCCTTATGTTTCAAACTCATTTTCCAAAGTCAAGTGTACTTGGCCTAGCCTATTAAATTGAAACTCTGGAAAATGAGGAATCAAATCAAATAAATAAAATTTTGGTGGAGAAGAAGCTCTATTTTTGATTGTCTTTTTGGTGAACTCAGAAGTGAGTTCTCCTATCTTGATTGGGGGAGTTTTCACAGCATATTAAACTAAAACCAGTAATATGAAATATCAACAAGAACTGTTGTTAAAGATACAAATGATTCTGAACAAATTACTTTATAGGACTTTGTGTTCATGAATATAGAGCATTCCAATCAATCGTTCAGGAAACATTCACTAAGTAACAGCTTTGTGCCTAGCACTGTGCTAAATGTTAGAAATACAAAAACCAAAATAAAGTCCCCATCCTTACGGAGCTTACATTCTGTTGAGGGAAACAGTATGGATTCATATTATAAGCTAAGACATTTACTTTATACTTATCTTTGTCCTTTCTCTCTGTAAAAATACAGTTGACCCATATACATAGGTATTTCATTGTGTCCCTATAATCATGGTTTGGGAGAGCTCAGGAATAGTTGTGATGGTTTTAACCACACAGGAGAACACTGGGGAGAACCTTCCTGGTTATGGGCTAGAAGTCCCATTGCTAGAGAATCTGTCTCTAATGGGCAGCAAGTATTATAAGCCACTTCTCCTGTATTTCTATATCCTACGATATAGTTTATGTGGGCCAAATGAATTTGTCAAAGACAATTAGGACGGGGGTATGCAAGTAAGTTTTAAACAACCGTCTCTCCAAAAATACAGGATATATTTTTAAATTTAATTTCATTATTAACATGTTCTCCATCATTTTCTTGTCTAGAAATTAAGAATGGTATATCAAGCCCTGATTTGTAGCGTTTGCCAATTTCCAAGATATAAGTTCTCACACTGAAATTTTAACCATCAGCTTTTATGAGCCAGCATACATACCTCTGATAGGTTCTCTCTTACTGTTTTTTCTACTCGTCTTAAGTATCAATGCTCTGTCTGCCGTGTTTATTTGTTTACTTTTAGTCCAAATATCATTCCCTTGGCCAAGAAAACAGAAGCAAAGTTAAGAACGGAGCAACTCTGCTTGCTTGCTGTCTCTTTGTCCCATCCATACCATATATTCTTTCTTTGATCCTTTGCTTTTTCCAAATGTTGCTTTAAAAAACTTTTTGTTGCTCTGGCTTCTATACCAAATTCAATTCATTCTGAAGTTTAGTCTTCTTAATACTTTTCTTATAGGACTATGGCATATTGTCTTATGCTGCGGTCTTCCTTTGCTTTGCATTCTCAAAACATGTTTTTTATAACTTTAACTTGATTGGTGCAGTCCCTGCACACCCACATCAGATTTTTCAAACTACTCTCTTTCCTCTTCATCAGATTGTTTTTATCTTTGTCTTTATAAATTCTTTCTTGAATATTTCCCAACTGTCTTGTGCTGATTCTCATGCAATCCTACCTATCTTTTCTCTGGATCCTTTGGAATATACTATACCAAAATTTAGGTGCCATATTGCACTATGCCTGGATTGTCTCATCTTCTTTGTCACAAAGTATAAGAGGGAACATGCTTTCCCCCACCAAATCCCTAAGGTTGTCATAATTCCTCCCTGAAAACCAGTTAGTTCCTCCTTATAGGTGAAGATCTAGTTTAGAATAGAATTTCCACTTCTTAATTTGTACATCTTTAGGGGCATGAGATTATTATTATTAAAGTAAGTCAAAGGAGAAGATTCTGGGAAGATGGTGGAGTAGGTCAGAAAATTTCAAGCTAGCAAGATTTTCCTCCACAAAAGAGATAAAATAGTGCCACTGAGTGAACTAGAGAACTGAAACAAATAAAAGTAGGGGAAGAACAGGGGGTTCTCTTGAGACAAGCTGAGAAGACCTGAAGAAAAACCCTAGGATGAGATGTCCTCCCTGTGAAGAGTAAACATCTCCAGGCTAGGGCCCACTTTAACAACTAGCAGCAAGCCCTGGGGTTAGTTGGTTTGCGAACCTGCCTTGGCCCCAGCCACAGAAACTTTTAACCCCCAGGACAGTGAGGGAAGTTGGGTATCTGACCTGGGGAAGATCTAGGGAAAGTTTGCTGACATGGGAGGCCAGACCCAGCTGTGCTGCAGAGAGCAGTTGGGATAATTAGAAGCCAGCACATGGCTGGTGAGTACAGAAGTAGTGGTGTGGGGACACTACTGACTGTGGGCACTTACATGAAGCTGGAAGTCTTGGTTTGAGTTCAAGGTCAGAGGGGAGAACTAAAAAGGATCAGAGGCCAGAGGCAGCATGACCCATGCCCCAGGAATAGAGGTGATTATAAAAATTAAATTATTACCAAAGAAATGGACAGGCAAAGGAGAATGAATCCAACCACAGAGAGCTACTATGGGAATAGAGAAGACCAGGGTTCATCTTCAGAGGAGGATACTG
>CM053627.1:116828770-116847891 GCA_028646595.1 Phalanger gymnotis | reverse complement strand
TGCTTGTGATTTGGGATACCTTTCAGGGGGTGATAGGTGGATTCTTCTAATGACTATTGTACCCTCTGGTTCTAGGACCTCTGAGCATTTATCTTTGGTAATTTCTTTGAAGATAGTGTCAAGGCTCTTTTTTTCATCATGGATTTCCAGTAGACCAATAATTCTTAAATTTTCTCTCCTGGATCTATTTTCCAGGTCAGTTGTTTTCCAATCAGATATCTCACATTTTTTTCTATTTTTTTCATTCTTTACATTTTCTTTGACTACTTCTTAATGCCTCCTAGAGTCATTAGCTTCCACTTGCCCAATTCTGATTTTTAATGAGTTGCTGTCTTCATTTTGCTTTTGAGTCTCCTTTTCCAATTGGTTGATTTTACCTCTCAGGGTGTCATTTTCTCTATTTAAATTCTGAATATCCATAGCCATTTTGCCAATCTTATTTTTTAAGGACTTTATTTTGTCAGTGTTTTTTTTCCATTTTTTCTTTTACCTCCCTAATTTGGTTTTTAAAATCCTCCTTTAGCTCTTCCAGTCATGATTTTAGGCTTGAGACCAGTTCACATTCCCCTTTGAGGTACCTGATGTGGGTATAGTGTCATTGCTCTCCTCTTCCAAATTTGTATTTTGATCATACCTGTCTCCATAAAAAGAATCAATGGTCCTTGGTTTTTTTGTGTTCTTCATGTTGGTTTGCCTTTTCCTGGCTTTACAATAAATTTCTGCTTTTCAGGCTCAGGGTTCTCTGTCCCAAGTTTCTTATTCTGGGTATTATGAGTCTAGTTAACTAGCTTTGTGTATTATAGCCTTCAGTTTCCTGAGGTGTGGGGGCACGGTCTGGCTGTCTGAGGTCTCCTCTTCCCCTGGGGCTGCCCTCCAGCACTGTTGCACTTCAGCAATGGTCTCAGCTGTTTGTTATTTGTGCTGGTGTCTGCCTCTTCCCTGGGGGTGCAAGGGTATGTCTGGACTCCTGGTGTTGACGTCTGCTGGCTCTGCCCCTCTGGGACTAAGGAACTCTCACTGCTTGGCCACCAAAGCCCCACTTCTGTCTCCTCTATTCCAGTGTTTTTTCCCTGAGGAATTCTCTGGGTTGGGGGTGGGGAATTAGAGCCATTTACCTGGCCATTATGTCTCCTGGAAGTTCAAGAAGCCTGCGTTTCATACCTTTGGGCTGCAAGCCTCAAGAGTTGATGTCTCACGGCCGGAAGTGTTGCGATGCTGCCTCTTGTGGCTTCCACAGACTGCCGTCCTGTGTTGGGAGGCCTGGGGATCTCCCCAGGTTTTGGGTGCCCAGCTTTCTCCCAGCCTGTCTTGCACATTGATTTCCCATTCTTTGAATTCCTTTGATTGATTCATGATGTTCCATAGAGTCATTAGCTTCCATTTGCACAATTCTAACTTTTAAGGTATTGTTTTCCTCAATTAACTTTTGTACTTTCTTCTCCATTTGGCCAATTATACTTTTTAAGAAGTTGTTTTCTTCAGTGGAATTTTGTATCTCTTTTTACATTGGGCAATTTTACTTTTTAAGCAGTTTTCCAGACTGTCAGCTCTTTACATAATTCTTTTGCATCACTCTTCTTTCTTTCTCCATTTTTTCTACTCTTTCTCCTATTATTTTTAAGCTTCTTTTTGAGCTCTTCCATGCATTCTTTCTGGGCTTGAGACCACTTTCTCATTTCCTTTGGGGTTTTGCCCATAGTTATTTTGACATGTCCTCTTCTGAGTTTGTCTTGGTCTTCCCTGTCACCACAAGAACTTTTTATGGTCAGATACTTTTTGTGTTGTTTTCTGCTCATCCTTTTTTTTTCCTTTTTTCTTTCCTTTAAATTTGAGCTCTGCTCCCAGGCTGACAGGGCCACTATCTCAGGCTTCTTGTGCTGGTGGCTGCAGACCCTGACTGTTCACCTGGTAATTCACTGATGTTACCCTGAGGCCCATGGGAGACCCTTGTGTATTGTACTCTGCTGAGGTCATGGGGTGGGGGTTAGCTTGTGCTGCTGGAGGGAGTAGGGTTCTGGCAGCTTACCTGGTGCTAAGCTGGGGTCTTAGTTGTGGTGTTTAGTATGTGCTGAGGTCTGGTGGGGTGTTTCTGCATTTCCCAGTAGCTACCCTGAAGCATGTGAGGTCAGGTCTCTGGAGGCTGCCTGTTTGCCTGGGGCTGTGCTTGTGCATGTGGAGGTCCAGCTGCCTCAGGACGTCACACACACACACACACACACACACACACGCACACACGCATGCACTAAAACACATAGGGGTTCTCAGAGCTGGATTATGCCAGTTCCCTTCTCCATGTTAAGGCATGTAGAGGGTCCTGGTGTTAGTGATGGCCTCCTCACAATCTCCTTCTAGTTTGCTGAAGGAGCGCTTGCTGCTGGCTTGCTGGGATACTTCCCATCTTGGCCTGTGCTCTCCTTTTATCGAAATGAGATGGACCTTTCTTGCTGGTTCTCCAAGTTTCTTGGGTTAAAAGATTGTTTCACCTCATGTTTTTGCTTCTTCTGCTGTTCCAGGATTTGTTTGGAGGCTCTATTTTATGGTTGTTTGGAGGTGAATATAGGCGAGTTGCAGCAGTTTACTGCTTACTCTGCCATCTTGGCTTCTGGAAGTCCAAAAAAATGGAATGTTATTTTTCTATAAGAAAATGACAGATAAGATGATTTCAGAAAAACACAGAAAGATTTACATGAACTGATACAACATGAAGTGAGCAGAACCAGGAGAACATAATACACTGTAACAGCAATATTATATAATGAAGAATCGTGAATGATTGAGTTATTGTTAGCAGTGCAGTGATCTAAATTTTCCCAAAGGACTCATGATGAAAAATGCTATCTGCCTCCAGAGAAAGAACTGGCATTGTCTGAATATAGACTGAAGCATACTATTTCTCAGTTTCTTTTTATTTGAGTCTTCTTGCACAAAATAACTAATATGGAAATATTTTACATGATTACACATGTATAACCTATATCAGATTGTTTACTATCTCAAGTAGTTCGTAAGGGAGGAAGGGAGAGGTAGAATTTGGAACTCAAATTATTTTTTAATGAATGTTAAAAATTGTTTTATATGCAATTTAAGAAAACATAAAATATTATTTTAAAATATACATGCATGAATAATACCCACGTAGTATTACCATGCCTCTATGGAAAAATTACCCAAATTAAAGATTTTGAAGTTAATTTAGGAAAAATTTGTATAGAAATATCTAATCATACCACATAATCAGTAGGAATGCCACAAAACAGATATGAAATATAACCCTGTGCTATCTTTTTCCTCAGCCACTAAACTGACCTTTTAGTTTTTATTATATCATCTAATTTAGGATCCTCAATTTACAAATGAGGAAACTGAAACCCAGATAAGGAAAGTCTTGAAATCATGACACCATAGCATCATAGTCTTTGACTTGTATGAGAACTTAGAGGTCATCTAGTCCAATTTTTTCATTTTACAGGTGAGGAAACTGAAGTACAGAAAAGAGAAATCTTGAAATCATAGGATCATAGATTTAGAGCTGAATGAGAACATAGAGAACCTTTAGTCCAACCCCCTAACTTCATAAATTAGGGAGCTGTGATCCAGAGATGCTTAAGGTTATTTGGCGGTATCAGAGTCAAGATTCAAACCCAGTTCTTTTGACTGAATCAAGCAGTTTAATGTATTTAACACAAAGACTCAAATTTATCCATGTTCCATATGGATATTCCTCTAATGACATAGATTGCAATCCATCCATGGTGCCCATATTGTGCAACTCAATCCATCCCATTTGTGACAGAAAGTAAACTCCCCGAGGACAGGTATTGTTTCTTTTTTTGTCTTTATATTTTATAGTGCCTAGCATAGTGTATGGCACATAGTAGGTATGTAATAAATTCACATTGATTTGATCCTCAAGTAACATTTTAGCTACCATTTATATATTTATGGTTACCTAACTCATAAATATATGATGATTTACAAAAAATTCTTGAAGATGGGAGCATTTTAGTTTGCACGATAAGTCATACTAACTCAAGCATCCAAGCACCAAGTGGAGATTAACTGGGAAATAAATTATTTGAGAGGTAGTTGGCTACAACAAATAGAAAGTTGGCTTCAGAGTTAAAAAATTTGGCTTTAAGTCTTGCTTTTGATGCATACTAGTTGAGGAACCCCAGGCAATTCTCTGAAATTACAATTTGTGGAGTAGAATACAATCTCTGTTGATGGAGAGAATTTCCTCACCAGAAGTTCCATATATTAATCAAATCAAAAGCCAGATTATCAGTGCTTATGATATTATCATCAGATAATTAAAATATAAAATTGTAACTAGGGGAGCACTTTATTTTTATCTTAGTTCCAGTATGCTGAATGATAGTGTGAAACTATAGAGCTGGCTTTGAAGCCAAAAAATTGGGGTTCTAGTCTTGTCTCTGACACATTCTGGCTATGTTACCAATATGGCAAGTCATTTATACTGTAAGTGCCTCAGAGACTTTCCAATACTGGACGTTACAGGGGAGTTGATGAATTTCATTTGATGGAGGAAATTTCCACATTAAGAAGTTGCCCACATTGTTGAAATCCCATGTCTAAAGGCATCCTTGCTTTCAGAAAAAAAAGTGTAGTAAATGTTTTAAATATAATGTTCATAACTGCATACTTTGCTACTTATGTACTCTATAAAAACTTCATTCTTTAAGTATGATCACCTACATGAGTGATAAATGGTACCTGATATCACTAAAACTCTAATTTCTCATCAGTTCAACATCCTTGGCTCTGACTGACACTGCTTAAATCATCCCACCAGTTCATGTCGATTCAATCCTTCCAGGAAACTCTAGTGACTTGTCTTCAGCCTGAAGGGGAATAAAAATGGAGAAAATGAATTTCATAAGATTTTCCTGAGTAGTTGTGGACATTCAGAAGTTCTTTAAGACCAGAGACCTTAAAAACAAACTTCTTTTGTGAATTCTGGCTCAGTCAATGAACCTAGCCTTGCAAAGGGTTAAGGGCATTTAGTGCCTTAAAGGGGAACCTGTATGGTACGACCCCAATTTTGAAATGTGATGAATTATTAAACAAGTAGTTTGTTGGGTGATTGAATATTACCTGCAAAGCAGTGCTTATCTCCTTGAGGCACATCGCAAGCTAACGGAACTGAGCCAATTAGACTGACTGTCTCTTCAATGAGTTGTGACCTATCAATGGTAATAGCTTATTATGATGATAAATGAACCCATCTCTCAAACTGAAGCCTGAGTACACACTTCAGCAGTTTCCTTGAATCATGGGGCCATTACCTCTCGACTTCAGATCGACAGGAATGACAGCAGTGAGAGCAGATAGCATGCATGAATAGACACAGATGATTGTTTTACTCAGATGAATATATTTACAGCTATTTCCAAACAAATGGTCCCTCCATGTGCACTGTGTATTCTCGCCAGAAATGTGTATCCCCATGACACCTCTTCTATTAAGAAGAGGAACATCCTGCTCTGCAGCATCTCCCTGAGATGACTGACTGTAGCTTTCATTGGACTCTGCCTTTTTCAATCTGTATCATTTCTGTTTTCTGAAGAAACTCTGTATGTATGTATGTGTGTGTGCATATACAATGTATATATACTCATATACATAAGCATATAGACACACATGTATATGTATATATAAACATATTAGAGTACATATATATCGTATATGTGTATATGTTCATATGCATGTATGTATGTTTATGTATTCGTATACGCAAGCCTATTAATTACAGGTGAATAAAGTCTTTTCAGATGGATTTTCCCTATTATTATTACTATGTGTGTATATATATATGTATGTATATATATGTATATATAGATACTTACTATTAAAAATTTCTAATTGTTCTGTTCACATTCCTCAGACAGGTAAGAGAAAACATTCATTGCTCTCTTGAACAATTATACACTGCTTTTGTCTCATTTACAAAGAAGTTACTTTAAAATCTATGTTTGAAAGATACATGGCTTTTTTGGAATACATTTATAGAATCATAGATCATATAGCTAGAGCAGGATAGGAATTCAAGAGCCAGCTATTCCATCCTCATCATTATATAAATCAAATGATATTATAATAGCCATGAAACTCTTTGCAAACTTAAAATTAGCATTATTATCATTAATATTGAAACTGCTGCTTAGGGAAAACAAATGACTTACTAATGTTCATACTACTAATAAGTGGCAGAAGCATAATCTAAACCCAGGTCCTCAGACTCTTGAACAGGTGTCCTTTGTTCTGTACCTCACTGCCTTTTTTAGCTGGTTAATTGAGGATCAAAATTCCAGGAACTAGAAAAGAAGTTATAGTGTACTCTTAAAGCTGTGCATAACCCTAATTATCATCTAGTAAAATCCCCTCAGTTTGTATATGACCAGTTTGAGGACCACATAGGTGAAGTCACTTCTGAAGTCACACAAGTAATAAGTAGGTGGCAGAACCAGAATTTTAATCCAGGTCTGATTTCACATCTATCCTGACATGAATTCCCACACACGTTTGTTCCAACTGCTTCAAAGCAAATTAAAGAAATAGTTGTCTCTTGAGTGTACCTAACCCTACTCTCTATTCTGATTGATTGGTTTTAGAAGAACTTGTAGGGAAAGTTGTTGTCTATGTTTAATTTTAAAAAATATATATATTTCATTCATTCAGTAAGCATTTATTAAATTCCTTCTATGTCCTAAGCACAATGGTAGATATTGTAGATATAATAGTGCCCTGCCTTCAGAAGTTACATTCTACTGAGGGGAAAGAACACCTACCCAGGTAAATAATGACTCTACATATACTTGTGTATGTATGTGTGTATATATACACACACACACACACACACACACACACACACACGTGTGTGTACATATATATATATATATGTATATGTGTGTATATGTATGTATGTGTAACTCACTTGAGGAAACTATAAAGAAATCAAGAAATCCAACTTTAAAGGAGCATTTAGTTTGTTTGCGCATTCTACAGCACCCATATTAGTTAGCCTGTCATTCTAATGAGACTTTAAAAAATTCAACTAGGGGCAGCTAGGTGGCCCAGTGAGTAGAGCACTGGCCCTGGAGTCAGGAGGACATGAGTTCAAATCTAGCCTCAGACACTTGACACACTATCTGTGTGACCTTGGGCAAATCATTTAACCCCAATTGCCCTGCCTTTTCCCCTCCAAAAATGAAAGCAACAGGTTAGACAGGAAAAAGATATTGTATAGTTGTTGGAATCCTTAAAGCCCTTTAAGAATTCAATAACAGGTGTCCAAAGAGGAAGTTGTTTCATTCTGTCCAGCAAGACCTTTTTAAGCACCACTGTTTCAGTGATATGAGATGTTCATTTAGGTCAGGTAACTTTATTTTTTTTTTTCAAGGGCAAGTAGGCATTCTCAAATTATGTGGGGTATCACCCTCTTCTCCATTTGTTATAGTCTTTCCAGTCCACCATACCAAATGTTGATATGTCTGTGTTAGCCTTTTCTTCCAATATTGATTGGATGTGGATTTGAAATGATCACTGGCCTTAAAGCACTAGCAATAAATCCTGTATAATGAAATGGAACTGGAAATCACCTCAAGGCAAAAAGCTTTGCAGTTCCCTGAAAATCCCCTAAGCTATCCATTGCCTTAGGCTTATTTTACTCATCATCATAGAAAAATGAGAGGAGGGAGTTGCTTTGCTTACATCAAATAATTTTAAACTCAGAAGTTAGTGTTATATATAAAAGTAAAAATGCTTTGTTTTACCTTAACTTTCAAAAACAAATGCTGGGAAAGAAAAGATTTTTAAAATACATGCATGTCCATTCTTTACACTTCTGCTCTTGATCCAAACCACTAGACTAACTTTATATGTGGAACAGTAGAAAAGGTGTAGTGTTTGGCCCTCGGTTCAAGTCCCAGTTCTCCCACTTACTAGCTGTGTGATGTTGAGCAAGAAACATCACCTCGCTGGTTCTCAGTTTCCTTGATTATAAATTAAGGGGGTTGGACTAAATGGCATAAGATCTCTTGGGCTCTAACTCTATGATCCTATGAACAATGTGGCTGCTCTATCCATTCAACCTTCTAGTTGGGAGCAGAAGACTAAAGAGAGGATTACATATTTGCTCTAACTTTAGGGACTCACATTGTTCTCTTGTACCAAACTCATTAATTTCATATCCAGTAAATAACAGAGAAAAAGAACTAACTAAAACTGTTCTGGGATTATGATCTAGTACAGCAGTTCTCAAACATTTGGGTCTCGGTACCCTTTTACACTCTTAAAAATTACTGAGGCTCACCTATCAGATTGGCTAAAAAGGAAAAAAAAGATAAATGTTGGAGATGTGGTAAAATTGGAACACTAATGACCTGTTGATGGAGTTGCGAACTGATCCAGCCATTCTGGAGAGTCATTTCGAACTATGCCCAAAGGGCTAATAAATTGTGCACACCCTTTGATCCAGCAATACCTGTACTTGGTCGGTATCCCAAAGAGATCACAAAAAAGGGAAAAGGTCCCACATGTTGTTTTAGCAAGCACCCCAGATGGCCTGCTAGCACATGTTCTTCAATCTGCTTTTCTCAAGGGAAGACAGCTTCAAAGGGGTTAATGATCTTATTTTAATTCAAGATATGTAAGTAAAGAAGATAAAGGTCATTCACTAGTTCAGGGGAAAGGTCAGCACCCTGAACATGGAGAAAATACCACAGAGAGAAATTAGCAGAGATCCAATAGGCTCCAACTCTCTAAACAAAGTAATAGATACATAGTCACCAGACAGAGAGCACCAACATCTGGGTTCACAAAGCCAGGGGGCTCCTTAACAATGGCTACCCAGTCTCATTTGACCAAATCACAAAGACCTCAGGTGAACATTCTTCCCATGAGTGAGCCCCCAAAAGCAAAATTTCACCTCAGAGTATATATACACTTTTGGCTAATAGGCTCAGAGCCGGAAGGCATCACAACCCTCCTAACTTGGTGCCTAATTAGCTTAATACCAAAAGGGGTGAAAGCCTTCCTGCAAGCCAGCCTCCCCATAAGCAAGCTTTCCCTTAGGCAAGTTCCTCCCCCAATGGACTCTGTGTGACTCAGGATGTATCACAACTGTGAACTGGACTAGAGCTCAAAGCAGCAAGACATCTGTCTTTGAAATATCTTTGCACCTTTAGATATGGCCCCTGTTCCAAAGAAAAAAGGGAGCACATGTGGTCACATAAGCCTGTTAATGAACAGGGAAGATTTTATATTCCACTAACCCTAAACATGTACAAAAATATTTGCAGCAGCTCTTTTTATGGTAGGAAAGAATAGAAACTGAGGGGCTATACATCAGCTGGGGAATGACTAAACAAGTTGTGTATGAATGCAATGGAATACTATTATTCTATAAGAAATGATGAGCACGTAGACTTCAGAAAAAACCTGGAAAGACTTACATGAACTGATGCTGAGTGAAGTGAGTAAAACCAGGAGAACATTTTACATGGTAACAGCAGCATTGTGGGATGACCAACTCTGATAGATTTAGCCCTTCTCAGCAATTCAGTGATCTAAGACAATTTCAAAAGACTCAAGATGGAATATGCTATCCACATCCAGAGAAAGAACTATGGAGTCTGAAGGCAGATCAAAGCACACTATTTTCTCTCTTTTTTTTTCTCATAGTGTTTCCCTTTTGTTCTGATTCTTCTTTCACGAGATAACTATTGTGAAAATATGTTTAATCTGATTGTACATGTATACAGCCTATATCAGATTACATGATTACATGCTGTCTTGGGGAGGGGGATAATGAAAGGAGAAAGTAATTTAGAACTCGAAATCTTACAAATTGAATGTTGAAAACTATCTTTACGTGTAATTGAAAAAAAAAACCAGAATGCTATTAAGAGGGAAAAAAAGATTGTTGCAGCCCCTAGAGCTTTTGTTTAAATACTTTATATGCTTTATAAGTTTTTTTTAAAAACTTTGTTTGAAAGATACATGAGTTATTTAGAAAATGTTTATAGGATCATTGAATCCTATAAATCTAGAGTGGGGGAGGGGAACTGCAGTATTTACAGCATTAATTTATTGATAAAACTTTAAATAGTTTATTAATTCACTTTAAAGTAATAAATCTCTTAAATGTTGAAATAAATAACATATGTTTATGAAAATAACTATTATTTTCCCAAAAAAGTGAGAATGGCATTACCTTATATAATTTTTGCAAGCCTCTCTAATGTCTGGCTTAATAGAAGACAGCTGGATTCTAATATCTGCTTCTGCATTCACTCTGTTGTGATATATTGTTTTGGCTGAAGCATATGAAGAAAATGTGGCCTCACATAGATAGGTTTTTGGAAAGGACAAATAACATGTTATTATTTTTAAAGTGGTTTTGGCCTTGTGCGCCTCCTGAAAGGGTCTTGGGGACATGCATGGGGGTTCTGACACACTTCGAGGAGTGGTACATTGAAAAGAATACTCAATCTGCAGTGAGGGTCCTATGTTCAAACTTCTGACACACTTACTTGGACAAGATGCTTACTTGTCTTTGTCTTTAGATTCTGCAGTTGTGAAATATCATAATATTGGGTTGGGGTGAGGGGGTCGAGGGTTGGAATGTTTGACTTGGTAGTGCCTGACATCTCTTATTATCCTGTTAAACTATAGGATTAAAGCTTTGTCCCCATGGGATAGGATTCAGAAAATAGATATGTCCTTCTATCCTGTTCTGTCACCTTCACAGAATGATGCAGTATAACATTTAAACTTGGGCAAGATGAGACAGGGCCAGAAAATAAATACAAATCATAAAGCTAAAATCCTTCTTTTAAAATGTGTGAATAGTCAGTTCTTAAAATCACCTGTAATCTTTGCACATTATTCAAGGCGAACTTTGAAGTACTTACCAGGGGCACTGCTTTGGTCTGTAATGCTTCTGTTGACTTGTTCGTTTATTCTGTTGCCTTTACCCATCATGTAGCTTGCAGCCCAGAGGGAAGCTCTTCACAACCACTAAGACCTTTAACTAAAATCTTTCATTATTAATCCAAACACAGAGTCACTCACAAAGGAGGCATTTAAAGCTTCAAAACAGAATATTCTGTTAAAGTGGAAGCATAGCTGAAAGGATAGAGTGCTAGGCTTGGAATCAGAAAGCCTCATTTTTATGAGTTCATATCTGGCCTCAGACATTTATTAGCTATGTGACCCTGGGCAAGTCACTTAACCCTGCTTGCTTCAGTTCCTCATTTATAAAATGAACGAGAGAAGGAAATGGCAACCCAATATATCTCCCAAGAAAATCCCAAATGGGGTCACAGAGAGTCTGATACAACTGAAATGACTTAACAACAACACAGCCGTATTTGAAAAGAGCTTTAAGATTTGCAAGGAACTTTATATGTTAGCTAATTTGATTTTCATAACATTGTTGTGATGATGATGATATTTCTATATGCATTTTACTGATGAGGAAACCGAGGCTGAGAGGTTAAGTGATTTGCCCAGCTGGTGCATACCTAAGGGAGGATTTGAACTCAGTCTTCCTGATGCGAGGCTCAGGATTCTATCCACTAGTCTGCCTATCTGCCTCGAAAGAAGAGAAACTGAGCAGGAGGACAGGATGAGGAAGCTAGACAGCTTTCTGACTGTCTCAAGCAGAACTTTTCAATTATGTTTGTCCTGGTACATATTTTGTTTGAAGTGGTGTGAATCCCTAGAATCTCAGAAAGCACCTATATTTAAAGGCAAGTCTCAAAATCAATTGATCAAATATTTATTCAAGTGCCCCTAAAACCAAATATAATTATAGACTGTGGGGTGCTGTGCTATACTCAATTATCCATAGCATGGCTTCCCTCCATAGCTAAAGAAATGAGTATATTTAAGGATCAAGAATAAAAATACCTCATGTTTATATGATATTTTAAGGTTTAAAAAGTGGTTTCCTGACAGTGACCTTATGAAATAGATTATGCAGATATTATCATCCCCATTTCATACATGAGATGACCGAAGCTCTAGAGGCTAAGTGACTTATCCATGGTCACACAGAAAGTAATTGGAAGATCGAGGGTGGGGAGGGATGGAATTGTGATTATGTCTTCTGAGTATAAAACTAATGCTTTGTCCACTCCCCTCTACCATACTTGGCTACCCTTCACAGCACTGCCTTTTAATGGTGGTCATTTGGGGATAAGGACAGCAGGAGACCAAATGTTATTTTATTTGTTGAGTCATTTCAGTCACATCTGACTCTTCATAACCCTTTTTGAAGAATTCTTGACAAAAATACGGGAAGGGTTTGCCATTTCCTTCTCCAGCTCATTTTACAAATGAGAAATTGAGGCAAACAGGATTAAATGACTTGCTTGAACCAAGGAATATGACCCTTCCTGACTCCAGATCTGGCACTCTATCCACTCTGTCACTACCCAGCCGATTTTATCAGACACCGTTTTATCTATCCTTCAGTCATGATCTTATCTATACGGTAACATTTTCTTCAATTAGATGTGTACAACACTGAATTTTCTTCAGTATACTTATGGGATTATAAAATCACAGAGCTTGATCCACAAGGGAACCTTAGAAGACATCTAATTCAACGCCCTCTTCTTGTAGGTGTGGAAACTGTGACCAAGAGAGGGTAAGTGGCTTACCCAAGGTCACACAGGTAATAAATTCCACAGCCAGGGTTTAAATGTATGTCCTATGATTTTAAGTTCAATGTCTTTTTCTTTATACCATGCTGCTTCAAGGATAGGTGATCTCATTGTCATCAATATTCCCTCTACCAGTGTAGATTACATTCTTGTGGTCCTTAGTAAATAATGTAATGAGTTAGGAGCCTTCCCACCCCTACCCAAATCACCTAATCTGGTCCAGTCTGTTCTCAATTAACTCCCTTACATCTTCAAACTTCCCAACCAATATTTTTTCTACTTCGTCACTTTATTTGAAACCTGGCTACCCCTGAGAAGGTCACATTTACTGTAATCCTTTTTAACAGAGGTTCCTTCACCACCTCCAGCTAAGGAGGTTAGACTGATATACATCTTTCTCCTTAGTACTCCTTTCAGATTATTTTTCCACTGTCATCTGTTTATACTCCCTCTCCCCATCCTCAAATTTTCTGTTTCAACTTTCTCAGTGGTCTCAGAGGCAGCAAGGTTTGTGGTGTTTGGGACTCTGGATTTCAGGTCGGGAAAACTAGAGTCTGAATTACGTCTCAGATACTTACTAGTTCAGTGACCTTTGGGCAAGTCACTTAATTTCAAAGCCTCAATTTCCTCATTTGTAAAACAAGAGTAGTAACCGTCCCTATGTCATAGGATTGCCATGAGTCTCAAATGAAATAATGTATGTGAAAGCCTTTGTAAAACTCGAAGCATTATGTAAATGTTAACTGCTGCTACTATTTCTAAAAACCTAACTAATAGTCTTTTGCAACACATTACTTAACTCTCATAAACGGAAATATTCATGTTGGTGACTCCTCCAACAGTTTAACCATGTACTTCCTTAACTTCTTCAACTCCAACATTCTTCTTTTTGCAGCTTTAACCAGGCATGTAGTGCACATAGTAAGTATACATAGTAAGCACTATATAAATATTAGCTAGTATTAAGAATAATATATAATAGTATACATTATATATTACGTATTATATATAATATACAATATAATATATAATTATAATATATAATATTATACAATATAATAATACTTAAGTATTAATGCATGATAATGGACTGACACATACCAGCATGGCCACACTTTAGGCTTGACCACATTCTAAGATTCTTCCAATTCCAAGATCTGGACTTTGCTGATTCTTCCCTCTAAGCACAATTGTCTAACTCTATTTCTAATCTGTTCCAATCTCCATACTAAACCTAAATTTCAAGTGTATATAACTGGTACATGACTCATCCCTGTTCTCCTGGTACTTCTTGCCCACTCTGACACTCCAGCTTCATTTGTTTCCATATTGTATTGATCCTATGGTGAGCCGCTTTAGCATTTCATTTACTATGAATCCTTCCACATCGACCTGCTATTCTCAACCTGTGTTATTCATCCCTAAGTTATTCATCCATAATTCCTTGTTAGTTGATTTCTCTGCTCCTAGACTACTGAAAGCTACTAGAAAAAGTCACAGGTTTAGGCTGCTACACTTTTATGGTTTATAACTTCAGTCTCAAGTAATGCTTCATTTTGTACCTTCATGATGAGTTTTTATGCAGTATTATTTTTATCTGTGTTTGTATCTTAGACTTCTAAAGATTGTAAGATCAAGAAGGCAGAGAAAATTGTTGGAATGAGATGAAGAATATTGTTACTCTTGGTTATACAAAGGATTTCTAATGGATGTATATAAAAAGCACTCGGATAAGTAGTATAAACTCTTTGTCTTTAGGATCAAGGAATTAAATCCATGTGTGCATCAACCCATATGCCTCATAGGGACAGGCTGAGAATGACAAGGCCCCTTGGCAAGTGCAGTAATGAAGGATAAGGTCAAAGGATCTCCTATCTGGAAGGATTCTCATGTCCAAAAGCAGGTGTGTGTTTTC
Source organism: Phalanger gymnotis (assembly GCA_028646595.1). NCBI lineage: Eukaryota > Metazoa > Chordata > Mammalia > Diprotodontia > Phalangeridae > Phalanger > Phalanger gymnotis. Next base: position 116,833,284 of record CM053627.1, on the reverse strand, counting down.
ACTTACCAGTTATGCACACACAAAGAGGAAAAGGTTGTGTTATAACTGAAGGAAAAGGGTCTGTGGCAGAGGATAGGATGAGTTAGTGCCTGCATATATTTATGAGTACTGTTTAATGTTATATAGATCCCTTTAAGGTTTAACAGACTTAAATTTATCGAATTTGCATATTACAAGTATGCTTCTTTCTCTGAAAGCTGAATATTTAGTGGTTAATAAAAGGTATAACCAAATGCTTACCTTATGATGCTTTCAATCTATTCTTGGTATACAGAGAGAAAGATAAAGGGATATGGTAAGAGACCAGGGTTAATGTGTGTGTGAGGCAGCTAGGTGGTACAATGGCTAGAATGTGGAACTTGGTGCCAGGAAAAACTGAGTTCAAATTGGGCCTCACACACTTACTAGCTGTGTGACCCTGGGTAAGTCATTAACCACCTCTCCCTGCCTTAATTTCCTCATCTGTAAAATCAGGATAATAATAGCTTCTACTTCCCAGGGCTGTAGTAATGATACAATTGAGATGATTGAATAGTACATTGCAAATCTTAAAAAGACTATAAAATGCCAGATATTATTATTATTATTATTATGATTGAAATCTTGTATCAATCCCAGTGACAAACTCAGTGATCTACACATATTAAGTATAATTAATGTATGTTCAATGCATGAAAATAAAAGGCTAAGGAATCTTTTAAACAATAACTCCATTGTAATAGGGAGTTACTGAAAGTTAGTGAAGAAGGGAATGACATAATCAAAGAAAAGTTAATCTATTAACTTATGCAAGATAGATGATAGGAAAAAAGAATGTAGACAAAGAGTTTTTAAAAGAAAAAAAAACATTATGGTACTACTAGTGTGAGTTAATAAAATCCTAAACTGTAAAATGGAGGTCAAAACCAATTAACAACACCCACATTTTTCCTAACTACTTAGTGGAAAGCCAAAGGCAGGCTGGTAATGTAAAGCAGAGTTAATTTGCAAACTTATAAAAGAATGGAGTGTAAGGAAACAAAGTAGAAATGAGACTTCACAGCCCTGAAAAGAATAGTGGTCTGGAAATCAGGGAACTTGGGTCACCTTAGGCAGATTACTTCCAGTCTCTGAACCTTAGTCCCTTCAGCTTTGAAAACAACAGGGCTTAGACTAGATTGTTTCTTAAGTCCCTTCCAGACAGAATATTATATGTTCCTGATTTAGAATATAATCATACAAAAGCCAAATTAATGAATAACAACTGTGAAAGCATCCTGAGCCTCCCTCTGACCCTCATTCCCTATGTACATTACATATTATAAAATAATATTGGGATGGTCCTTGAGTCTGAAGTCCTCAGCCCCACCTGAATGAGAAACCCTTTGATTAACTATCAATTCCAAAACAATGCCCTGCAATGAAATCTTACCAAAGATCTGACCACTTTCTGAGAGGAAACTGGGTCAAAGTTTAATAGGAAACTCTAGACTCCTGGAAAATGGATCACGGTGGTCTCCAGACTGAAAGCTGAATCTCATTAAGGTTATTCCCTATTTTCATCTTGACCAGACTGAATGGCCCAGAATGTGCTGACATGTTAAGTGACTATTATTCTGTTTGATGAATCAAAACTGTTAACTGAACTTTCACCTGGGATCTATAATTATATTTTGTACTATTATGTAACGTTATCACCTTAAGTTGTGAGTTTAAATGTTTTTATGTCAGAGAGATTTTCAGAGGCATAGAGAAAATTCTGTCCTCTTCTGGATTTCTATCTAAGCAGAAATGCTTAGAATGAGACTAATTTAATTAAGACATTTGTCTCTGGCAAGCTTGTGCAGGCAGCTAGGTGGCCAGGTGGATAGGGACACTCTGGGTCTAGAGTCAGGAAGACCTGAGTTCAAATTTGGCCTCACTCACTAGCTGTGTTACTTAGGGGCAAATAGCTTAAACTCTGCCTAAGTTTCCTGAATTGTAAAACAGGAATAATAGTAGCACCTGCCTTTCAGAGTTAGAGAGCCTATATGTGTGTGTATGTATGTATGTGTGTGTATAGTGCTGATCCTGGCACATAGTAGGTATTTAACAGATGCTTGTCCCATATTTCTACCACTATGCTCAAAACATAAAGTAAAGAATTTTCAACAAAATGGAACAGAAATTTTAGCTAAAGGACTTGAAGTATAAAATAGACTAGATCTACATGACACTAGATGAAAAGCAAAAAAAAATTCACCAGTTTGAGATGTTATCATTCCAGAAATTTTGACATGATACAGACTTGTACTAAGAAAATGCAGAAATCAACCAGAGTAAAGCAGATAGATCTTCAGTTAAAGGAACTGGGTTATATTTATATGGCCTCAAAATAGAAGCCTCAAGAGGAACTTAGAAACATAGAACATAATAACTTAAAAGATCATTAGTGATCAGCTAGTTTAGGGATTATTAACATTTTCTTTGTCATAGACCCCTTTGGAAATCTGAAGAAGTCTGTGGATACATCAGAATGTTTTTAAATTAATAAAATACATAAAAGTATAAAGAAAACTAGTTATTTTGGAATATAGTTATCAAAAATATTTTTAAACATTCATAGACACCAAGTTTAAAACCTCTGGTTTAGTTCAAATCCCACATTTTAAAGATGAGGAAAATGAGGCCAAGGGAAATGGAAAATGACTTTCCAAAGGTCTAATTTTTGTCTCCATAATATTAGGGGATCCTCTGTGCTATGTGAGCATCTGTTTTTCTCCTTTCAATAAGGGATTATTTAGTTAAGATTCTCTTGCTTAAACATTTGTGAAAGATTAGAAAAAAGTATTCAGCAGGGGAAGTCTAGGAGTCTCCTCCAAAGATTTGAAAGGGTTGACTTTTTGTTTGGGCTTTTTTGTTTTGTTTTGTTATACGGTCCGAAGGTCTCTGTTCACAGTCAGGGAATTTGACCAGGTTAGCTGAGATTCCTGTTGAAGCCACTAAATTCCATGAGCCCAGGTTGCACTTATTTGGTGGATAAAATTAAGAAAGAAATTTATCAGGTTTAACCATTTTTATAGAATCATCAAATTTTAACACTGGAAGGAACCTTAGAGGTTATCTGGTCCAACTCTCCCATTTTAGAGCTGAAGAAACTGAGGCCCAGTGAGGGTACCTAATGTCTATGTGGCATTACACAAGCAGTCAGTAGTAGGAATAGGATGGTAATTCAGGCTTCCTGCCTTATTGTTCTTTGTTCATTGTTCTTTCCATTACCCTGCAATAACTTGGAAGTCACTGAAAACATCGTTAGTTTATTTTTACTGGATTAATGCATTGCTGAAGTTTTCAAAAACAAACTCAAAATGTTTGCCACCAAAATGAATAAATTGGTTAACTATACCTAGTTTGTTTGAACTTACATGGCAAATTTGGAAAACAGCTGTCTTTCAAGATAACAAAATAAATGGATATGATAATGTTTGGTCAGCTGCGGCTTTTAATTTAAATGTTTAATTTGGTGCTGTTTTAGGCCCTGGTGGATTCTGCCAGGGAAGCATTTCCAGCCAGGGGCATTTTTTTATTTCTATTGTGATGCACAGTAGGGCATTTGCCAGCCTATATTTTTCTTTTCCAGTGTTAGGCATCCCATGAGCTTATCCTCTTGACATGATACTGTTTTGGCAGCACACATTTTCCAACAGACACAGTATTTTCACAACTATATTTTTAGGAGGATAAGTGAAAAAGTGAGATATCAGAGGCAGATGGAATCAAATGACTCAGATGAAAATTTGGTCCTGAGTTTCCCTCACCTTCCTTCTGATAAGTCTGCCAAAGATGGTCTACATGTATAGACATCACTTCTGCCTAAAACAGGTCTGAAGGACTTTTGGCCCAGAGGTACAAAGACATCTAGATGATCAGGTCAGAATTCCAGGCTTCTAAGAAATTCGAGGATGAAAATACATAATATTTAGAAAACTTACATGGCCCATCAATGCTGGATTTAATTCCAAGGCTTTGTCAAGTTGTCTTTTGTGAGACTTTGCCAGTGACAGAAATGATATGTGGATGGTAACAGGGATTCTCAGCTTCACACTGGAAGCAAAGTCATACCTTGGATGCCAGGCTTACTAACGGGACCAGCCACAAAGTAACATGGTAACCTTATTCATAGATGCTCCATAGAATCCCTTGCGGAAAAAATACTATTTGGTTCGGTTGCCAAGATTCTAGGGTAGATTCTAGGAGCCTCCCTGAAAACCTTGGAGAGTAGGCAGGCCTATCCATGCCACTCTTCTTTACCTGCTTCTTAGAAACACCCAGAGAATGTTGGAACCATTGGCCAAATAATTATAACTCATGTTCATAGTGCTGTAAAGTTCGCAAAGCGTGTCATATGAATTATTGCACTAGATTCTCACAAGAACCCTATGCGTTAGGTATTATTATTATTATTATTATAATTCCTATTTTATAGATGAGGAAACAGAGACTTAGAGATATTTATTGACTTACCCAAAGTCACACTGTCATTAAGTATCTAAGGT
>CM053627.1:116794807-116821196 GCA_028646595.1 Phalanger gymnotis | reverse complement strand
CAAGTCCTTCAATCCCTTAATGTAGAAGCTGCTAGATCTTGTGTTATCATGATTGTGTTTCCACAATACTTAAATTGTTTCTTTCTGGCTGCTTGCAGTATTTTCTCCTTGACCTGAGAACTCTGGAATTTGGCGACAATATTCCTATGAGTTTTCTGTTTGGGATTTTTTTCAAGAGGCGATTGGTAGATTCTTTCAATTGCTATTTTACCCTCTGGCTCTAGAATATCAGGGCAATTTTCCTTGGTAACTTCTTGAAAGATGATGTCAAGGCTTTCAGGTAGTCCAGTATTTTTAAAATTCTCTCTCCTGGATCTATTTTCCAGGTCAGTAGTTTTTCCAATGAGATATTTCACATTGTCTTCCATTTTTTCATTCCTTTGGTTCTGTTTTATAATATCTTGATTTCTCATAAAGTTGCTAGCTTCCACTTGCTCCACTCCAATTTTTAAGTTAGTATTTTCTTCAGTCGTCTTTTGGACCTCCTTTTCCATTTGGGTAATTCTGCCTTTCAAGGCATTCTTCTCCTCACTAGTTTTTAGAGCTCTTTTGCCATTTGAGTTAGTCTATTTTTTAAGGTGTTATTTTCTTCAGTGTTTTTTGGGTCTCCTTTAGCCAGTCATTGACTTGTTTTTCATGATTTTCTTGCATCACTATCATTTCTCTTCCCAATTTTTCCTCTACTTCTCTTACTTGCTTTTCCAACTCCTTTTTGAGCTCTTCTATGGCCTGAGACCAATTCATATTTTTCTTGGAGGCTTTTGATATATACTCTTTGACTTTGTTGACTTCTTCTGGCTGTATGTTTTGCTTTTTTCACCAAACAAAGATTCCAAAGTCTGAGTCTGACTCTGAATCTGAGAGCGTTTTTGCTGCCTGTTCATGTTACCAGCCAACTACTTGACCCTTGAGCTTTTCGTCAGGGTATGACTGCTTGTAGAATAGAGAATACTTTGTCTCAAGCTTTAGGGGCCAAGGGCTGCTGTTTTCAGAGCTACTTCTACCCACCAAACTCTGCCACACCAGCACTCCTCCTCCCCCAAGAACCACTAACCCAGATGGCTACCCAGATCCAAGCAGGCTCTGCACTCCCGCTGTTTTCTGCACTTAATTCCTCCCACCAGGTGGACCTGGGGCTGGAAGCAATCACAGCTGGTTCTATGGAAGCAGCCCCAGAGCTGCACCACTTCTGCACCCCCAGGATTAGGGCCGACTGCACACTCTTTTCACTCCTTTCCAAGTAGTCTTTCCACTAACCTGCTCTGTTAACTTTGGCATTTGTGGGTTGGGAAGTCTGGTAACTGCCACAGCTCCCAGGCTGGTTGGTCCTAGTGTGGCCCACGCTGGGCTCTGCTCTGCTCCCAGCTCTGTGGTGTGATAGACCCTTCCCAGCAACCATCCAGGCTTTCCTGGGCTGCAGCCCTGCTTTCCTCTGCTATTTCATGGGTTCTGCAGGTCTAGAATTTGTTCAGAGCCATTTTTTACAAGTGTTTGGAGGGATCTGGGGGCGAGCTTAAGCTTTCCAGTTGCCATCTTGGCTCCACCCCTGGTCAGACAATTTGAGAGTGGATATTGTAAGCAAAGGAAGCCACTACAGGTTCATTTTTAGGTGAGAGGACATGGTGAAAACACCCATCAAGCAGAAAGTCCAGAGCCTGTGAAATCAGGTCAAGGGATTAGAGTCACCTAGATATAAAAACAATGAGTTCTAGATTAGTGCTTTAACAAAGGGAATTGGAAAGAGAGAGTGAACATGAGACATTTTACAAAGGAAAAACTGGTAGGACTTGGTGATAACTTGAATAGAAGTAACATAATTTAATTTGTCAATTCAACCAATATTTATTAAGCACTTTATACAGAGCAGTCTGCTTTATGCTGTGGGGGAATATAAAATTGAACAAAATATAAAGTCCACCCTCAGAAGTCTTAAGAACTAGGAGTATAGGTGGTGTGCTCACCTATCACATAAGGCAGAATGTAATTAGTGCTATAGTAAAGGTTTAGGGAAAAGGAGAAGCATAAAGGAAGGAGAGAGAGCTGCTGAATGAGGAGAATTAGAAAAGGCTTCTTTAAAGAAATGTTTGTTCAATTTAATTGAATTGGGGTCATTTGAATGGTATTCAGAGAAGCCCACTAGAAGCAATTATCTGAGAGCCCTGTGTATTTTTGAAGGAAGGAGAAATGAATGACCTGGGGCAGAGGAGAGGGAAGAATAAGAATGAGAAATGATAGTTGTGGGATCCAGGTCCTATAGGAGGCAGGAAGAGGAGGACCAAGAGGGCAATCATTTTCGAAACAAAATTAAATACCTATTACTCTGAGCCTAGGGGAAAGGGTAAGAGCTAAAATGATAATTCTCTAAAATATAATAGCTGCTATTTATGCACTTTATATCACTTTGTAGCGCTTTATAAATATGATTTCATTTGATGCTTATGATAGTCACATAAGATAAGATACCATCTCCCTCATTTTATAGATGAAGAAGTTAAGGCTGTGAGGGGAGAGTGACATGCCCACTAATATATAGCTATTAAGTACCAGACACAGGCTTTGAACTTACTATATCATGAGCCATCTCTGGCATTTTTGTTCTATTTTATAGATTTAGGGGTTCTAGTAAAATGTGAATTTGTTTTGTTGTTGTTCAGTAGTGTTCAACACTTTGTGACCCTGCCGCAGTTTCATGGTGTGTCGTGGCAGCACCATCTCAAAGAATTCAGTCAGATCACCTCTCATCCAAATACAGGCATTTATTGAAATTGATGCCTCTCATGAAGCAGGTTAAGTTCCAAGAGGGACCAGCAACTTCAGAGAAAGCAAGATGGACTATTATAGGGTAAAGATGCAATTAAATAAAAAATTATAAATATTAAAAAGGCAGGAAGGGTTTGTCAAGGGATTAGGTAATAGGGGAGGAGGAGTCCCTTCTGTGGTTTGGTGGTCAAACATCCTGGTCGTGCTGCTTTCTGATTGGCTAGCAATTGTGGTCCTTTCTGGTCAAGATGAATAATTAGGTATTGTGGTCCTGTCTTGGGCTGAATGGATAATGTGGTTGTGGTTGAGTACAAGGACACATCTATTCGAATATATGAATTGAATCTGGGAGTAGTGGCTAGCTAGGGGCAGTGGCTAAATTGAGTCTAGGGCCGTGTGGTGTGGTTAAAACTAGATTGTGTGGTCAAATAAAGACATGCCTACTGTTTAGTAGGGGATATAAGGAAGTTAGAATATTGGAGCTGGGAGCAGCTTTATTAGGATTCCATCAACCCCATTTAGGGTTTTCTTGGCAAAGATATTGGAGTGGTTAGCCATTTCCTTCTCCAGCTCATTTCACAGATGAGGAAACTGAGGCAAACAAGTTTAAGTGACTTGCCCAGCGTCACACAGTTAGTAATTGTCTGAGGCCAGATTTAAACTCAGAAAGATGAATCTTCCTGACTCCAGGCCCAGCACTCTATCCACTGGGCCACCTAATTGGCCATAGGAATTTATTAGTACTTTTTTACCTAAATTGAAAATAATCTAATTGTTTAGTTTATTTGAAGCTCAAAATCTTTGGTAAAAGTATTCTTTCCAGACATCTCTCTAGGTATCTTTCCAGCCCACCCCTATACAATACTAAGAATTTTTTAAGTGTTTTAAGAACAGCTTCAAACTGCTCTTTTCCAATACATTGTTATTGAGCAAGAATGCCCGGCCGATTGAACAAGTCCATGGTTTGAAATTTGGGAGGCTTGTACTAATAGAGCTGAACTTTTCATAAAGGGTTTCCCCTTATTACTCACAATAATGCTGAGTACGACCATCCCAGCAGATATTTATCACTTTAGATACAGCAGAAAATTACAGTAGGAGCATTTCTCTGAAGAATGGGGAAAGACATTCTCCGACTTTGAGAGCCATATTAGAACTTCATATAATGAGCTCTCAGAATCCATTGCAGCATATTGTTATGTTTTTAGAGTGTAAAAGTCCTTTTTAATAAGCCATAAATTACTATATAACATTCTCTGTGGATCAACATTGGAAACAATCAAGATTCTCCCTTTCCACACAGGGTGCTCCCTGGACCTACTCTCTGGCCGGCAGTCTGTATTGAAAAGTCAGCAACGCAGCTACCATAGATTTGTGTTTCCGAAAAGAGCATGGAACAAACTCTAGAATACAAATTAGTTCCATTTTGTCAACAACTTTATTGACTGTGGCGTACTGAAATAAACAAAGCCACAGTTCAGCATTTGCATGGAACTTTGTCTTCCATGATTACAGTCTCAATTCCTGTCCTAAAATGATTTTTTTAAGGATAAGGTCACTGTCAGGGCAGAGGAAGGGCAAAGGCAGGTGTACAGTAACTGACATGTTGTCAAGGGCAATGGAAGATACTAAGGAACATTATGAAGGGGAAGAAACCATGTTCATTTGAACTAAACTCTTTGGACTATGGTAGAGGAGAGGAGATTATTCCATTTTGCTCTTTTGATGGAAGTTTCTCATAATATAAAATTCACTGCTGCATTTTCATCCTTTCTTGACCTCTAGTATTTCCCAGCTTATGATCTATGTAAGCTGCCCGTTGAGTGAGTAGATTGATGTTTTCCTTGAATAAATTCACCCATACAGAGAGAGGCAGTGACCCTCGGGAACAGGTAGAATTCTTCTTCTTCTCACGCCCCAGTGTTGACACAGTCATTTCTCTGATAGGAAAGCCAAAACTCAATCTATAGAATAACAAGAGAGCAAGAAGATCTGTGTTCTGTTTCTTGGCATTTAACTTATTTCACCAATTTTCTGACTCCAGAGACAATAATATATTTTGTACGTGTATTGTGATTACAATTGTCCAGTAGAATCCACATAAAGAAATTATTTTCATCCCCATTTCTAACTTCCTCAATCTTCTTTTCTCAAAATGACTTTTCCTTGAAATGGTGAAATATTTTAAAGGAAAATTCGCATGTTTTCATAACCTATCTCCTCACCTTTTTACAAAGCTATGATAATGATAACTACCATTTATATAGCACTTTAAGGTTGGCAAAGCACTTTAAAAATATTATCTCATTTTACCTCCTAACAACCCTGACAGACAGGTACTATTGCTATCCTCATTTTACAGATGAGGAGACTGAGGCAGTTAGAGGTTAAATGACTAGCAAGAGTCTGAGGTCAAAAAAAAATTAAAAAAAAAAAAAGAGTCTGAGGTCATATCTGAACTCTGGTTTTCTTGACTCCAGATCTAGTGCTCTAACCACTGTACCACCTAACCATACAGGTCCATAGGCTTATAGTTGAAAGAGACCTTGGGGTATATCTAATCCAACCCTCTTATTTTATAAATGAGGAAGCTAGGACCCACAGCGGTATAATGACTCACTCAAGGTCACACAAATGGTAAATAATGGAGGTAGGATTCAAACCCAGATCCTCCAAATCCAAGTCCAGTGCTCTCCACTATATACAATACTGCTTCTAACAGGAAAACTAAGCATAGGGGACAAGTCACTAGCTACAGTTTCTTTTCACTTAGCACTCAGCTATATAATTATTTGAAACTTCCTATGAGACTAAATCTAATTTCATCTTTGTATCCGTGGCTTCTAGCACCATACTTTGTACACAGTATGTTCATGATAAGAGTTTGTTGGATTATTGTTACTATTGACAATAATGAGCTGAATGCAAAGGCAGAACCTGCAATCCCTGCTGCTGGATTTCTTGACCTCAGGAGTTGTGAGCTATAGCAGGGGTAAAGATTGTGTGTCTGCACAACATCAGTATAGTGATGGGGATGGCTGGGGGTACTGGGCACCAGGCTCCCTAAGGAAAGGTAGACTAATCTACATTGGGAACCCGGCAGGTCAGAGCTCCTATGCACATCAGCAGAAGTATCAGGCTCAAGAGTTGCTGCTGCCTTTTCAACCTAGGCGAAACAGGAGTACTTGGTCTTAAACATTTCTTAACTTGAAGTTTCATGTGCAATCATTTTTTAAATTATATTACGTTATGGAAATGCTTGTTTTATTATATAAATTAAAAAAATAAATAAAAATAAAAGCGATGATCTATACTTCCCACATTTGTTGTTGAGTCATATCAGTTGTGCCCAAGTCTTTGTGACCGTATTTGAAGTTTTCTTGGCAAAGATACTGGAATGGTTTACCATTTCTTTCTCCAGCTCAGATGAGGAAACTGAGGCAAATAGGGTTAAGTTACTTGCCTAGGGTACACAGCTAAATGTCTGAGAACAGAGTTGAACTCAGGAAGGTGAGTCTTCCCAATTCCAGGCCCGACACGCCTGGACTGTGCCATCTAGCTGCCTTCTTTTCACATAGCAAGCATTTATTAAATGCTTTTTTTCTTCCATTTCTTACAGGTGACAGCAGCCGGAGGACAATTTAAATTTACTATTTCTTATGACCTCATAGGAGAGGAAGAAGATCTAGAAAATGTATTGCACATCACGATCATCATAGAGGTAAGTATACTGAGTGCCATTGGTGCAACATAATTGTTTTCTGCCTATTTGGCTCATTTAGTAGTTTAGGCAATTCTCTTATGTTAATTTTAACTTGGTAAACTTGATATGAAGCTACAAACTAACAAGAAATCTCATGCTTGGTGGAGGTTGATTCCTGCCCCCCTCCAGGTGACACAGACCTAAGATGCTAGGCAGAATGATAAGGTCTTCCTTGTAACAAATCGTTAGGCTAAGACATGCAGCAGTTGACAAATTATAGTCATTAAAACTCTATGACATTTTTTTTTGTGAGAACTCAAGTGTTTGATACAGTGTCTGGGCAAATTCTCATTTGAATAATGATATTCTTCCCCTCTAACTCCTTTTGGCTCTTGCTATTTCTTCCCTTCACTTTCTGATTTGAACTGTGCTAGAGTCAATGGAAAGTGGACTTGACCATTATGATTAGAACAAAGATTTGACTGCTAAAATTCTTAACTGGGTGTGATGAATGCAGGTTGGCCATCGCAGTCTCCAAGGATTAAAGTCATTTGTAGGCTTATACAAGAGTGTTCTGGAGTCAACTTGAACCGGCTAATTATTAAATTTTCAGCATGAGCACTTATTCCTTAAAAATCATTATAAATCAGGGCTTGATTTGCTGTTCTGCTGATTATCTAGAGTTAAGAAATTGACATAAAATGTTATTGATGCCGAGTGAATTTAAAGGTTATCATGTGTATGTTTTTCCCCAAGAGTTGGTTGTTAAACATTTACCAGTACGTAACTGGGTTTGGATATCCCCAACTCTTCTGTACACATAGTATTCAGAGCTGAAGAACACCTTATAGATCATCTCCAAATCCTTCATTTATAGATAAGGAAATTTAAACAAAGAGAGGTAAAGCAACTTGCCCAACCTAGGTCACTTGCCCTTCCGAGCTCCTCGGATTCCAAATACAGAACTTTCTCATTATATCAAATTACCTCTATATACCTTCCCTCTTCTGCCCCACATATTTTCAGACATAATCTTAAAGTTATAGAATCATGGATGATCAAAGACATGAAGCTGCTTGGGGTGTCAGAGGCCATCTGGTCCAAGCTCCTTATTTTGTAGCTGAGGAAATGAATGACTGAGGAATTTAAGTGACTTGTTCAATGTCACCCAGTGACTGGAGATCTGAACTGGGATTTGAATCCAGGCCCCCTGACTCCAGAACCAATGCTTTTTCCACTGTGCCAAGCTGTCTTCATATACAAGGTAATAAATGTCAACTTAGGAAAATTCCTAAGACCTTTCTATTCCCAGTTGTACTGTGGGATGGTAGAAAAAGCAATGGATGAGAAATTGGGAGAGCTGGTTCCTCTACTTGGCTCTGCTTATGAGTTAGCTGTTTGAAATTGGGCAAATTGCTTCACCTCTTTGGGCCTGTTTTCTTATCTCTAAAATGAGGAAGTTATTCTTAGATGACTTCTGAAGGTTTTTCTAGCTCTAAATTTCTAGGTTTCCATGAAAATGTTCTCTTTACTGCTATTTCTTGACTTCCTTTCAGATAAAAGGAGCTCTTTAGATGTAAGATGTTGAAAAGATGGTTTATTAATATATTAAGAGAGTAAGAGAAATACCTAAATTGATTGGTTGGTCGAAGTATTTTTTTCTTGTTACAATGCCTTTAACATAATGTGAACATTGGACTCTGGTGATTCCCTAGATTTTCCCCTGTAGAAAGTCATTATGACCTGTCCCCCTTTCCACACCAAGAAAGTAGGAAGATATGAAGGATATATTTTGTGGATACTTTTTGATAACAGTCTAACTTCCTACTCAACCACGGTGAATGAAGCTAGCTCTCTATGTTCTGCATTCACAAAGGGCAACAGCAGCCTGTATAATCAAAGATTAAAATTCTTTGGAATGACTTTTACCTCCCCCCTTCAACACATGCATGAGTCTTTGTCATTGTCTGTTGCTTAGGCTAATATCAAAATTATTTTAACATTCACTGGACATGTGCCAATTAATGGTAGGGGAGAAAGACAAGATGTCTGTTGAGTAAATGTGTAAAAAACATTCTGGGATGAAAATAGACAAGATGAAACATAGAGTTAGAGGTGAAATGGATCATGGGAGTATTTTTTTTTCGTTTATAGGTGAGGCTCTGAGAGGCCAAGCCTGTTTTCCAAAGGTCACACAGCTTATAAGTGGCAAAGCTGGCATCTGAGTCCAGCCCTCTGGCTCCAATCTACTATTCCTTCCACTAGACCACAAATGGAACTATTCATAAGCTATCTGTTTAAGCCAATGATGTTTTTGTCATTCTGCTCTAGGTTCATTCTTGCATGTATTTTTTAGGGAAATGGCTTACGAATCAGCAAAGCCCAGGAAGAAATCTACCTGTCACCATCTGAAGAGTATACTCATGTTGTGTTGCTCGATTCAGAATCATTTAAGGTGCATAGCACTGGATCTCGAGTCAGTAGAAAGGAATTTATGACTGTCCTGGCAAACATAAAGAGACTTCTCATACAAGCCACATACATCCTTGGGATGGATGCCATCTTCAGGTAAAAGCATAAACTACACTATGGAGACTTACCATGGGTACAATTTTATGTGGAAGCTGTCTTAAACATTGGATCAGTGGGATCCTTCTGGACTTATGTCCATGTGTGTTTATGAAATATTTTTAAGTGTTGGATTGGATTGCAGGAAGGTGCTTCTGTTAAATTTTTTAAGGTAACCTCCCAGAATTGCTTCTAATTTGTATCTTAAATCTGTATTGCTCATAGCTCCTTATTCTTTTAGAATCCACCAGTAGTGGATTGCTAGACTGAGGAACACTATATTGGGAAGCAAGATCTTTCTACAGGGTGCATTCATGTGGTATGAGATTCACTGGTGCCATGGGGCATATTTATATTTAATGGTTTATAAATTATATTTTGCTGTCTGTCAGGTCAAAAGTTTCTGCCTAGTAGCCTGTAGTCCACAATGAGAAAGAGAAGATTTTCTGATTTTAAATTTTCTAATCCCTTTATGAAAATGTAAGAATGCTCTACCATTTTTGTCTTTTAAGGAAGACCTTTTTGCCTCCTGTGAAAAATCTTTAACCCTATAAAGTATGATTGGCTTTGCTTTCCGGTTTTAAAATCATGATATTTTTGATGCAAAATTTTGAACTTGAACTGAGTCCTAATTGGATCCCTTCCCCTGTACCCACTTGACTTTTAGTAAATGTGAAAAGATCTATTGGCCACTCTGTATTCTAAATCAAAGCAAACTACATAATCAGTGATGGCCAGAAGTGACACTTCATCCTCTCCATATATAAAAGTCACACAATAGCCTTACTGTATTTCTAATACTTGTTCTTCTGTAAGAGACTTTTCTGATATTTCCCTGCCTATACTCCCTGGGTTTACTCTTCATTTGTAATATTTCTGCTAAGCCTGATCATCATTCTGTTCTTCCTAAGAAGAGAACTACAAATTCATAGGTAAGACCACTCCCAATGAACTGTTCTTTCATAGGACATTGTATTAAGAACTTGGCTGGGATGCCAAGAGGATTAGAAGAAACACTTAGGAATTAATGATTTGTTTCCCATTTAAACAGTAGAGAATATTAGCATTTCTTGGCCATACAAAGGAGATTCTTCCAGGTTCAAAAGTGAATGACGAATATATGGACAAAAAATGGCTGGTCTGGGAGGGTGGGGGAGGAGCATGTAAAATTTTTTGTCAGACAATACTTAAAAATCGTGGATTTCTTTGAAACTATCTCTAGTCTTCCCATTAGGTGAATGGCATTCTCACCAAAGTTGGTTGGTTATACAAGGTATCTCCTGAAGACAAGCCAGATAGATGACTCCTTTGTGCTACTCCTTGTTACCAAATAGTACCTCTGGGGCTCCATTTATAAAAATGGAACAGCAAGTTTTGAAACTGCTACCCACTTGGAGGTGAGCTGAGAGGCAACCTGGCTCCCATTGTGGCAGACTTGTTATATTTTATTTATCCCTGATCTGCTGGGCGAATTGAGTCATATTTGTAAAACATCACTTGAAGTGATTGCAGCTTCTCCTGCACAGTAGGCTTCTGGCTTGCTGCAGAGTTCTTTGAAAACACAAATAAATGAGAAGAGCTCAACAAGGATCAGTGTACCTGTGGGCCACCTCTCTAAACCTCTACCCTAGAAAGGCACTTGTCCTTGTATCCTTCCTGATAGAATCATTAGATAAACTAGTGAAACCAACATATAGCATTCATAGGAGTGTTTCCTCCTTTTACTACTAGGCACCCAGGATGTTTGTAATGTCTACCTCCCTCTCTAACATTTTTCATTCTTATCATATTCCAGAATATTAACCCTGAGCAGTAAGCTGAAATGGTTTCATCCATACTTTCTTAACGAATGAAATGAAGACAACTCTTCATTCTCATATTATAGTAGAAGAGCTTAACCAGCCTCTATTATTTCTGCCTTATTCCTTGAAAATAACATTTACCTTTGTGTTTTGAAATGTAACTCACACCTGGTTAGTTAAAAAGTATGGATAGAGTCCCTCCTGCTCTCTCTTAGTCTCATGCTGATCTTCACTGTTTGAAAATAACTACAAAATGGTTTCAGAGAAGAAACCTCAGAAAATGGTAAACTAGGTTATCACAGAATCATAAATTTAGGATTATACTGTAAGGGAAAAGGCAAGAGGGAGAGAGGCAAGAAGAAAGAAAGCCTTTACTAAGAGCTTATTGTGTGTCAAGCACTGTGCTAAATGCTTTACAAGTATTATCATATATGATCCTCACAATAACCCTGGGAAGTAAGTACTACACTTATCCCTTTGATATCTCTGGGGTTAGGGGCAAGGAACCCTCCTCCCCCCAATCTGGAAAATCTGCATTTAAAAGTTTGGCCCTCCCTTCGTACCAGAGAAGAAGTCTGATTTTATTTCTTTATGGGGTATGTACAGTACCTTATTGTAAAATTTGGGTTAAGTATTTGGTCATAGACTCTGTGGCATAGTCATCTGTGGCTTCCACAAAACTCCCAAAAAATTCCTATTTAATTTCTTATGTCAACCCACAAAATATCAAATCCACAAGGAGGCTGAAGGGATAACTGTATTCCCCCCTTTTTACAGTTTAAGAAACTAAGATGGGGAGAGTTTAAGTGATTTTCCCATAGTATCACAGCTAGTAAGAGGCTGAGGTCAGAGTTGAACTTGGGTTTTCTTGACTTTAGGTCCAGCAACCTCACCCCAATTTTGTAGATAAGGAAACTGAGACCCACTAAGGTTAAGTGGTTTTCCCAAGGTCGCACAAAAGGTGAAGACCAGAATTTGAACAGAAGTCTTTTGTTTCTAGAACTGTTCTTTCTGTCGTGCCACGTTGCCTTAATATGATTTTGTGTGAGTACAAACATAAGCTTCACAGGACACAGATTATCCTGACAAGATTTTATTCAACACATATGTCATGCAAACAAAATAGGCATGAATTCATTGTTCAAGATAGAGCCTGGAACATATATACAGAGATAAAATTGAAACAATTCCTTGTCCTCTAGGAGCTTACTTTTTTTATTGAAGGAGAGGGAAGA
Source organism: Phalanger gymnotis (assembly GCA_028646595.1). Taxonomy (NCBI): domain Eukaryota; kingdom Metazoa; phylum Chordata; class Mammalia; order Diprotodontia; family Phalangeridae; genus Phalanger; species Phalanger gymnotis. Next base: position 116,809,128 of record CM053627.1, on the reverse strand, counting down.
GAAGAACATGTAAACAAATAAAAAATAATTGGGGTTGGGAAGGCACTAACAAGTGAAGAGAAGAAATGAATGTAGCAGGTGATACTTGGTCTACACTTTGAAGGAAGCTAGAAATTCTAAGAGGCAGAAGTGGAAAAGGGTGAAGAGGAGGATGGAATGAATATAGAATGGGGGAGTAGGTGTGGCAGCATGTATAAAGCAATGGAGATAAGAGCTAGATTGTCCTATGTGTGGAACTTCTAGGAAATCTAGTTTGGTTAAAGCCTTAAAGGACCTAAAGAGGAGTAAAGTTCAATAAGCCTAAATTAGTAGCCATCATCAGAATAGTGTCAGTAAATATGCTACACTTATCTTTTGAGATAATTCTATCAGAACAATAGTTTCCTTGTTTTGAAGAGCTGAAGCTTTTCTTCAGCTACTTTGATCACAAAGTTAACTTCAAATCTTCAAGGATACAGACTGGACTGTCTTTTTCCTTTATATCTCCAGCACTTTGCACAGTGTTTTTGACTGACTGACGTATACCACCATTAACAGTGATAATACTCTTGTATAGATAAGGTGACTAAGATCAAAAGGAAGTTAGTCACCTGTATCATTTGAATTCACGGTTGGTTTTTCTTTTACTTCTCTGAGGAAATACAAAAGCAAAATTAACATTGTAGTTTGGAGTTGTTCCAAAGCCTAAAAGGTTTTTTTTTTAAAAATCAATTTGTCCTAGAATAAATGGTTTTATAAATGTGTGTGTGCATATGTGTGTTTGTGCAGATCTGCAAATGAGTGTGCGAATGCACATGGGTACAGATAGCCTGTATTTGTCCGAAGCTCCTAATCAGGCCATATGTTGCATCTGCAAATGACAAGATTTTGATATAGTGCCCAATATCTTTAATATCTATGTGTAATCAAGAGATCTGTGACTAGAAATGGCAGTTTGATGGTGCTATTTCTAAATCTTTTTGGAATACATTAAGCCCTTAAGTGTGCGGTGACCCAGATTAATTATAACAATTAAACCCATTTTATATTTTTCAAACTCTAGAAAGAAATTGAATTTTCAAATCCTTTTCTCATATGAATATTGCAAGGTGTGTTCTTGTATCTGAACATTTTTATTAATACAGGATTGGATTTCAGTTAATGTGAGTAGGAAAAAGCATCAAACTAAAAATGCCTGGGAGCCTAAAGGAAAAACTTTCTTCTTATTAAGAAAATATGCCCACTTGCCCTTCCATCCCTTTAATAGTGCAATAAAATCACTTGAATGTGCTTTGTCATTTGAAGAGTTACAATTTGTTTAAGATCATAAGTAATATGCACAGAAAAGGATCTTTACGTTAGCCCAAACTGGCCAGGAATGTTCATTATAAAGAGCCTAACATCCCACAATATGCCCAATAGATCTTTCCCAGTAAGAATCATAGTGGCTTATTGTTCTTATGCTAACTATGTGAGATATTGTTAAATTTATTGAACAAGACTGGAACTGTTAGGCCTGCACGGCCTCGTGGAAAGCAGGCCACCGGGGTGGAGCCGGCGCCACCACGACTGTGAAGCTGCCCAACATCCTGCTCACAGGTACACCAGGGGTTGGAAAGACCACACTAGGTAAAGAACTTGCATCAAGAACAGGACGGACATACGTTAATGTGGGGTATTTAGCACAAGAAGGACAGTTATATGATGGCTTTGATGAAGAATATGAATGGCCCATTTTGGATGAGGACAGAGTAGTTGATGAGTTAGAAAGTAAAATGAAAGAAGGTGGAGTTATTGTTGACTACCATGGCTGTGACTTCTTCCCTGAACAATGGTTTCATGTCATTTTTGTGCTTCAAACTGATAATTCTGTATTATATCTCAGACTTGAAAAGAGGGGATACAGTGTAAAGAAACTACAGGACAATATTCAGTGTGAAATTTTCCAAATTCTTTATGAAGAAGCCATGGCCTCCTACAACCATGAAATAGTACACCGGCTGCCCAGCAACGTACCAAAAGAACTAGAGAATAATTTAGATCAGATAATGAAATGGATTGAGCAGTGGATAAAAGATAACAATTGAACCTTGAGAGCACAGCATGGACTTTCAAGGTTTTCCACATGATGGTTAAAGATTTTCTTGATGATTTCTCCTTCCCCATGGAATAGAAATTAAGACAGCGTACACCAAATTTTACTATCTAGGACTGTGTTGTATAAGTAGCAGATGGACAATATATAAAGTTGAGTTATGACTAAATTTTTTTTTCTCCATGAGAAAACTGAAAAACCCCAAATACAATGAATTAGATACTAAGGACTTTTTAAGTTTAGGAATATTCAGCATTCTCATTTATTTTGGCTAACTGCTAAAGAATAAGCAAATTTCAGAAAATAGATGGAAATCTTGAATATTTGAAAGGAAAAAAATGAAGGCTAGGAAGAACTGCTGACATAAATAAAAGAGTCTAAGGATAAAGCTATAAACATTACCTTAAGTGTTCTATTGGTGGTAAATTGCCGAGGTTTTTTTTTTTTTAATCTTGGATGTTGGTTATAAATTAGGATAGTCACAAAGTAAATGGTGAGATCTTTGAGAAAATAGCAATTTTTGTAGTACAAGAGTTCACTGAGCTCTTTTGTCTATAAAATCACTGCTGATCCTAGCACTGATAATTGTCTCTGCAGAAGAGTAAGCCAATCACATTTTCTATATATGGAAGGGCAATGGCAAAGTCTTCTGTGCACCCATGGAAACTGTAAATACAAATTTATTAGTTGACTAATTTCAGTCTTGCTAAGTTTCATGAAAATTCATGTGATAATGCTTTGCTACCATATAGGTGGTGGTAATTAGATAAAATTTTAAAATATAAAAAAAAACAGACTGGAACTGTTAAGCATCGACCTAGAAGTGATGGGAAATGATTGGATAGAGTGCTGTCAATTCTGACATCAATTAACAAATTGCTATTTATGATCTCAGATAAGTCAAAATATCCTAGTATCTCACAAAATTTAGATTTGGTGAGGAAGTTATTTGCTTGCTTGTGTTTGTCCTTTGTTTTCGAAGAGGATCATGACATCAGGGAAATGATGACATGACTTGCAGTTGACTTTGATTTGAGTAAGAGAGGGCTGTGCAAGGTCACCAGCCTTACTTTCTCCTCCAGAACCATCTGGATCCAGTGACTTCATCAGGAGAACTGGCAATGACCCAGGATGCAAGGGGGGACCCTGGCCTTGTAGGGTCAGACCTTTTCACGTACTCATGTAGAGTGAGGTAACGCCTATTCAGTGAATAGGCCTCTTTAAGAAGCGAGTCAAGGTTTGGCCCCTTTAATTAGAAAAAAAGAAAACAAAATCAGACAGGGAAGGGGGGAAGACCTTCAGGGTTGCTGTTCCAAAGAGAAAGTTACCATTGACATTCACCCTAAGCCAGGAGGGCCCAAAATATAAGCCATTAAGTGGAGCTTGAGCAGGGCTCTATTGTGGTCCAAACTATGAGCTTCGGAGTGAACAGGGTTCAAGTTTTGAGGAAGGAAGGAATTAAGCAATTGCATCAGGTCAATGAATACAGACAAGCATACCATTCCGTATTGGTGCTTACATTTTAATGTCATATGCTGGCAATTAATAATGCGCTTTAAGGAAGGTCATACTATCTAGATAATTTACATCATTCTCTTAAGATGTATTCTGATTAGAGTGTTTACACTAATCTGTCCAATCCTGTCTTTGAGAGTGACCCATGTGTAAGTTACTGATATTAATATTGATTATCTGAGATTCCATGGAGCCAAAGAACTGATATGTTATCACAAAGTATTATATCGGTATCCCTGGTATACATAGTATTAGTATTGGGTTGTCAAGGTGGTGAAGGATGCTATTTTTGGCAATATGTTAGTGATATCTTTAGTAAAGTGACATGGCTAGTCTTTGGATAAGGAGGAACTGGGTTGAATCCTATGTCTGTCGCATATTGGCTATGTGACTATGGGCCAACTCAGGTAGCCTCTCAGTGCCTCTCTTAGATTACAACTTAGAGCTGTGTTGCTGATCTGCATCAGTGGAAAGTCTCCCACATAGGGAGTGCCTATACATATGGATCCCACTCACCTTTCCCTGACAGTTCAGAGAACTGTAAGTGAAGGACAGCACTCAGGAGCTGAGAGAGCACAGTGATATAATGAGCCTTCACTCACTGCTTAAATTTTGGGAATACCCATGTCATTCTTAAGCTTGATAGGTGGAAAGTAGATTTGGCAGGTCATAGGACCCTAGGATTTGGAGCAAAAATAGACCTTAGAGAGTTTCTAGTCTATTCCCTTCATTTTACAGATGAGGAAACAAAGTCCTAGAGACGTTCAATGATTTGTCCTAGAGGCAATTGGCTGGCAGAGACTTCTAGGCCTAGAGTAAGGAAAATAGTCACTTCCTAGCTGTGACCCATAACTTCTCTGTTTCTTCAGCTGCAAAATGGGGATAATAATAGAATCTACTTCCCAGGATTGTTGTATCAAATGAGATAAATTAAAAGTGCTTAGCACAATGCCTGGCACATAGGAGTCACTGAACAAACCATTTTTCCTTCCTCCCTTGCAGTGATATGTGTTTCATCAAAAAGTTTGTTTTGACCTAACCTAATAGCAGTTTTTTTCAAAATTTTAATACTCCAACTGAATTGGTTTCTATTTGTTTTGAGACTAAAAAGCAAGTATAAGAACCAGATCTCTCCTGCTCCCACTTCTTATGATCAATATATGACCTAATTTGCTCACAAAATAAGCATCACTCTCATCTTCTCTCCTCAATAACTTACTTTTTATCGAGGATAAATACTTGTCCTCTCTTACTTTGCATACCGTTCCAAAGAAAATGAGTTCCTCATCATTTCCATACATGTGCTTAGCCTTCCTTCTCTACAACCTTGCTTCCTAAGTCATCCCCTCTGCCTCCAACAATTCCAAATCTCCACTCTCTACTACTTTATTAGAAACTTTACAGAGTTCTTGTATCTCGAAAAACAAAATAAAACAACCTTGTACTGCTCACACTGCCCTGTTTGTTTAGTAGAATCATATACTCTCATAATCTTCTCAAAGGTCATAGGAATCATATGTTTAGAGCTAGAAAAGAACTTAGTGGCCATTTTTTTCAAATCTAGAAGCTGAGACCAAGAGAGGATCTGAGATCACATAATAAATGGCAAAGTCAGTATTCAAAACTAGCCCCGCCCCCAGCTCCCAAACCAATGGTCTTTTCAGTACAGTTCCAAAGTGGAATGGACTGATCTGCATGCAATTTGCTTCATATTCAAAAGGGAATCCCCTCAATAGTTAGTCACACAGTCTCCCCTTGAAAAGCTTTTATCGTTTAGTCATTTCATTCATGTGTAACTCTTCATGACCCCATTTGGGGTTTCCTTGGCAAAGATACTGGAATTCTTTGCCCATTTCCTTCTCCCTCTCATTCTTTAGAGGCAAACAGGTTTAAGTGACTGGACCAGGGTCATATAGCTAGTAAGTGTCTGAGTACAAATTTCAACTCAGGAAGACTCATCTTCCTGACTCGAGGCCCATTGCTCTATCCACTGCACCACTTGCAAAAATCTCTAGAGGTGGTGAATTTACTACCTCCCCAAACTTGTCCATTCAACTTTGCAATAGTTTCAGTTATTAGGAAGTTTATACTTTTATCAAGCCAATATCTGTCACAGAAAGTTCAATCCAATATTGTCACTATAGTTCTTTACCTCTCTCTGTAGCCAGGCTGGCAAATCCATAGAACACCCCTTCAAATACTTGTAGTGTTTACTCTACCTCCAAATCCTTTATTCTACAGGCTAACCATCCCCAGTTCCTTCAATTGATAGTTGTATTAATATTTTTCTCCAGTTCCATAAATATCCTGGCCATCTTCCTCTGAATGGACTCCAGCTTGCAAATGTCTTTTCTAAAATGTGCATAGAAATAACAATGCCATCTGTGAGTTCATTTAGTCTTTCCTTACTGCCACCTCACCTCAGTGTCGGACAGAGATGGTTTCTATTACATAGTTGTCAAACACACAGCCCATGGGCCACGTGTAGCCAAGAATATATATGACCACAGCCGGAACCAGATTAAAATCTAATTGGGAAATATAACAAAATAAATAAAAATTCAATAAAACATAAATAGTTAATATATGGCTTTCTAAGTCAATATACACCTGTAGGGATCCTTTCATATGGTTCAGTGGCCTCCATTTCTATTTCAGTTTGACACCACTGCTCTTGTGTACTCTGTGGATAAAATAGCTTGTTTCTCCCTTCGTTAATTTTTATCCAAATACTGTTTACCGTGCTTCCCCCTCTGATTCCTATATTTCTTCCCACAAGAAAACTAAGACCCAGATAGGGAAAGGAACTTCCCCAAAGTGAGTATTGTATGTGGAGAGACTTTATATCTTTATAAAGATCTTTATAACTTTATATCTTTATAACTCCACCCTCGATTTTAAACTGCTCTTACTGGAGAGTAAATAAGTACAAACTTGGATATTTTACTATTTCTGGTCAACTTCAGAACATAGCTCACATCCCATCCTGGGCATTTTACCATCTATCACATTGCCCTGTATGTACCTCTCCTACCCAAACTTACCTTCTCCACTTTCCTACCTATTGCTCTTGGATCAGTAATCATCAATACCATTGTTATTAAAAAAGGTATGACAAACAATTGCCCTATGATGTGTCTCAATCCCTGTAACTCTCTAGATGAAAATTTCCTTTCCTGACTACCACTACTTTAAATTCATTGTCTCTTGAGTCCAAGAATGGTCCTCCTTTTCTATTTGTCTTCTCAGAATCTAGAACAGTGCTTTGTAGTACCTAATAAATATTTTTTTCCAAATTTTTTTATTAGGAGTTGGACAAACACTCATAGTTTCAAATGCAGATAACAGAGAGGAAACAAGTGTAAAAGAAACCATGAATTTCTATTACATATAACTTGTTGGGTTTCTAATTTTTTTTTCATTCACTCATTCAATAAACACTTATTGAGGACCTACTATGGACAAGGCATAATGCTAGGAGTTGGAGATTGGGAGGTAAAAATGAATGAGTCCCTGTCTTCAAAGGGCTTACGTATATGCAAATATGAGGTTAGGTAATTTGGAAGAAAGAGAGCATTCACAACAAGGGATGGAATGAGGAAAGGTTTCGTGGAAGACTTAGTACCTGGGTTGAACTAGGAAGGAATATTATGATTCTGAGAGGCAGAGATGAGGACAAAGTACCTTGCTGGCATGGAAAATTGTCTCTGCAAAGGCATGAAACTGGGAGATGGAATGTCAAGTTTAGAGAAATGCCAGCAGTCTAACCAGCCATAACATAGTTTTTGAAGGGGAACTAAATGAAATAAGACTGCAAATGTCAGTTGGAGCTAGATTATAGAAGTCCTTAAATACCTAGCTAAGAATTTTTATTTTATTCTCAAGGCGTGGAAACTTCTTTAGTAGAAATGTATCATGTGCCCTAATAAGATCTGTATGAGAGGAAAATTATTTGGCAGCTATTTAGAAGGAGGAGACTGAAAGCAGGGAGGCCAGTTAGGGAGTTTAACAATAGTCCAGGGGAGAAATCATGACACCCTGAAATAGAAGGTGGTGATTTGAGAGGAGATAATTATGATACTGATGACTTGATCATGATGATCACTGATATTTTAGTGCTTAGATAGTGCAGGACTAGAGTCCAGGAAGGAGGTTATGGCTGGACATATAGATTTGTCGTTTATCTACATTCTGCACTGAAATGATATTTAAATCCCTGGAAGCTAATAAGATCAACAATAGGAGAAGTATAGACAGAGAAGATGGGATGAGGATAGAGAAATGAAGGAGAACAAATGATGATGGAATACAGAACGGGAATAACTGATCTGATGGCATAAAAGAGCTAAGCAAGAGCCAAGTCATTAAAGCCGAGAAAAGGGAATATTAAGAAGGATGGTGTGGTCAGAAGTGTTCAATCTACAGAATGGCCAAGAAAAATGAAGGCTGAGAGATGGTTATTGTGTGGATTCAGAAATTGAGACAGTGGTTTCAATAGTGATACTAGACCGAAGGGATTTAAAAATGAATGGGAACATGCAAATCTGAGTTAAAGGCTAGCATTTATATAGTGCTTCAAGGTTTTCAATATGCTTCATAAATGCAAGTCATTTTATCTTCACAAGCCTGGATGTGGATGCTATTATTATCCCCATTTTATAGATAAGGAAACTAAGATAGAGGTTAAGTGTCTTGCCCAGGGTCACACAGCTAGTAAATTTCTGAGATCATATTCAAAGTCTTGTCTTCTGGTCTCCAGGTCCTGCAGTCTGTCCACTGCACCAACTTTACCTTTGAAGACTGGCTCATGACCTGGATTCTCTGATACTTCTAACCACATTTCCAGTAGATTTTTGAGGAAGAGATAGTCATTCTTCCTGTCAAAATGAACCAGTCTTTTTGTGCTCTTGCTCTCATCCTCTGTCTCCTTTAGTAGCTTTAACTATCAATCAGTACATTTCTTTCACCTTCATTTTGGCTTCTTAGCCTATAAACAAGCCTGCAACATCCCCACCTTGGTGAGGGGCGGAGAGAAGCGTTACTTGACCCTTTCATTTCCTATAACTCTCCTCCCTTTCAATGCTGAAATCCTAGAATCATCTACTTGGGCAGCTAATGTGGCACACTGGTGCCAACTTGTCAGGGATATTCTACAAACATTCTTATTTGGGGATGGGGTGGATCAGAAAGGACTCTGAGGTCCTTTTTGGACTCTGTGAAGTTTCCAAATTAAATATCATTAAAGCATTGTCCAGTAGCCAAAATGGGTAATCTTTGCCCTAGAAAAGGTTTCCACCATAATATTTCTTGTCTTTACTGCTGTAGCATTACTGTGGGATCTAATGGTAAGTGGTGGGGTTTGAAACAGAATACAAAATAATGAGCACCAATAACGAATAGAAATAGGAAATGTTTTTTAAAAGGTTCATTAAGAGCCTAATATCAAGGAAACTTGTGGTATCGAACAGAACAAATATTAGTGGCCAAAATGATTTTCCTAATGCAAATTTGGTCATGCTACTGCTCCACTCAGTAAAAGCAAGTGGTTTCCAGGTACTTCTGGGATAAAATATTAACTTCTTTTTTGGCATTGAAAGTCCTTAACCCTTATCCCAACCTACTCTTCAGGCCTAATTGTACAGTTCTCTTGTCCATGCACATCACAATCTGGCTAAGTTGGCTTTCTTGCTACTCTTCATACATGATGCTACATTTCATATTTGGGTGTATTCCACAGGCAGTTCCCGCCCCCCCATGCCTGGAATACACTCTCTTGTCATCCTATGGTTCCTTAAAGTTTTACATAATGCACAACTTTTTACAAAAAACCTTTCCTGATCCCCCCCCCTCAGCTAGACAAAATTATTGTCTAGATGTATTTTGTATGTAGCTATATAACATCTGTACTGTCCTACCCTGCTAGACTGTAAGCTCTTTGAAGGTAGGAGCTGTTTTCTCTTTGCCTTTGTATTGTCAGCAATTAGCATAGTACCTGGCACATAGTAAGTGTTTAATAGATGTTTGTTGATTGACTAATTAGTAGAAATCAACATCCTGTGAACGGTTCTGTAAAGAAGAAGTTGTGAGTAATCTTCATTCCAATACCAGGGCATGGTATCAGGGCATTTGATCTAGCTCCAATACTCGCCATGTTAGCTAGTGTCACTTTGCCCTTACACTTCATCACATAAATATATCTCGTTTGTATTTGGAAGTCAGAAACAGTAATAATTAGCTTATGTATTTGCCTTAGTTGACAAGACTTGGATAGTTCATTCATTTCCAGAATTCAGGGCACCATTACTGTCAACATTATGGATTTAAATGATTGCAGTCTGACAAAGAGGAATGGAAATGACCACATTGAGAGGGGAAAAAAATAAACTACAGTTTTCTTCAACGGGTAACACTTAAAATTGTTAAACACATTAAAATCACATTTACTAAATAGCAGAACCTAATGAACACTGGAAATTCAAATGGAACACTGGAAATGCAAATGTGGAATATTATTGGCTAAGATGCTTATGTGTAGAGATTTCTCATTGTTCAAAATGGTTGTGCAGATTAAGGAAAGGAACATCTGTTCAAAAGGGAAATGAAATTTGGCAGTTTGCTGGTGGTAGTTTTCCTTATGTGTCTTTATTTGAAATGTTTGTCTTAAATTTTTCTTTCTTAAATTATTTGCCTTTAACGTGCTTCTACCTGACTCATATCCAAAAGGGTTAGGGATAGACACTGGGTGAGGAAAGTCCATCTAACAATAGTAAGTTAATACTTTCTCTGTAGCTTATAATGTTAGAGGCTTGCCTAAAGCAGTGAGAAATCTAATGACTTGGTCACACAGCCAATATGCGTCAGAGGAGGGACTTGAACTCAGATCTTCCTGGCTTCAATGGCAGCTTTCTATCTACTACTCCATGCTGCCACTCATTTATAAAAGCAGGAAGCATCACTCTGGAGGTTTGAGTTTTGAGAGCCTTTTGGTTCCCTCCTTGCTTCTGGACAATAGCAGATCTGAACGCTTCCCAGACCTTCCTTTTGTACCTCCTTTTCGGAATGGAGTTTAGATTTTAATCTTTTTTTCCCTGTTAATGCCTTTTCTTCCTTTCTCCCTAGAGATACAATCAGCCCTATATTTTTCTCAGTTAGCTCATTGCTTACAGGCAATACAATGGCCTTTGTGTCCATGTGGCATCTTTCTCTAGTTCATGGAGATTATATAAGATGAAAAATTATTAATTTGTTAATAATGGCTTGGATTTCCATTGTTGATACCTTGGAAAATTCCTAACATTTCAGGCAGAGATTTGGCTCTATAGCCTAATATAAATTTAATTTTTTTAAAAAAAAATTTAATGCCTATTGATTATATATCCTCTAAAATTATAGGATTATATCTAAGATGCCTGACCAAATTGGATGCCTCATGGTCAATTTGACTTTATTTTGCTCTTGTCACAGTTGTTATGGTAATTAACTGCATGAACTGTGAAGCAATTGAATTGGACCATAAAAATGCCCAAAACTTGACCATAACATAGAGCATGTGACCATTCATTATGGGCATATAAGGCAGTGATTTCATAAGGACACCAAGCAACCAACAGTTCCTTCTTAAGAATAAATGCCTAGGGCTTCTCAGGTTTACCTAATATTTAAGCAAGTCTACTTTATGTCATACAAATAATTTACCTTTAATTTGCCTCATTTCATGAAATGCATACAGTGTACATTAGAGATTATCTGTCATTTAGTATGTTAGGTATTTTGTTATTTTTGAATGCTCCCTTTGACTCTCCAACCTCAAAGTGACCTCTCTATCATGAAATGTTACTGAAGCATTTTGTCTGGTAAACGACTTTTCTCTACCATGTATTACCTTTACTATACTTATCTGTGTATATGCCATACTCTACATCATAATAGATGATAAGGTTCTAGAAGGTGAAAATTGCATACTTTTTTGTTGTCTTTGGGTTGCTAACACCTCTTGAGTAATAGATTTGGTTTCATTTCAAAGTACCGATTTAGCTAAAGATGGAGATTCTCATCCATAGAGGTTTGGCAATTTCCTCAAAGTTTCTTTAGATGTAATTCATGACACTAATAAAAAATATAAACTGGAGTGAGTCCTAAAGTTTTTCCCCTTCTAGTTCTAGCAATAGTGATGGAAAAGGGAGAAGAGAATGCTAAAAATTGTTGTTTTTAGATTTTCCTATAAACATCAATTTAACTGTTAGTATTCTAAAAGTGAAATGTTTGTTCTATGACCTACAACATAAACTGAAGTCAAGGTGAGTCAGCCAGCATTTGTTGAATTTGTATTTGCTTGGCACTGTGCTAAATGCTGGGATATAAAGAAATGCAAACCTACTCTTTACCTTCAAGGAACTCAAGAGGGGATAAGGAGGATCTCTGCATGGGGGATCGTAGAGAAAGTCCAGTTAGTCAATAGTACAACCTAGAGAGGAATGAAGACCTGGTTGGTCTTATCAGCCAATCAGAGGAAGGGGCCACAAGGGTAGAGGGTACTTCTAGTATGGGAAGTCCAGGGCTGAAGTGAACTTCCAGGGTTAAGAAAGTCTGGAGAGTTAGGTATACACACCCTGGAGAAAAATTAAAACATGATGATGACAGTAACTGAATCTTGACATTCTCACTATAAATTAAGCCAAAAGATAAAAATAAATAGAAGCTGGGTGGATAGCTCACAGGTTTTTCTTGGAGAGCAACAGAAGATGGGAGAGTAGGAAGAAGCAGCACAACACAGTTTTTCCACATCTAGTCCAACAAAGACATAAAAAATTCACCATACCACATCATAACCAGAAAACCCAAAGGAAAAAAATCACAAGAAGTCTTTTTTCCAACTCAGGTTGGCATAGGAAGATAGAGATCTGCAGACACTAACGGCAGATTCAAACCAGAAGGGTATAGAACTGGAGCCTGGGACTAGGCACTAGGGCAAGAAGAGCTAGAAATGATAGGCCTTAGGCTACGTACTAGCCAATGAGTTGGAACAGAAGCGAGTAGCAGTGATGTGGCTGTGACTTTAGAGTAGGCTCTTATATTCTCACCCAACTCAGTCTGAGAACAGCAGCTGATTAATGAGGAAAGGGAGCCCAAACCAAGTGGGAGCCTACATTTTCAACACTCTAAACCTGAAAAGCCATGAAACAATCTACTGAAACTCAAATCAGGGGCAAAATCTCAGTTGTATCAACCAGACCAAAATTGGGGTCAGTGATCAGACTTCATTCTATATTAGACCTTTTGGGATCCACTGAAAGCCTGCAGTTTCTTTGCCAGAGCTATCCCTGAAATTCTTATTTGTTTGTTTGTTTTTTGAAGGGGAGAAGGGAGGGCAGTTGGGGTTAAGCAACTTGCCCAAAGTCACACAGCTAGTAAGTGTGTCAAGTGTCTAAACTGGATTTGAATTCAGGTCCTCCTGACTACCAGGGCTGGCACTCTACTCACTACACCACTTAGCTGTCCCAATATCCCTGAAATTCTTGAAGAACATAGCACTCAATACCCAGAAAAAATAGCAGCAGAGCCAACAAAAATACAAAAGCCTCAGACCGTACCTCTGGGAATGCAAAGAGCATGACCCTAACACAAAATCCCAATTCATAAAGTAAGACTGGAAGAATGAATAAACAACAAAAAAAATCCCTGTCACAAATAGCTGTTATGATTTCAGGGACATCCAAAATAAAAACCAAGAAGAACAGAATGACTCCAAAACCTCTACAAACAAAACTCCAAGAAGAGAAAAACAGCTTGGGCAAAAGTTCAATTAGAATTCCTGGAAGAGATGAAGAATTTTTTTAAATAATTTTCTTGCATCATTCTCATTTCTGTTCCCAATTTTTCCTCTACTTCTCTTACTTGATTTTACAAATCCTTTTTGAGCTCTTCCATTGCCTGAGACCAATTCATATTTTTCTTGGATGTTTTTGATGTAGGATCTTTGACTTTGTTGACTTCTTCTGGCTGTATGTTTTGATCTTCTTTGTCGCCAAAGAAAAATTCTGTAGTCTGAGTTCTTTTACACTGCCTGCTCATTTTCTCAGTCAAGTTCTTGGCTTTTGAGCTCTTTGTCAGGTTATGACTACTTCCAGAGTGGAGAGTGTTTTGTCCTAAGCTTCAGAGGTTTTTGTGCTGCTGTTTTCAGAGCTACTTCTATTCTGAGGTGGCATGATACTCCTCTCCTGGCCTGTGAGTGCAAGCACTCATTTCTGCTATGTAACTACCAGGAGGACTCCCTCTCCACAGCCACCCCAAGGTCTGCCACATCAGCACTCCTCTTCCCCAAAGGACCACCAACCATGACCAGGACCCAGATCCAAGCAGGGCACAGAAAGAGAATGCTGCCTCAGTGCCTGATCTTGCTATGATCAGCCACTTGATTCCCCCAACTGTCTTTGGGCCTGGAGCTCTGGAAGCAGCTATAGCAGCTGCAGCCACCTCTGCCACCCCAGGTCTGAGGCTGGCTCACATGCTTCTCTCACCCAGGTCCAACAGTTTTCCCACTGACCTGCTTCATTGTCTTGTGTTTGTGAGTTGAGAAATAGGGAAACTGCCACAGCTCTGAGATAAACAATTTTTTTTAATTTTTTTATTTTTAGATTGCAACAAACAGTTCTACATAATTTTGGGTTCCAGATTTTCTTCCCTCCCTCCCCACCTCCCTCCCCAAGAAGGCATGGAGTCCCATATAACTTCC
>CM053627.1:116777743-116794307 GCA_028646595.1 Phalanger gymnotis | reverse complement strand
TTAAAAAAATGACAATTGGGTTAGCCTGGCATAATCCATTTTTGATGATGCCATGCTGAGTGTTTGTGATCACCAGTTCCCTTTCTGGATGTTGGTCAATAAACATTCTGGCATTTCCAAGACAAAGGTCATTTTCCTTGACAAAGAAAACAAAGGAAAATAACAATTAAGCATCCTGGTCTTTGGTCAGTTATCAACCCCTCCACCCCAAGGAAAATTCCTATCCCTTCTTTGATCCTTTTTTATCTCCCCCCCCCCCCGAAACTCAAAACAATATGTCTTTGTTGTCTCTATTCAGTCAATCCTTAGTTAACTAAACACTAATTAAGTGCCTACTGTGTTCCAGGCACTATCTTATATTTCTCCTCCTGCCATTTTCTGTCCAGTTAAACATAGAAGTACAACCAACAGAAGTTGGTTGATGAGTTCCCTATCAATGGAATTTTTTCTCTTTCTTTATTCAGAATTTTACTTTCGCGCATCTTCCAAGCCTCCCAGTCCAACTTCCCCTGAAGAATTTCAGGAAGAATCTTGAATTTGTTTTTAAGTTTTTAAAATAAAGCTATCCTTTATGTTCCCTTTCTCTGTATTACACTCTTCCACTCCTCAACATTTTGACAAGGGTCAAATCTCCCCTGCTCTGCATTATATACCTTTTTTTCCCATTGAAACTTCTCTTCTGTTTCTTAAAAACATTTCTTGTTGGTTGAAGGAACATAAGGAATATATTATTTTGGGAACATGAAAAGCATTTGTTGACTGTCTCCTACTAACCACAACAAAGAACTCATGCATCTTTCTCCAGAGACTTAAAACACCTTCTGCCCTATATGACTCCTTCTGGCTGGCAGGGAACTGCAATCTTCATTTCTTGCATGCCCGTATATAGTCCACTTTGGTGGAAGGTTATACCATAGTGGAGGGAATGGTTGGCCATCATAATCATTTGCATATTTTGGTGAATCCTAAGTATTGTACATTTTTCCCCTTTTTTGCTCTCATAGTGAAAACCAATCTTCTGCTATAATTAACATTCTTCCAAATTACCCAAATACTTCAAATATAACCACAATTATAATAAGCTTGTTCAGTAGGTTAAAGCATAATACTAACAGGGATGAGACTGTTCATTGGTCCTGCATGGGTCAGCTAACTCTGCTCAGATCCATAGCTACCATTCATATGCCCATATCTAGCAAAGTGCCTGGCAAAAATGTGCTATTAATCATGGGGAAATTGGGTGCAAAAATGGTATCAGCGAAAATCCATCCCCATCACTGGTAAATAGCGTATATGAGAATAAAACAGTAGCATCTTAGTAAGAACGGTATGTTAACGCATTGTAAATGTCATCCAAATTTTTTCTTGTTGCTGTTACAATTGTTGCTATTATGCAAGTACCCAGATCTGAGCCCTGGGTTCCATATATAATATTAAAAATTATTTTTTATTGATTTATCTGATTTATCAATATTATCATGAAATTTTAGAGGTTCTTAGCTTGCAAGTTTGATAGTCCTCAGCACTGTAAAAATTAAGCCTTTCTTCCCAAATTCAAAAGTGGACTAAAATGCCATTAATTAAATCAAGTTTATGTTAAAAGGATTTTAAACGGTTCAACAAGTAGGTTTTATGCTCATGTGTTAAAGAACTGTTAAAAAATCTAGATGCCTTTTGTTTCTTTTTGTTTAAAGAAGTTACTAAATATTTTCTTCACTTATTTTTTCATCTCATTTTAGCAGTCAATGAAAATGTGTGAAGAAAATATCTTTTCTTTTTTAATAAAAATGAACTAAGGCAACTGGATTTTTGTTAGTGGTTGTTATCATGTGGGCATGCTAACTAACTGTTGAAATATTTTTATTTCAATAATAGCATTTGGTCCACTTTTAAATTGGATCAAAGATATTTAACTTTTTCAGTGGTACCAGTCTCAAAAAGTAAACAGGTAACTTTGGTAAACAGATCCAATTAAAAATTATTTTTATCTAAAGAACATTTTAATTGGTCAGGACCAACAAGACTTAATTGAAATAATGCTATTGGTATACAAAAGTATCGATTTCCAATGAGGGGCTGGATGGAGTGAGTCACCATATTATAGGCTGGTGAACTTGACTTTGATTCCTGACCAAATTCCAAAATATATTATTAGAAGAACGATTTGTGGGCATTTAAAAAGGAAATGGTGAAAAAATAAATGAAGTAAAAGTGGTTATCACTAAGAGCCTTGCTGGCTTCATCAAGTGATGCCAAGCTAAACTTATTTACTTTATTAGCAGGGCTACTAGACTGAGAGATGACGATGATGACAAATAACATTCATATGTTGCTTCAGGCAATGTGCTAATAAGCACTTTAAAATTATCTCATTTGATCCTCATAACAATCCTGAGAGGCAGGTACTATTATTATCTCCACTTTACAGATGAGAAAATTGAGGCAAACAGAGGTTAAGTCATTTGCCCAGGGTAACACAAGTAAGTGTCTGAGGAAAGATTTGAACTCAGTTCTTCCTGACGCTAGGCCTAGTACTCTAACCATTGTACCACCTAGCTGCCCCTGGTCAGAAGAAGGCCATAGACACAACTAGATTTCAAGAAAATATTTGACAGTCATGTTCTTCTTGTGGTTGATACAGAAATATCCTATTATAATTAAACAAATTTGTGACCATTTAAATGATGATAGCCAAGGAGTTTTCATTTATGGACCCATGTCAACATGGAGGGAAAATTCTAGTGAAATATCCCAAGTACTTGTACTTGGTCATATGTTATTCAGCATTACTTGAATAAAAGCATAGATTTCAAGTTAATTAAATTTTTATATAGGAAAAAGATAAGAGGGCTAGCCATCATTTTAGGTGACAGGATCAGTTTCCAAAACAACCTTGACAGGCTAGGGAAGGAATTTAATAAGATAATATTTAATTAACAAAAATGTAGAGTCTTCCTCTTAGGTTCAAAAAATCAATTGCACAGGAATAGGACTAGAGGAGAAATGGTTAGACAACAGTCTACATGAAAAAAAACAACTATGATACAATAGTGGGATTTTCTATTGAATAAATCTAAGGCAATCTTAGGTTTTGTTAAAGGAAGCTGCATTAAACTACATGCAGTTTGAGAAAGGCAGTAGTCTTGCTGTATTCTTTATAAAAACCACATCTGAGAAACATGGACATTGCATTAAAAAGCTAAAGCATATCCTGATGAGGGCAATTGGAATGGCAAAGGACTGGAAATATAATGTCTTTTGAGGACTGGTTGAAAGAACTAGAGATGTTTTAACTAGAAGAGAAAAGACTCAGGGAGTTATAGAATAGCTATATTTGAATATTTAGAGGGAGAACACATGAAAGAGAGTTGCTCTTTTTCTCTTCAAAGGGCAGAACTAAAGAATGGGTGGGAGTTATATAGACATAAAATTATGGCCTGTGTAACTATTGAGGTAATAAAATAAGGGAAAAATCTCCTAGCAATTAGAGCCATTCAGAATCTCAATGGTCTGCCTCAATAGGTAGAAAGTTCCCCTTTAATGGAGGTTTTTAACCAGAGACTACCTTACCGTTCTCAAGTATATTGTAGAGAGGATTTTTGTGCAGTTACAGGTTGGACAAGATAATGTTAAATATATTTTAACTCAAATTGTTTGAGAGCTGTTGCAATCTGATATCTGAAAAAATAATAATAATAATTTTCTTGGTTTCTTTTGTGACATGTTAAAGTAAAACCACTGATTAAATATTTCTTTGCCCTACATGGTCTGCTTTGAAAATCTACAAGATTGTAATCAGGAAAAAATGAAGCTACATTACCAGTTCTTGATGCCAAAATACAATTGTTGTGCTGTAATCCAAAGTGGCAATATTTTCTGTTATAAAATCCCTCCAACTGTTTCCATTTCAGGCCACAAAAATAATACATAATCAGAGCTGAAGTATATAGCCACAGGACAAGAATGGACCCCCTGCCTTTCATAATGATTTGGCAGTTTTCTAGGAGCACTTTAAACTGACCAGGCTTTTCTTAATGTAATAAATATCAAGAGCTTCACAAACAATAAATAAATGTTCACTTGTCTTCCTACTCTGTTGAAACCACCACAAAGATAATTGCCCTCGTACTTAGTAGACCACAGCTATACTACCAGGTCAACATGTGAATCCTATGAGCTTCCATTTTATGTGTTTTCTAAATGTATTTTTTCTCTCTATCCTAGGTTGAACTCTGTGAGTCTTGAATCAGCTGTGCCATATCCCACTGATGGAGACCTTGCAGACGCAGTAGAGCTTTGTCAGTGTCCTCCAGGGTATAGCGGCTCCTCTTGTGAGGTAGGTTTTTAAGGAGAGTTAAAACATTTTATCTCAAATACGTTCTGACTAGGCTATAGGCTTATTGTTTCCAAGAATCTGTTGAGTTATCCCATCATATGTTATATACAAATAGATACATTTGAAAGCATAATATTTGATGTTTATTTTCCCAAAACAATGACTCTCAAGTTTACATTTAGAATATGTTATTGAGATAACCATTCTTTTTTGCCGTTACACTGGAATCCAATTCTGGAAATACATGTCGTTTCTTTAAGAATTTTATGAGCCTACTAAATCATCTCTATACTGTTAAGCAATATGCATGCAACCTAGGACTAGAAGGCCCCAGAATCAGGGGCCATTTCCATCTTAACAATTAGAGGAACTTTACCTTTCCTGCTCTTCCCCAGTCCATTCTATATCATGTTTTCTCTGCTTCAGCCCCAAATAAATGTCAATGCATTTCCTAAAGTGCAAACTGATTAGAGGCTCAGAAAACATTAGATTGAGGAGGAAGATCTTACTTCAGCAATTTTTCTACAGCCTTTCTCATTTATATGGCAATGATATTCTGAAGCACAGGGGTTGTTTATTAGAGCACCTGAATATTTTAGATTATACTGAGACTGGTATGTTCTTTTATAGCATGCATAACCCCTCCTCAAAGCCCCAACCCAGTAACCTTTGAACGTATCATTTTTTTATTTATTCTTGTAGGTTCTTCCCTTTTATGCATTTTCTTTCTAGAGTAGTGTTGAAAGGCTGCCGAGTATACTTAGACCCCAAGCCTGTATAAACAAGCATGAAATCTGCCTCATTTTCCCATATGCCTTTGTCCAAAAGCATAGTAGGGCATGGTTTGAGGTAAATGAGAGCTTAAATCTTTCAAAACCCTTGCCTGCAAGGAAACTTTCCCTAATGCCAAGATGTTCCACTTCAGGACACTACAAACAGAATGCCATTTATACAGGTTTTGTAGGCATTTTCTTGTCAGCTCCCTTATTCTTTAAAATACTATATGTTTCTGTATGCTAGATAGTCTTAAAATTATATTCATGCCAAATGTTTTGTAACTGGAAAACCACAGGAAATTTGTAGTGATGACCTGAGTATTCAAAAGCCCATAAATAGAAAAAAAATAGATACAACTTTGTTCTGCCTATCTGAATTTGCCCTTATACTAGAGGGTATATTTTGAAGACTCTGTGGTATAATGAGAATGTAATGGATTTAGATTCAAAGGGCTTGTGGTCAGTCAATCAATCAATCAAACAAATAACAAATATTTGTTAATTGCCTACATTGAGTAGTGTCTCATTCCCTTGAGGCAACTGATTCATTCCTTTTATTTGTATGCCAGTTGTCTCACTCAGAGCCAGGTAAATAATAGGGATTAATAATAATTAATAAATGCATGTTGATTAACTGATGGATCAATGTATATGATTTAATACAAAATAATGAAGCTCATTCATGAAAACAATAAGCACCATAGGAATTCAAAGGAGGGGGTTGGGGGTTTGGGAAAGCCTTCAAGGAGAAAGTAGGCTTGAACTGGGCCTTTCAATATGTAAGATTTGCATATATTGGACATTAAGGTTATGTTCTGTGGTGTGGCATGAGCAAGAAAATTGATGAAATCATATATCATTAGAAGTATTGAAGTTATCTAGCTAGCAAGTTAAGAGACTTTGTAAAAATCTCATCTTTCTTGACCTCTTGGTAGTATCTGATAATATTGATCACCTTCTCCTCCTGCAGTCTCTCCAGGTTTTTGTGATACTGCTCTGTCCTCATTCTTCTCCTAACATTTTGCCCCTTCTCAGTCTCCTTTCCTGGTTCCTCATTCATGTTATGCCCACTAAACATGAGTATTGCCAAGGTTCTTTCCTTGGCCCTATTCACATTTTCCTCTACGCCTGGGCTTATTAATCACAGATCCTTGAACTGTCCCTGCCCCTACAAAGGGGTCTGTAGATAGATTTCTGAGTGTCTGTGAATTTGGATGGGGAAAATAATTTCAACGTTATGTATTTCATTTGTTATTCTATGTGTTTATTTTATGCATTTAAAAACATTATTCTGAGGAGTCTGTAGCTTCCTCCAGTCTATAAAGGGGCCTATGACAAAAAATAAAAATAAAAAAGTTAAGAACCCTTGATCAACAATATCTCCTTTGGTAAATTCATTGGCTCCCACGGGTTGGTAGTGGAATTTTTTAGGGACCCAACAGGGTCATCACTTACCAATCTGGGTTCTTGCGGAGGGGTCAGTAAGGAGTCAATTAAGAGTAAAGCAAGTAATCATTTATTCTAGATAACTAGGGCAGATTGCAAGATGGATGGCAAGCTATCCTGAGCATGACATAAGAATCTCCATATATAGAAATTTTTAGGGCAGTATTCACAAGCCAAACATTATTCGAAATAACATTGTATGAAACGAAGAAAGATGGCTATTCATAAAATACACGTGGCTATGCAAAAACAATAGTATACTTGTTAGAGAAAAATGTATATTCTTAGCTACAAGAAATAGGTAAGGGAACTATGAGAAATCTGCCCAGTGGACCAGAGAGTGAGAAGAACTTTCCCAGAACTATGGAATCCTTCACCTTTGGCAGCTAAGACTTTTAGTACTAATGGCAAGCATGAGATGCTGCAGAACACTAAATGCTGCAGCTGTGTCCTTCAGCCCACTTACAATAAAGTAGCTGAAGTCAGTATTCCTTGAAACAGGGCAGTTCATGGTGCAATACCAAGGGAGGTTGGTATGGGATACGAAGGCAAAGTTAGCAAGGATACCGCCTATCTCTCCTTCCACTCACACAACTGCTACGCTGGTGCAGATCCTTCTCACCTCTCACCTGAACTACTTAACAGCCTTCTAATTGGTCTCCCTACCTAACCTGACTACTCACTACAATCTATCCTCTATTCAGAGTGAGTTTCCTGGTGTGACTAGAGGGGCAGCTAGCTGGTATAGTGGATAGATCACCAGGAGTCAGGAAGCTTCTTCCTGAGTTCAAATCTGGACTCAGACAGTTACTAGCTGTGTGACCCTGGACAAGTCACTTAACCTTGTTTGCCTCAGTTTCCTCATCTGTAAAATGAGCTGAACAAGGAAATGGCAAACTACTCCAGCATTTTTGCCAAGAAAACCCCAAATAAGGTCATGAAGAGTCAGACATGACTGAAAATGACTGCACAAGGCATGACTATATTCCCTTCACCAAATAAACTTTGGTGTCTCTCTGTTATCTGCAGGATAAAATATGTCCTTTGTCTGGAATTTAAAGCTCTTTACTGCTTGACCCCTTCCTTCATTTCCAGTCTTCTCTTGGTAGAAACTCTTTTACTACAAGCCAGCTTACATTGACCTTTTGCTGTTCCTCACACAGGCTATTCCATCTCCAATCTCTGTGCCTTTTAATTGGCAGTGCCCAACATGCTCTCCCTCCTCACCATCAATTCTTAAAATCCCTGGCTTCCTTTAGGAATTACATCAAGTAACATCCCCTCTAAAAGACCTTTCCTGCTCAGCCTAACTACAAGTACCATCCCTTCAGGTTACCTTCTAGCTATGTTCTTAAAAAAAAAACATGTAGTTTTAGAGTTAGAATG
Organism: Phalanger gymnotis; assembly: GCA_028646595.1. Classification (NCBI taxonomy): domain Eukaryota; kingdom Metazoa; phylum Chordata; class Mammalia; order Diprotodontia; family Phalangeridae; genus Phalanger; species Phalanger gymnotis. The sequence goes on along the minus strand of CM053627.1, from coordinate 116,786,363 downwards.
TGAGATCCTTGAGGGCAGAGAGACTTTATTTGCCTTTTGTTGTTTCCCCAGGGTTTAGCACAGTCCCAGGAACAAAGTAAGCATTTCATAAATTTGTTTAGAATGGAAACTTTCCTTTCCTTTTGAAGCCAAATTTCCACATAGAATGTAAGTTCCTTAAAGACAGGGAGTCTTTTCATGTTTGTATTTCTGGACCCTAACTCCGGGCTTAGAATGCTACAGGCTCTTAATTAATACTTTTTGAATTAATGTGCTTAATTTCCAGTGTACCTGATTTAAAAAAATGCGTATCTCTAATGAAACAAATATATGCAACATTTTGAATAAGTAACAAATCTATTATAATCTATCCTTTCAGGGCCTTCTTTTTCAATTTACAAGTGGAAAAAAGTTGCTTTTCCAATATTTCTCTTATTATTTTGTACTTTTGTTGATTTGTAACTTTTGACCTTCCAGGATTATAATATGCAACAAATGTAACTTCTATCTCGAGAGGCAGAATCATGAAATGGTTCTAGAAATAGAAAAGATTTTAGAAGTTATTCAGGCCAACTAGCCTTCCAAACCTGTATTTTCAATTAATCAATATTTATTAAGTGCCTACTATGTGTTGGGCACTATGGTAAGCACTGGGGATACAAAAAAGGCAAAAGATAGTTGCTGTCCTCAAGGAGTTTACAATCTAATGGGGAAGACACCATGCAAACTGACATATACAAAGCAAGATAAATAGGAAGTAATAAACAAAGAGAAGGCACTGGAATTAAGAGGGCTTGGGAAAGGCTTCCTGTGGAAAGTGAGATTTTAGTTGAGACTTAAAGGAATCCAGGGAGATCAGTAGTCAGGGCAGAGGAGGGAGGGCATTCCAGGTATGGGGGAAGAGCCAGAAAAAAATGCCTCCTCACAAGAGATACAGTATCTTGTCCATGGAACAACCAGGTGGCCGGTATTACTAGAACTGAGAGCACGTGTTGGGAAGTGAGGTATAAGAAGACTGGAAAGAAAGGGGGCTTTGAATGCCAAACAGAGCATTCTGTATTTGTTCCTAACTGCAATAGGAAACCTCTTGAGTATACTGAGGGGAAGAGGGAACGTGATCAGATCTATATTTTAGGAAAATCACTTTAGCATCTAAATGGAGACTAGATTGGAGAGAGGAGATTCTTGAGGCTGGCAGATTATTACAGTAGTCCAGGCCTGTGACGCAGCCTGCCGTATAGTGGTGGCAGTGTCAGAGAAGAGAAGGGATCGTATTCAAAAGATGTTGCAAAGCTGAAATTGACAGCCTTTGTCAATAGCTTGGATCTGGAAGGGGCAGGGTTCTGAGGGGGTGGTAAGTGATAGTAAGGAGTTCAGGATGACTCCTATAAATTCTGAGCCTGAGGGACTGGTACGGTAGTGTTACATTCTACAGTAACAGGGGAGATAAAGGGTAGGGGCACAGAAGGAGAGTTTCAGAGGAAGGATAATTTGTTCTGTTTTGGATTTATTGAGTTTAAGATGTCTACTAGACTTCCAGTTTGAGATGTCTTAAAGGCTGCTGAAGACGAAAAGTTGGAGGTTAGCAGAGAGATTGGGACAGGAAAGGCAATTTAAGAATCATGAGCATGGGGTGGTAATTAAATCCATGGGAGCCTATGAGATCACTGAACAAGTAGTGTAGAAGAAAAGAGGACCTTTGATGGAAGTGTGAGGGACACCTAAGGTTACAAGGCATGATATGGCGGCAGATACCACAAAGGAGACAGAGGAGTGATAACATAGGTAAGAAGAAAACCAGGAGCTAGTGGTATCCTAAAAACTAAGAGAGCAGATACTAAAAAGGAGTGATCAAAAGTGCCAAAGGCCTCAGAGAAATCAAGGACAATGGAGATTAAGAAAAAAGTCATTGGATGGGCAACTAAAAGATATTTAGTAACTTTAGAGAGAGAAATTTTATTGGAATGTTAAGATAGGAAGCCAAAGTGTAAGGGGTAGGACAGGAGAGAACATGGAGGCACCAATTCTAGATGGCCCTCGTAAGGAGCTTAGCTACAACGGGCATATGATAGATAGCAGGGATGGAAGGATGAAGTGAGGGATTTTTCAGAATAGGGGTGATGTAGCCATGTTTATAGGCAGTAGAAAGAATCTGAGGCCAAGATGTCTTAGATGCCTTGAACAAATTCATAAAGCTAGTTTGCAAAAACAAAACAACAGAACGAGAAGCCTAAGGACCTCCTGATTCTCAGTCTAGAGGGATTGTTTTTCTCCTCTGCAAGGCTGTTAAAAATGTAATTTTCTATGATTACAGCCTTTATCAGTATTGCCTTTATCAGATTTCATGCTGTCTTGGGGAGTGGGGAGAAGGAATAATTTAGAACTCAAAATCTTATAAAAGTGAATGTTAAAAAATTAAAAATAAATATTTTTTAAAAATGTAATTTCCTTGAGGATAGAGTTTTTTTTCCATTTTCTTTGGAGTTCCACAGGTCATCTAGTATTCTACCCCAAAAATAAACTCAATGAATGTTGGCTGTCTGAATTATAGGGAGAGAAAACAGAATGGCTTGATGTATGTAATCTTAAAAATTAACAACCAATTGGCAAACATTTATTTTACATCTACTAGCCCCTGGCACTGCAATAGGAGATAAAAACAAAATGAAGCAGTCCCTCTTCTCAAGGAACTTAGCTTCAGTTGGGTGAGACAAATATGTATATGCATATTCAAGATAAATAAAAATAAATACAAGCTAATCAGGGGAGAGGAGGAGAACATTAGTAGCTGGGAGAACAAGAAAGGCCCGATTCAGAAAATGGCACTTGAACTGAGCAGAATTCTAAGAGGCACAGGTGACTGACGGACAGTAGTAGCCAGTACAAAGCCATGGAGATGAGAGATGGAGTATCATGCATAGTAACAATCTAATATCATGAATAATAATAAAGCGAAGGTCAGTTTGTCCTGGACAAGAAGAGGTAAAAGGAGATTAATGAGTCATAAAGCTGTAAAGGTAAGTTAGGGTCAAGTTATTTTAATCAAATTCAGTATTTAGCAGGGGAAAACAAAAAGGCTGCCTACCCTCCTAACAAAAAGAAAAGATGAAAAAAAGAGAAGAATACAAGAGATTAATACAAAAATAAAATGATAATGCAAAGCCTTTTAGTCATAGCTTCAAACATTTCACACAGTAAAAGAAACACTTCTGACAGCATGTCTACATAGTTTATTTTGATGAACACATTTTGAAATTAAAAATCTCCTCTAGTATCTCTTCTAGTTTTTTTCCCATAGAAAATACCTCATTTCTAAAGAATATTCCAAGTGGTTATATCTTTCCCATGGATGTGATAATAATTAGCAACATCTCTCAGGTGGAAAAATGATTTTAGGAGAGTCAAATGGCCTGTATGGTAGACATGAGAAAAGATACAGTATTAATCTCTGTTTTTATAAAACTTGTGTAGAATAAGGATTCTTTGCATCAAAGCGCTTGCATACATACTGGTCATTTGAAGTATTCAAATTCTTTATGGCCTAAGAAAAATCTTAAAAACATATGTTGTCCATAATACTCTCTGGGAATATGTATAAATATATGTATATATATATATATATATAATCAAAAAGTCTGTTGCTAGGTATATCCCTTATAATTATGGAAAAACACATGGTATTTATTTTCCAAATTGAAGCTAAAGGATAAATCTATTTCACAGAAAATGGCCAAGAATTTGAGTTGAGGTCTCCATTTAAAATAAATTTTTCATTGCTAACGCAAAGTGACACTCTGCTGTCGTTCAGTAATTTTTCAGTCATGTCTGACTCTGTGTGAATCCAATTGGGGTTTCTTAGCAGATACACTGGAATGGTTTGCCATTTCTTTCTCCAGCTCATTTTACAGATGAGGAAACCAAGGCAAACAGGGTTAAGTGACTTCCACAGGTTCACACTGCTAATCAGTGTGTGAGGCCAGATTTGAACTCAGGAAGAGGAATCTTCCTGACTCCAGGCTCAGTATTCTATCCTCTGTGCCACTTAGTTGTAGGTTACTTTGTGTAACCTCAAAACCAGTAATGACATTGGAGAAAAGAAAATGAAATATACATCCTTTTTCATGGCAAAGAGACAGGAGGAGGCTAGGGTGGGATATTCTCTTCATTGTCAGATACATACACCATATAGGGTGTTTCTTAATTTAAAATGTGTGTTCTATCTGGATTTGGGGGAAGGGAAATTTTTCTTCTAAAAATGACTGTGACATAAATACAAAAGGCATCAATAATTCTTTTAAATAGTAAAGTCTTTGAGAAACTTACAGGGGATAGAGAAAGGAGGGAGAGGTAAGCATAAGACAACATTCTGTATTCACAAGAAAAAAGTTTCCTAGGTAACGCAAAATTACCATGGCTATTCTGGAGTAAAAAACTAAAAGCTCATTGATCCTATTAAAATATTTATTAAACACATTTTGTGGTGTGAGGTGTCAGTCAATATCATGAATATAGATCTTTTAGAGCTTCTGATCAAAAATGAGTAAAGTGGATGAGAACAAACATAGGAAAGGATAGGCAAGAAACACTATGTGATTTGCTTTTAAGTAGATACATAGAATGAAGAAAATCAATCTGTGATATATGAACAATCATAGCAGTGTAATGAATGAAGAGGACATATTCATCTTCAGAACACAGTTATAGCAGGGAGAAGCACAGGGTGAGGGAAGGTCCATTCTTCTACAAATAAACAAAGAGAATTCCAAGAGAAAGAATTCTGAGTTCCTGAAATGAAGAAAGTAATAGGAGAAGGGCATATCTGAAAAAAAAAGTTCCATTGGACATGGTCAATATAGTAATTTGTTTTCCTTGAATATACATATAGTTTATTTTTTAATTTTCTTTCTCAATTGGGTAGGGGTAGGTGGGAGAGAAAAGGTAGGTTTTTGCTGATTAAAAAAATGTAATTTTTTAAAAAGAATCAATCTCGATAGGGAGAGGAACAGAAAGTCAGTCTCAGAGACTGAGGTTCATTACATTTGATTTTTAGTGAGACTGAAGAGTCTTTCGTTTGATTATTTTTCCACCCTGCTCTATCAGTATTTTGTCTTCTGGCTCTTTACTAGTCTGTACTTCTTGCCTTGAAACTGTCATACTTCCATTCCTCATTTCTTTGCTTTACTTTATCATTTCAGAAGAGAACTCATTCTAATGCTTCCTCTAATTTCACACCTGCCAATAAAACTAAGGTCAGTACAAAGCTTCGAAATCAGGAGTAATAGCTCTATAGTCATGATTTAATAGCTTTTTCCACCTGACAAGTCTGTTTGCTGAATTGGGTTGCTAAAAATTTCTTGGTATTCAACCAAAAAAAAACCCCAAACAAGACAAAAACTCTTTATAACCGTCGGTTTGACAGATATGTTCTCTCTCTCTTGTAGTCTTGTTGGCCTGGGCATAGGCGAGTTAATGGTACGATTTTCGGTGGCATCTGTGAACCATGTCAATGCTTTGGTCATGCAGAGGCGTGTGATGACATCACAGGAGAATGCGTGGTAAGTGTGCCTGCCTTTAGAGACTCTGATTGACAAGGCTGAGATCTGCTCAATATACCCCTGCAATTGAATGACCACGTTTGGGACCTCAAGTATTTGAGGAAAGAAGTGTTTTGACAGGAAAGATCTTTATGTTGAACTGCCTTGCAAGTTAAGAATGCCCTTGTATCAGGACGTAGTTGGTTTGACAAATAAGCAAGAAGAAGAGTTTATTCATATTAGTCTCAAATATTGAAACAGCATAAACAGAAACATAGATGATATGAGTGATGGCAGGGATATATATATACCTAAGGTTCTAATATAAGATTTTATTCCCTTCCTCAACTGGTCTATTCTATTCAAGTGGTAAGTCATCTCTTGTACCCTATGATGACAGGGAAATGTAATAATTGAAAGTGGTATTTTTGTGAACCAGATTGATAAATATGTTTAATTAGGGTCTGCTGTGTTGGTTGTTATTTTGTTGGTTTTTTATTAAAAACTTGAGGACTGAACTCAATACATAGGAACATAATTTGTTGTTGTTGGTTTTTTCCAAAAATCTAATGTATATTCACACTAGCTGCCTACTTACTCAACAATTAAGTCCATGCTATTATCCAGAAAAATTCTACCCAGGACTGAGCTCTTTCTATCCCACTAAGAAGCCTTTTGGTTTGGTGAATTACGCTGAATAGACTGCTCTGATTAACTCAAGGGCATTTTAGTTTTATATTGTCTGACATGGCATGAAGCTTGAAACAACATTTCTCATTTCATTAGTCTTGCAGAAACACAATTTGAGCCAGTGCCAATTTAGCAGTATATCATACTCTCATTTCCCTGCAGAATTTCAGGCAGTCTCTGTATTGTCTGTATTTCTTAATGTTCTCTCTTTCTCTAGCATTTTCCCCCTACTCTCTCACTTAAAGAAAAACTTCTGGGAAAAGTCCAAAATGAAAATTCAGAGGTTTTGAAATGTAATTTGGCATACAGGTTTATTGATGTTCTTCCTATGTCTCCTCATACAAGATTATGTTTAATTGCATTGCAGTATAAAACAAAATCCTCTTAATTTGTGGATCAGTAGGTTTTTCATGAATAGAAACGTTAAATCATTCTCACTTTAATTATACTGTAAGTCTTTAAAAAATACCTCAGGAAAAAATATTCTAAGATTTACCTTTAAATGCCTCATTTAAACGCAATAGGAAATACCCATCCCTAACCTACAAAGAATTAAAATTACCAACATTTCTATAGTACTTCAAGGTTTACGGGGCAAGCACCTTCCTCACAACATCTTGATATAGAAAGTATAACAATAATTGTCTCCGTTTTATAGATGAGGAGTCTGAGGTTCAAAGAAGATCGTGGCAGAAAATTGAATCTTGAGTCAGAGAACCTGGATTTGAACCCTGCCTCAGATATGTATTACTTTGTGAATCTGGACAGGTCGCTTGGCCTCTGTAGGCCAATTCTCATTTATTTTTTTAAATTTAATTTATTTAATATATTTAGTTTTCAGCATTGATTTTCACAAGAGTTTGAATTGCAAACTTTCTCCTCATTTCTACCCTCCCGCCCACTCCAAGATGGCATATGTTCTGGTTGCCTGGTTCCCCAGTCAGCCCTCCCATCTGTCACCCCACTCCCCTGCTATCCCCCTTTCCCTTCTTCTCTTGTAGGGCAAGATAAATTTCTATGCTGCGTTTCCTGTGTATCTTATTTCCTAGTTGCATGCAAAAACTTTTTTTTTGTTTTTGAATGTCTGTCTTTAAAACCCTGAACTCCAAATTCTCCCCCCTCTTCCCTCCCTGCCCACCCTCCCCAAGAAGGCAAGTAATTCAACATAGGCCACATACGCATCACCATGTAAAGCCCCCCACAATACTCATGTTGTGAAAGATTAACTATGTTTTGCTCCTTCCCAACCTATCCCCGTCCACTGAATTTTCTCCCTTGACCCTGTCCCTTTTCGAAAATGTTTTGTTTTTGATTACCTTCTCCTCCCGTCTTCCCTCCCTTCTATCATCCCCCCTGTTTATCTTCTTCTTCCTTCTTTCCTGTGGGGCAAGACACCCAATTGAGTGTGCATGGCACTCCCCACTCAGGTCAAATCTGACAAGAGCAAGACCCAATCACTCCTCCTCACCTGGCCCCTCTTCCCTTCTCACAGAACCGCCTTTTCTTGCCTCTTTTATGCAAGATAATTTACTCCATTCTATCTCTCTCTTTCTCTCTCTCTCAATATATTCCTCTCTTATCCTTTAACTTGATTTTATATATATGCATATTCCCTTCAGCTACTATGATACTGAGGTCTCATGAATGATACACATCATCTTTCCATGTAGGAATGTAAAGAAAACAGTTCAACTTTAGTAAGTCCCTTATGATTTCTCTTTCTTGTTTACCTTTTCATGCTTCTCTTGATTCTTGTGTTTGAAAGTCAAATTTTCTATTCAGCTCTGGTCTTTTCGCTGAGAAAGCTTGAAAGTCCTCTATTTTGTTGAAAATCCATATTTTGCCTTGGAGCATGATACTCAGTTTTGCTGGGTAGGTGATTCTTGGTTTTAATCCTAGCTCCATTGACCTCCAGAATGTCGTATTCCAAGCCCTTCAATCCCTTAATGTGGAAGCTGCTAGGTCCTGTGTTATCCTGATTGTTTTTCCACAATATTCAAATTGTTTCTTTCTAGCTGCTTTGCAGTATTTTCTCCTTGACCTGGGAGGTCTGGAATTTGGCAACAATATTCCTAGGAATTTTCTTTTTGAGAAGGCGATCTGTGGATTCTTTCAATTTCTATCTTGCCCTTTGGCTCTAGAATATCAGGGCAGTTCTCCTTGATAATTTCTTGAAAGATGATATCTAGGCTCTTTTTTTGATTAGGCTTTCAGGTAGTCCAATAATTTTTAAATTCTCTTTCCTGGATCTATTTTCCAAGTCAGTTGTTTTTCCAATGTGATACTTCACATTGTCTTCCACTTTTTCATTCCTTTGGTTCTGTTTTATAATTTCTTGATTTCTCCTAAAGGCACTAGCTTCCACTTGCTCCAGTCTCATTTTTAAGGTAGTATTTTCTTCAGTGGTCTTTTGGACC
>CM053627.1:116746508-116777243 GCA_028646595.1 Phalanger gymnotis | reverse complement strand
TTTTTTGGTTCTCCTTTAGCAAGTCATTGACTTGTTTTTCATGGTTTTCTTGTATCACTATCATTTCTCTTCCCAATTTTTCCTCTACTTCTCTAACTTGCTTTTCCAAATCCTTTTTGAGCTCTTCTATGGCCTGAGACCAGTTCATGTTTTTCTTGGAGGCTTTTGATGTAGGCTCTTTGACTTTATTGACTTCTTCTGGCTGTATGTTTTGGTCTTCTTTGTCACCAAAGAAAGATTCCAAAGTCTGAGACTGAATCTGAGTGCAATTTTGCTGCCTGGCCATGTTCGCAGCCAACTTACTTGACCTTTGAGCTTTTTGTTGGGGTATGACTGCTTGTAGAGTAGAGAGTACTTTGTTCTGAGCTTGAGGGGATGTGCTGTTGATTTCAGAGCTATTTCTATACAGCCAGCTCTGCCACACCAGCACTCTTCCTTCCCCAAGAACTGCCAACCCAGACGTGATGCAAATCTTAAGCAGGCTCTGCACTCCTGCTCTGATCAGCCACTTAACTCCTCTCACCAGATGGGCCTGGGGCTGGAAGTAGCTGCAGCTGTAGTTCTGTAGCTGCCCCACCTCCTCTGCCCCAGGGCAGTGGCCCAGCCATGAACTCCTTCCCTCTGTCACCCCAGCTTTTCCCACTAACCTTATCTGTTGTCTTTGGTGTTTGTGGGTTGAAAAGTCTGGTAACTGCCACAGCTCACTGATTCTGGGAGCTAGGGCCTGTTCTGCCTGGCTCCTGGTCTGGTTGGTCCTGCCGCCGCCCATGCTGGACCTCATCCAGTGACCATCCAGGCAGTCCTGGACTGGATCCCTGCTTCCCTCTGCTATTTTGTGGGTTCTGCAGTTCTAGAATTTGTTCAGAGCCACTTTTTATAAGTTTTTGGAGGGACCTGGTGGGGAGCTCACTCAAGTCCCTGCTTTCCAGCTGACATCTTGGCTCTACCCCCCCCTCCAGTATTCTCATTTATAAAATGATGAGGTTGTAGTAGGTGATCTCTGAGCTCTCTTCCAGCCCTAAAATAATGATCCTATTGCTTGTCTATTGCCACAAAATAAGTAAGTTCCAGAGTCATAATTTGAACTCAGGTCTCTTGACTCCAAGCCCTGTGATATCCCTGTCTCTCCATGCTGCCTCACAAAAATATAAGTATTATATTACCAAATTCAGAACAATGGCCCCAGGAAATTCTTTGTAGAATTAGTTAGAAAGGGATTAGTTAATAATGAAAATGCAAAGCTGATTCAACACTTCCCAAAGTATATCCATGATGATAGTCTGCTTCAGATATAATCTTCCTGGTAGATTAAATTGAATAATTTAACACACATATTAAACATCTACTAGCATCAAGGCATTGTACATGGGGATGCAAAGAGAAGAAAGAGCCCCTGTCCTCAAGAACCTGACATTCTACTAGAATACATACAAAGTTGAATACAAAAGTAGTGTCATGACGGAACGCGTAATAACAAATGAGGGACGTGAGAAAAGGACTCGAGTATACAGAAGGTGGCACCTGAGCCATGCATGGAAGGAATCTAGTGATTCCACGAGGCAGAGATAAAGAGGGAGTGCATTCCAGACATAGGAGAACACTTGTGCAAAGGCAAGAAGATAGAAGATGAACTATCAAAGTATGAAGATAGCTACCAAGTCAGTTTGACTAGACTGGAGAGTGTGGATAGAGGAATAATATAAACTAAGACTGGAAAAGTAGGTAGGAGCCTAGATTGTGAAGGGCTCTAAATTGAAGGCTGAAAAAGTATTTGTTTTATCCTAGAGGCAATAGAGATCCAGTGATTATTTTAGGAGAATGATGTGGTTAGATCTTTGCAGAATATGAATTTGGCAGCTAAGGTGATGATGTAATGAATTCAGGTAGCGGTTGTATGAATGGAGAGGAGGGGACATGTGAGAAGGATGTTGTAGAGGGAGGTTGTACTTGGCATCTTGGGAGAAAGAAGAGAGAAGAATGTTGCTGAGATGGGGATCCAGCATGCATGGGAAAATCGAGCATCGTATGCAGAGAAAGAAAGCAAGGAGTGGTTCATCTAGGGTATTTTCCTATGATTTTTAAGTGCCCTTTAAGTAAAATTAAAGTGGAAAGAATACATTCTGCCTAGGTAAATGCTGCTATTCTGTTTGGATCATTAGATTTCTGGTGTGATCCACAAAGAGGCCAATGTTTGAGTACTCAGAAAAAGAAATGTTTCACATCAAAGGTATTCTTACTGTCAAGATTTACACAGCCTTTTGGATTCTTATTATTATTCATGGTGGCTTTTTCAATGATAGAGAGGCATTTTACTGATAGGCTGCTTTTTCCCCCCTTTGAAATATGTTTGGAGATGAACTAAAATATACTCATGAGTTAAGATCAAAGCCCAGATCAGACCCATATAAAAAATCATTTTAACTACTATTGCAAAGTAGCTTAGGATGCTTTCAGAGCCTCAAACTATCCACACAGGAAGATGATAATATCACTTCTCATTCTTCCATTGATATGTGTGATGGACATTTTGATAGGTCTAGTGAGATCTGGAAATACCTCTTGCCTGAGGTTTGGTTAGCAATTCATCCTTTCCCAGTATTGATGTTTATTTCAGTAGAAGCAGGTCACTACATTGTTTCTGCAATCACAAGGAAACTTGAATATTCTATGTTGTTTCTACGTTGTCTCCATTGCTTTTAGCGTGATATTCAGAGGATCTGAGAAGTTGGTGTATGCTATTTCCACATTTACATGATTTCATAATTAGAAGTGAAAAACATACAAAATAAACTGGGACCCTCAATTAAGCAAGTTTTCAACTGAGCTTTTAAAATGGGCCACTTAAACAGGAAAAAAGGAGGCAACTAGGTGGCTCGTCAGATAGATCTCTGGGCCAGTCACTTAACCCTGTTTGCCTCAGTTCCTCATCTGCAAAATGAGCTGGAGAAGGTAATGCCAAACCACTTTATTATATTTGCCAAGAAAATCCCAAATGGGGTTACAAAGAGTTGGACATGACTGAAACAACTGAACAACAAAAGCAGAGAAAGAATACTCTTGATTCCAATGACCCCTTTCAAAAGATCCCATTAGGACTCTATAACCTTTCTGATTTACTAGTTACAGTGAAGGGCAAGGAAGAGCTGGGTTTGACCCCCAGCTCTGTCACTACTCATGTGACCTTGGGCAAATTATTTAACCTTGGGGGCCTCGTGGACTAAATTGCCTCTACAGCTTTCAGGAATAAATTCACTATCATGCCTCAAAAGTGATAAACATAAATATTTGTGCCCATTACTCTCTAGGAGGGATTACCTCAACATAGGCTCATGTCTACATCTCATTTAAAGAGTATGTACCTGTGTATGGACTTCTCTAATTATCATAACAAATTATTATACTTGGAGGTAAATAAAATTATCCCAAAGGATAGAGCTTCAGAGTCCTCTAAATAATGCACCCCTGGGCCCCCTCTCCTTAAATGTTACCCCTATTCCACTACCCTCCAGCCAAATCTTTCACCTATCCTCGTCACTGGATTACTACAATAACCTACTAATCAGTTTCCCTGTATCCTGTCTACACTCCACCTGCAGAGATTCTGCAGTCTCTACTCTCTACAATCCATCCTTAATTAATAAACTGATATTCAGAAAGCACAGGTCTAACTGTTCAAGAAACACCAGTGGTTCTCTCTAAGCCCTTTACAATCTGGCTGCAACCTGTCTTTTGAGGCTGATTGCATATTATACACACGCGCACACTCTCTCTCTGTCTCTCTCTCTCTCTGACCTGCTAGGTGTTCCTTTTCAGAGGTTGTCCTACCTTCTGAGAATGCTCTCTCTCTCTCTTCATATCTCCATTTTGGAGTCTCTAGCACCCTTCAATGCTCAGCTCAGGCGCTCCCTAACAGAAAGCCTTTCCTGATCACCCAAATGTTAATGTTACTCATCCACCACACACCAAAATTAACTTTGCATTATTCTTCAGGTATAATTTTTCTTCCCTGGCCTAGAAGAATGTAAGTTCCTCAAGGGCAGAATTTCTCATTTTTATTTCTATGTCCTCAGTACCTAGCCCATAGTCATCATTTAATGAATTCTTGTTTATTATTATCTGGACTTAGTCATCTTAACTTGAACAAGCTAAATAAATAATTAAATTGTAAACCAATAGAGATGAAGTTGGTATAAAATCTCTCTAGTATCAATTGTAAAATATATTCATATAGATTTAAAGACACATGTAATAAAACTCTTGAGAATATATTCTAATAATGTTGTCCCTAAGTGGCCATTCTCTTCTACAAGTTCATTGGCTTTTGCTCTAGACATAACGGCTATTTTTGAACACTTGAAAAGGAGGTTAGAAGGAACAAATCTAAAAAGAAAAAGCTTCTCCCACCCCTGCCCATTGCCATAATGCTATGCCCAATGAACCATGAGCCATAAATTCCCAACCTTAGTATGGAGATGAGTGAGTCAAGGAGGGCTTTTCAGCACTAAAAATGGTAGACAACATTTCTATGTCCTAAACACCCAAAGGGTTTCAATGTCAGAAGTGTTTCTAGACCTGTATAGTCCAATTAAATACTAAGGTGGTGTCAACCTTAATCTAAACACAATTTGTTATACAGCACTGTAATTTAACTTTGGAGGCACCTTCATAAAATGCATTAAATTTTAAAAAGATGTTTTACTTTAGAAATTCTCCTACCTTTTATAATGAGTACATTAGCGACCTCAAGTTGAAGATTATGTGTTACCAAAAACACATACGTTTTGATCTCCACTAAGAACATACAAAATTCCTTTTTGTTAATAGGATTTATCCAGATTCTAAAACACATTACCTCAAATACCACAGAAAGCCATAAATTTCTGCCAAAATTGAATTACAACATAATGGTTTCATTTAGCTTCTTAAGAAAATTTACTGATCTTTGCCATATCCTGACACTGACTTCAATATTCCATCATTCTTTATATATCACCACCTCATTTTTATAATCATCTAAAATTTTCTGTTTCCTCAAGTAAAATTTTCCCTTTCCTTCTCAGTATTTTAAAGCATTACAAAAATAATTAAAGAATCGTTAGCAAACCATACTTAGGATAAAAAAGATAGTGATGCTTCCAGCAGTTAATGCAGTGGCTGGAATGTAATAAGGATTTAAAGGCTTGTCGACTTCCAGATAGGTAATATGAAGTGCCACTTCTTTAGAAACTTATTTTATGTAGGCATATAGTCTAGGATTCTATTGTCAATAAAAACTATTGTTTTTGTTATTATTCAGTAATATCCAATTCTTCACAACCCCATTTAGAGTTTTCTTGGCAAAGATACTGGAGGGCTTTGCCATTTTCTTCTTCAACACATTTTACAAATGAGGAAACTGAGGCAGAGTTAAGGGACTTTCCCAGGGTCACACAGCTAGTAAATGTCTGAGGCTAGATGTGAACTCAAGAAGATGAGTCTTTCTGATTCCAAGCCCAGTGCTCTATCCACTGCACCACCTAGCTGTCTAAACATAAATGAAATCATCATTATAACACAGAATTATAATCTAAATAAATGTTCTATTCAGATCTACAAGTAAGTAAACCCTCTCTAACCAATTCATTGCCTTAATATAAATGATCAAAACTGCATAAAATGGAAATTTGTATAACAGAAGAAAATAATGAATTGATGCAATTTTTAAATAAAAAGGTATCATTGTGACAAAATTATCATTTCCAAGTTGAATATTAATTTTCACATCTGTACTGTTTTACTCCTAGAGTATTAACTATTAAGTACATAATAGTTAATTTTTTCCCTGCCAAGCTACAGACTAGGTGACTTAATAGATCCATTTGGAACACTAGTTTGATGGTTTTTGTCACCAATATTATAAACTCTAACATATTTTCCCCCTTAGGAATGCAAAGACCACACAGGTGGTCCACATTGTGATAGATGTCTTCCTGGCTTCTATGGTGATCCTACTAAAGGAACCACTGATGACTGTCAGCCTTGTGCCTGCCCATTAAACATACCATCTAATAAGTAAGTAACAAGACTTATCTATGTCATTATTTTGACAAACTGTTACTAAATTGTGTTATGGTTGGTGTGGGGGGGTGGGGGAATTGAGGGTTAATGGCAAAAAAAATTCTATTCTCTGTTTTCTATATGTACAAATGAATTGTGATTTTTTATTTTTAAACATATATTACTTTGGTAATTGTAAAATTAACTTACAATTCTGAATTTATTTTTTATCTTAAATATTTTAAGGAAATATTCAATTGCCTTTAAGTAGTTTATTATATGTGTATGTATATATATATATATATATATACATATATATATATATATATAGAGAGAGAGAGAGAGAGAGAGAGAGAGTTCTTTAAGTAGTTACTAATATTTTTCAAAGTGGCACATAAAATTTCTGAAGAAAAGCAAATTCCTTGGGACATCTAAATTATGGCACAGATTTTAGTCTGAGTTTAACTAATCAAAAGAATTTTGGCTATAAAATACCTCATTTCAGATTATTTCTGAACTGATGGTTTATGAACAAAAATTTCCATGTTTACTTGCATCACCACTACCAGTATATTTCCTGGTCTGGAACAAAATCAAACTTCATTCAATGTTTCCAATTAAAGATAAAAATGACCACCTATTATAGAATAAATAGCATTAGTTGGACTGTTGTGAATAACATTCACTCAAATACCTTTATCTCCAATAAGAGAATCTAATTATTAGAACTTCTCACAGGGATTCCTAACCATTTCTTGTGTTATGAACACATTATTCCCAGTGGCAGTCTGGTGAAGCCTTTGGAGCCCTTCTCAGAATAATGTTTTTAAATGCTTAAAATAAAATACTTAGAAGTACAGAGGAAGCCAATTATATTGAAATACACTTATCAAAATATTAATAACAGCAACAAGAAGTTCCCAGATTATACGTTAAGAACTGTTAGTTGCTGATATTCCTCATTTTCCCATCATTTTCCACCAGAGGATTTGGGGCATCTCTAGAAAAAGGATTTTTTAAAATCATTTCTCCAGGTTACCCTCATATTTCTTGGATGGCTGCTAGATGGTTTCTGATGCCTTATTATTTGGGTATCAGGGCAGACATAATACTTGGAGCACAACAGTGCTGAAAGTACTTGTGTTTCTTTTTCTGAGTTTCTTAGTTTGTTGTGTCCTTGTTCATACCAGATTACTTTTGAAGAAATTCACCTCAGCAATGATAGAAATTAAAATAATCTTATACATTCTATTTAGCACTATAATTATTTAGTTTATTTCACATGTTAGGTCTTTTTTTTTTCATCTGAAGGGTTCACGGTCCATAGCTTAGTCATTGAGTTCAATTCAACAAACATTTATTGTTCCTTTGTGCAAGGCCCAGTACTAAGCACTAAGAATATGACACAAAATAGAAGACACTCCCTGCCTTAAGGCTACAGTCTACTGTATCCTCCTCAGTGACTAGCACAAGATTTTTCATGCATATATATATATATATAGTAGATTATAATAATAATAATAAATGACATTAAACTATGTAAAACATTGCAAGGTGTTTTATATATGCCTCACTTTACCCTCACAACTATACTATGAGGTAATAACTTATCATATTAGATAGATTAGATCTATTGATGATTTCATCTCAGTGCTCAGCACTTTACGTGTATTATCTCATTTAAGCAACCCTGTGATATAGATGCTCTTACTTATTAGTCTCATTTTACAAATGAGAGAACAGAGACTAAGAGGGATTAAATGACTTGCCCAGAATCACTTACTAATGCATATCTGAGGTAGAATTCCAATTCAGGTCTTCCTGACTCCAAAGGATTGTATCCACTACATGACCTTTGTTTGTTGAATTCACTTTCATTTTCTCCATTGGAATTGGACTTAGAATAAACAACAACTCTTTTTAAAAATATCAATAAACATCACAGTACATTTCTTCGTAAATAAAAAGGGAAGGCATAACATTTTCTATCTGTAAATAAAAGAAGTTGAGTTTGTAAATTATCACTGCCCAAAACGGTAGTTCTTAGGAACTATGTGATTACAATTGTAAGGATTTTAATTAAAAATGCTTAGAAAAGTGCTGTTGTATAGATATTTTATTTGCATATAAGAATCTAAAAGTATGGAAGGTGTTTTTCAGCTAAAGATAAATGAAAACATATAATAGATAAAGCAAACTATTCTCTTTAAAACTATTCATTTTGTACCATTACTGCTAAAGCAATAATTTCAAGATTTAAGGAATGCAAAGTTGTTTTTTTTTTCCAATTCATTCACAGACCAGACTATAGTGGAGCAGAAGCTATCACAGATTGGTCAAAAAGTTGAAAAGTTGTCATAACTTGTGATTGCATGTATACTGTCTAGTAATAGATTTTCCTTGGTGATTTATCTATTTAATCCGTGCACATAAATCACAGAAAACAAAAACATTTTGGTTCCAAGTTTCTTAGATAATATTGCAACATAAATCATGCACACACATATGGGGATTGATAGACATAATTATTGCAAAATAGATATATGTAGACAAACACAGATTTCAGTTTCACATGTAATCGGGGCTTGGCTTTGCACATCTGGAAACTGGTCTCTCCATCTTAGATGATGTGGCATGCTCAAAGCAAAGCCCTGCTTACATACTCATATGTGCATCATCTGCATTGGTCATTTAAAAGTGTTCACTATTTTTGTAGCCCTCTCAGAGATGATATATATCTACTGTAGAGATAAATGGATAAAAATACTACATCTACAACTTCAAACAAAATTGCAAAAACTTGGTCCAAAATGTAGATATTAAAATATCTGAACATTTAACATTATGTAATATCAATAATAATATTAGCAGCTAGCATTTATAAAGTGGCTTAAGGTTTGCAAAGGATTTTATATGTGTTATAGCTTTTGATCCTTACAAGAAAACCCTATGAAACAGGCACTATTTTTATCCCCATTTCTCAGGTGAGGACACTGAATCAGAGGTGAAGTGACTTGCATAGTCACACAATAAGTATCTGCAGCAGTATTTGAACCTAGAGCTCACTGTCTCCAAGTCCATTTCTCTATCTACAATGTGACACAAGTGCCTCAGTATATACAAAGAAGTACTCAGATTTTGCAGAGTGTTTTTTTTCCATTTTTACTAAATGTTCAACTTCATACAGCTTGAACACAGAGAAGAGATACAAAGTCCTTGACCTTTATTATCAGAGAAGGTGCCGTGCTCTATGAGCAAAGCAGAATGGATGTATCTCAAAAGAAATGCAAGATGTGTAGATTTAGAGAATCCACCCCAAATGTTTACATCAACTATTTGTGCCCAACCTGTGGTATCGCATTCTGAGTTCATATTGGTCTGATCAGTCACAGTTGGACTCATTGTAACTTGACTCTAACATAGTGATGTCATTTTGGTCACCTTCAAGAGTGAAAGACAACCACCAACCAATAACCAACCAGAATGGAAGAAATACAAAGTCTTTGACTTTTATTATAATAACAATCAACCTCTTGATACTTTAAACTAGAAATTTCTTTCAGTACTCATTAAGTGGGGAAGATCATTGTTCTGGGCAGAGGAACGTTCTCCTGGTCTTAAAGTTGGGTTTGGAGTCAGATAATACAGGTTTCAATTTTCCTTTGACCATCTCTGTGGTGTCACTTAAACTTCCTGGGCCTCAGTTTACTCATCTGTTAAATGAGTGACTTGAACTAGATGATCTCAAAGCCCCCTCCTACAAAAATTATATGATCCTATAAACTCAGAATGTGATTGAACATAGAATGATATATATGATAGATAATGATAGATAGCTATTATAGTTAGAATTATAATGGATACAGCTATACAGTATGGTGCCAGGTACACAGTAATCTTTTAATTATACTTACTAACTATATTAGCATGGCCAAGTCACTATCTCCAAGCCTATGCTTCCTCATCTGTATAATGGGAATAAAATTATAGAAAGCATTACGCAACCCTTAAAGCACTATACGGACTGTCAGCTATTATCATTATTCATTTCAATCCATTGTGAAGGGTTGAAAGACACATTTGGGTCATAGAGGTTCTTGTCGTATCCCTCCAATCAGCCCACTGAGACTTCTCTGTTCTTCCAATGCACAAAGTGGGCCTTGCATGAGACCTGAGGGACAGGTAAGATTTTAGTTTGCATTTTGGATTAAAATATGAAAGAATCCCAAGCTCATGCTGAAGTCTTCATAAAATTTAAATATTCAAATGAACCTGTGATCTGTGTCACAAATGTGTATGTTCCTTACAAGGAGGTAGGTCATATACAGCCTGGCCATCCAGGTTCTTGTCTTTGTACTCCCACAGGTCCACTGTCCACCCAACATTCTTCATTCCATCCTCCCTTCATCTTACTAGTACTAGGGCAGGGTGATATGCCAAATCTAGAATTGGAAGAGGCCTTAAAGGCCTTCAAGAGGAGGAAATTAAGCCCCAGCAAAGCTGTGTGACTTGCCTAAGGTCTCTAAAGTAGTAAATGTCAGAAGCAAAATTTAAAGCCAAGTATTCTGCAGAACCAGTTCTCTTTGTTCTATCTTTGGAGCCCACGGGCTATCCAGCCCTCATTCTTACCACCCACATGACCAGCTTATCTTCTTTAATTATAAAAGAATCATTTTTCTCTGATGGCATTTTTAACTCCTTTTCTTCATGGTTCCTTATTTATCATATGCTGCAGTTGACAACACTTCACCAAACACTCTTTACTAATTTCGTTTTCTAATAATTTCATTTAAAGGTTAGAGTTTCAAATTCTATCCCTTCTTTCCTCCTTCCTCTTCCCCCTCCCTGAGACTGTAAGCAATCAGATATAGGTTATACACGTGCATACTAATTGCATTTAGATGCAATTTGATTTGTATACAAACTTCTAAATGGATCTCCATGAATAATAAAAACAGAATTCTGTTGCTAATTTTAAAAAAGAGCATTAAAGACACCTCTTCTCCCCTGACCTCATCATTTGTCAGAGATGGGGCAGAGTAGGGAATTGGCTGATCCTTCCCAATTTGGAGTCACACCAAAAGCCACCAAGGTGCCACCTGTTACTTTTCAGCATTTGAAGAAAGTGCCTTGTGAGCCAGGAGCTCCAGAGTCCTGCATGGCATTTTAGTTGGTAATCCAGGAAGTGGCACTCTTTCCCCCTGAGCTTGCCAATGAGCCTTAAGTGACACTTCTCTGGAATGGCTATGTAATCACCAGCAATCTCCCTGCTCTGCCTCTTCCTGTCCCAGCACAGTGAGCTGCATATTCTGGCCAAATCCAAAGTCGAAGTCACTGCGTTTTTCAGCCTAAATTCACTGGGGAAATTATCCTCACTCATGATTATCTCCTTTCTTTCTCCCTCTGTGAGTATTATTATTTTCACTGCTAGGGAAATGTCATATTCCACCCTGGAGATAACCACAATTTCAGTAGTTGGGGGGAGTGGTTTCTCAGTTTCTATAGAGCTGAATTTCCTAGGCTGAGTGGCTTTGTTTAAATGCATCCTGTCCAATTTTCATATTTGCAAAAGCTTTAAATAGGTTATTTCTCATCACTAGTTGTAGGTCAGCAGTTTGGAATAGTGGAGTGCATACCTGGATCTTTTCCTAGGAGTCTCAGTTTCCTTACTTATAAAATGGAGATGTCTGCCCCTCTATTCATAGGGTTGATAGGAAGATTTTTTAAAAAATGAATGTTTGTAACTTTGAAACATATAAAGAAATTTACAAATAGGAGTTGATGTTAATGTTTGTTTTCGTAAAGCCTGGTAAACCAGACCCTTTCCTGAAAGGTTTAAATTCTTACTAGAATGCTTTAGAGTTTCCTATGAAAAGTAATTAGGAATCTGAAATATACTTCACTAATAGCATTCCATAAATATTTCAGCAATAGTAAAGTGTTTATGAAAATATCCCTTCCCTGGAAGTTTGGGAACCACATTCTAGTCTTAGCTTTGCTACTAAGTAAGTCTGGGACCTTGGGCTAATGACTTCATCCCCTGGGCTTCAGTTTCTTCATCTTTTAAAAAGAGACTCCTGAGCTCATAAACTTGAAGCTGAAAAGAAACTTTGAGATCATTTGGTCCAAATGATCAGAAATGTTAAGCGATTTACCCAAAATCACAAAAAATCTTTAAGTTGCAGGGCTAGGATTCAAACCCCAATCCACTGACTAACACGTTTGCATTTAGCGTATCTGACCTTCACTAAAACATTTCATTATCATTTTGTCCTTGGTAATATGTGAATACCACAGAAGTGACAAAACCAATTCCATTCAAATTAAGTAACATTTAAAAGAGCTGACACATAGCAAAGAATCTTATACATTATCATATTTGGTCTCCTCAACAAGAAAAAGCTACAAGCATTTAATAATGTTTGCATTATTTTAAGGATAAGATAAGCAAGGCTGAGAGAGTTTAAGTGACTTTCCTAGAATAAGTATCTAAAGTTAGATTTGAACCTAGATACAGGTCTGACACTCCACATAATGTCACACTGCCTCCTAAAACGGCTAAAGCACTATTCAGGAAACTAAGTCAGATACAATGTCTGACTGAAAACATGGTTCCTGCCCCCATGCAGCTTATAGTCCAATAGAGATTATATAACATACACACAAATAACTGAATACAAAATTATACATGAATACATAAAAGTGTTGTGTGAAATTTAAGGGGAGAAAAGTCATTGTTGGCTAGAGACAATCAGGTAACACTTCCTGAAGGAGACACTGGAGGTTGAAGGAGTGTAGAACAAAATTCCGAGTATAAGGAAAGACACTGCAAAATTCAGAGGAAAGCATAGAGTGTTTATTGCAGACAAGGCATAGTCCAGTTTGGTTTTTTAGAGTAAATAGAGTAGGTTAGAAGAAGCAGTATGGCCTGGCAAAAATACAGTACCAGCAATATTGTTTTAACAATGACTTTCGTTGAATAAGTTATTTTGATTAGTATACCCAAATTAACTACAAAAGACATATCAAGAAAGATGTCTTTCTCTGCATCCAGAGAAAGAACTGATAAATAGAAGTATGTATAGAATAATTTTAGGTATATATGACTATTTGTGTCTAACGTTAGCCATCTCTAGGGTGGGGGAGGAAGGGTAGAAGAAAAAAATAGAAACAAGAAAGAAATTTATATGATAACTTTGTTATATATTTAAAAGTAATATATTGTACATAGTAGATTTGCAGTTTCATGTGCAATCATCTTTCTTATTATACTGTTATGGAAATGCTTGCTTTATTCTATAAATTAAAAATAATTTTTAAAAAATCCTTAGTTTCTGTAATATGGGAGCATTAGTAGTCACTGAAGTCCTTTCAAGCTCTAGATTTATGAATCAATATCACATAAGACTTTTTTTCCCAGCCTTATAGTAGTGGCAGAGTCTAGAATTACAAAGGAATCTTAACATTAATCCTTAGGATCAATCAATAATCATTTGTTAAATACCTGCTATGTGCCAAGCACTGGGGATACAGAGATTAAAATGTAATAATTCCTACACTGATTGAGCTTATATGCTATCAGGGAGTCAATGTGTACAGTCACATATTATTTTTATAGTCCTCTCTGCTGCCTGAGTTGTATGAAGGATTTTTTTTAGTGAAATAACAAAATAATATTACATCCTAATACTTTTTTTGGAGGGGGGAAGGCAGGGCAATTGGGGTTAAGTGACTTGCCCACAGTCACACAGCTAGTAAGTGTCAAGTATCTGAGGCCAGATTTGAACTCAGGTCCTCTTGACTCCAGGGCCAGTGCTCTACTCACTGTGCCACCTAGCTGCCCCAATACTTTTTTTAACTACAAAAACATTTCTTGTCCAATAGTACAAGCTTATAGACCACTGAATATAAAGAAATAATAGCAAAAGAGTCACTTGTCTCAGAACCATTTCTCTTTGAACGCTATCACAAAAGATAAGAATGTAATAAGTTTATAATGATGTAATAATGTGTTATTCAATACTTTAAGAAGTTGACGTTTGTTTTACAAATGTTATCCATGAGCTTTACAACAAACCTATGAGCTAGGTATTAAAAGTATTGTTATCCCAATTTTACAGATAAGAAAGTGAGGCCCTGACTCTTAAGGGACCCCCAGTCACATAGGATGACTCCACTCCTGTGTCACCAATTGCCTATGGGACATTTCGAATTGCCTTCCTGGAGGCATTTCTAATTCATTATGTCTAAAACAGACCTCACCTTTTCTTGTAACCCCCCATTTCATTCTTGCCTGTTTCTTTTGAGGGCCAGACCATCCTTCCATTCATACAAGTTTGAAGAATCAGTGTTATCCTTGACTTTTCACTCACCCCACATTTTTAAGCAGTTGCCACATCTTATTTCTTCTTATACAGTCTCTGACCCCTTCTTTCTACTGAAGCAACAACCATCACTGTAGTTCAAGGGGCCCCCTCGCTTCTCACCTTTAGTATTGCTATATATTTCTATTTGTTCTCCCGACTTCAAATCTCTATGACAATCCATCCTCTACACAGATGTCCAAATTATTTTCCTTAAGAAGAGGTCTGATCCTGTCCTCCTGCTGAATATACCCCAGTGGCTCCCTAGCATCTCTAGCACAAAACATAAATTCCTCTCCCTCTGTGACTTCATTCTATCTTTCTAGCTTTAATATGTGGTATTCCCCTTCCCACAATTCACAATCTAGCAAAACTGGATCTTCTTTTTCTCATTCTCGATCCTCCATTTCTCATCTCTCTGTCTTTTCACTGGCTGTTCCCCATAGCTTAGATGTACTGTCTCCCCACCTAAAACTCTTAGAACCCCAAGTTTTCTTCAAGCCTCAGCTCAGGTGCTACCTCCATCATAAAATCTGTCCTGATCTCTGCAGATCCTGGCACCCAAATTACCACATATCCATTTAATTCTATTTTTCATATACCCATCTTTGTCCACACTATCTTCCACAATAGAATGTAAACATCCCCAGCATGTTGCATAGTACCTGGAGGTACTTAATAAATGCTTGTTGACTGATAGAGAACTAGTCAGGAGTGAGATTTGAACTCAGATCTAACCTAATTACAACTCCTATACTATAGACTAAGTTTAGAAGAACATAAGGAGCCAACTTTCAGTATTGGAACCTGTGGACGTTCAGGCCAAATTCTCCCTTTCAAATCAGGAAATGCTAGCAATTCTGTGATTGAGTTAAGAAGAAAATCCTCTTTCCATTCCCCATCCTGCCTACTGTTTACCTCCATGAGTACAACAGTTTGTGCTCAGACCACTTCTACAGCGGTGTCTTGAAACTACTGTTGTGAATGACGTTAGTCAGAATGATATCATTAGAACAATAACTGCCACTTTACTGGAAAACTACTCCTTCTCCTTCCCACCACATGAATGCTTTTCGAACTATGTGTGCCATATGTATACCATAGTATAAGCTATATATTATCTGTGTGTTCCTAGAGGGGGTAGCCTCCTCCCCGCCTTCCTTCCTCCCCAACATGTACTTTTCAATCTGGTATCACTTGTCTCTTGGGTTTTTTTGTGAACAAGACAGTGCATCTCTTCTCTCTGAGCATTTTCTCTGGTTGTCCCCTGTGCCTAGAAATGTTCTCTCTCTCCTCTGCTCCACCTAGTCATTTCCCTGGCTTCTTTTAAGACTCAATTAAAATCCCGCTTTCTACAGGAAGCCTTCCCCAATCCCTATTAATTCCAGAGCCTTCCTTCTGGTTAATTATTTCCTATTTATCCCATATATTTTGCTTGCCCTGTGTGAGTATGTGTGTGGTGTATGTGTGTAGCATTTTGTATCCTCCATTAGATTGTAAGTTTCTTGAGGGCAGGGACTGTCTTTTGCCTATTTTTGTATCCCCAATGCTTAGCACAGTGCCAGGCACATAGTAGGTGCATAATAAATGTTTATTGATCGATGTGGCCCATAAGAAAGAAACTAAAGAGTGCGAAGAGGTTTAGACTGTAGAAGCTGAATAGATGAATGAAAAAAAATCAACTTTTAAGCAGTTACTAAGCACTGCTAAGTGTTGAAGACACAAATAAAAAAGCAAGACTATTCTCAAGGAAACCATATTCTAAGGGGGAGATCCTTAGAAAAGAGGTTTCAAGTGCAGGTCAGATTGATAGGTCCTATTATCCTTAGGGTTCATCAGCAAAACAAATGGTAGTGTACCACCTTTGGTGTCATTTCCATGAATAAAACCATATCCATTTTAATGTTGAATCATTGGGAGTGTCAAGATCCTTGGTGAGGAGAACTTTATTTTCTGGATCTTCAGTGTCTATGGGCGCTGAATAGATAGGGGCCACAAGCACCTACAGATGCACTTGCCAAGTTGCATCTCCACAAAAGTGGAGGCTTTTCCACCATGAATACTTTCTTCAAAAAGATGGACACGAAGTGCTAGGCATAGAGATAATCCAATGACATCACAAAAAAGTGGAATGAATTCTAACTTAACAAACAGGAAATGACCAGGTAGTGCTTTGGAAATCATTCCTGAATCAGCTGTGCACAGTCTGTCAATGGACTTGTTTAAAGCAAAGATCAAAACCAATACCAAATTAGAGGAAAGAATAAAAATGAGAAGATTTGGCTTGCAATTAGAATGACTTCAATGTAACCTATTTAAACATGCTGTAGAGTCAAAAAAAATTGAAAATAGGCAAAAAAAAAACCCATCAGACCTCAGAAAAAATTATCATCAATGAAAAACTTGATATTCTTACCAAGTACAGATTTGACAACTCAGGGCAACATTGATTTAAAATATAGATTTGGATATTAAATCATATGCAGGTAGTTGACAGAAGATAATAAGCAGCACCATCTTTCAAAGTAGCAAAAATTTTTAAAGAAAGAATGGTTGGAGATGCATTTAAGTCACATCATCCCAAAAGTATTTAAGGGTGAAAATGGAAAGAGTATAACAAACAAATGAAAAATAGAATCTATTTTTCAAGATTATTATAACTATTCTATCCATCAATGACAGTGGAATCACCATGTTTGAACTCTAATAGCCACTGAAACACTGGATGAGGAAGCAGAAATACTGGGAACAAAAGCAAAGATGAGAACAGCAGCTGAACTAGATAAAGTCTACCCAGAGAAAGTCTGTGCTAGACTAAACATAGTTTTGAGGCTATTGAGACTTCAGTTCTCATGGTAAAAATATATGTGTGTGTGTGTGTGTGTGTATGCTTATATGGATGTATATCAGGAGTATCCCAAAAGGTCATCTTTGATGAAGGTAAGAGAAAGGGAACAGACAGTCTTTTGCAAACTATATGATTGAACAGGCCACATCTTTACAGCCATACAACTAACAAAGATGGAGAGAATGCAAAATCACACTATGCTTATTCATTCTTGAATATAAAATAATTTAATTGGGCAAAGCAAAAACTCCATTGTAAAGGCTTTTCTCCAACAAGATGTCTCACATGTACATTTTTAAGTCATCCAAACTTCCTTGAGAAACACAACAGAGATAAGTATGTGCAATGACTGCTTATAAATATCAAATGAGAAATAAAGCATGGAAATGCATGCTAATGAAAGGTGCTCACCATTGTCATGAAAAATATCCAAACAGCAGAATATAAATGGAACAGTGATTCCTGATGGATGGTCAGGTCTCCCAGATGTTCCCATTTGCAGGTGACATTGTGCTGACTGCACCAAGCTCCAGAACGTTGTGACAGCTCCTGAATGAGGCTCCTAATTATTCCAAAATATTTTACCTAGCTATTCACAAAGGAAAACCAGGTAATGAAGAATGCCTGTTGTCTAGACTGTGGTAAGCAATTTGATGGACAACCCATTCAGCTAGTCCATCATTATATCTTGGACAGGCTCTGTAGAGGGCCAATGAACTAGGACAAAAATTGATGGGAAAAGACAGGTGGGCTAAATTGTCTTTGGAAATTCATCAGTACTATTAATAACCCTAATTGTCCTCTCTATAATAAAAGGCCATCTTTTTAATACCAATAGATACCTGATAGTGAGATACATATATATATATACACATATATATGTATATATTTATATGTACATGCACACACACACATATATACATATAAATACCTAAGTCTGAATCAGGAAATATCACAGGCTCCAAAGAACTAAGTGTGCATGTCACTGAAGGCACATGGTGAGCATAAGTAAACTTCAGCATATTATCAATGAAGAATTCTGCAGGTAAATGGAAGTAAAAAATTGGAAATATATATGGCCAGTAAAGGAGGTGGACCAATTATATAATGGGAATGAGATGTAACCAATGAAAAATCTGTGTGTGCTTTGTTTGTACCCACTCAAAGTCTACAAATCTAGAGAAAGACCAATACATTGAAAGGAGCCTTGTGGAGGATTTATGAGAGATCATTGACAAGAATTTGCACAGGATAAAAAGGCGTAGATGGAATGCATTCTGTGCCATTTGAGAGAGTATATTCCCACCGATGTGGTCATGGGTCCATTGAAATATCTACATATTCATTTTTCATTTCTGTTGTTTACTATCATTAATGAAGCCTGTGTAGCTTTTTAGTAGCACTCAGAGCTTCCAGTCAGTAGACTGTATACTTCTACTTGCTTCTTCTCAATCTAATTCTTGTGATTTTTTCATAATCTTGAACTATCTTTTAAAGATAATCTTCCATTTTAATTATTTAAATCTTTTCACAATATTTTGTTTTAGCTAAAAATAATTTCATGATTTAAACACGGTAACATTGCCCTGGGGGTAAATCCAAAGATTATTTTTTAAAATGTTATTAGAGATTGGAGCAGAAATATTAAGATGTTATTTAAGTTCACCCAAAGAATCAGAGGCAAAACTAGGAATATGATTTAGTTCTGAGTTTAAAGTCATTTCTTTAGGCCATTGAGCCATGCAGTCATTATTGAACTGTCCTGTCACATAAAAAAATAAGAATAAATCTATTTAAGGGAAAAGAGGATGGGAGAAAGATTAATAGCTCTCTTTCCAATATTCAATTTATTAAAACTTAAGGCAGAAATACCCCCTTAATCTCTCTTAAAATATTTCCTAGTTCTGAATGCACATGTATGAGAGTGAATTTGTGAACATTTTTACATGTACACACAGAATGCTGGTACAAGAGACACCCTCCTTCCCCCCCCCCCCACCATACAACACATTATATCACACAGACAGAGTTGTCCAAAATATCTAATAAATCAAACTGCACCACTTTGTGTTCAAAGGGATTCAGCTAGTGAGAAAAATCTATGGCCTTGTGTTTTTCCAGGCCTTGAAGGTCCCTAAAAAGGCAGCTGTACATTCCTGCTTGTTATTGGTGATCACGGACTCAGCTAAGTCTAGTCACATAATAACATGTTGCAGAGATACTGCCCTCCACTGTGCTATATTCGTGTCTGCAGAAATAGCAATGCCATTTTGTCCTCTATTGGCTAGACTCTAATCTCCATCTGTGAGCCCACGATGACCTGCCCATCCCCTGTTGTCCCATGGGAAGAGGGATGAAAACTGTGCCGCTAATGATTTTGTCTCTCTGTTTCTTCTTTGTCCTTGTTCTCACCCAACAACAACTACAACAACATAGTTTCAGTCCAACGTGCCACTTAGACTGGAGTCGGGGATTGATATGTGATGAATGCCCTGCCGGGTATACAGGACCACGCTGTGAGAGGTAAGCAAGCGCCACACTGCCTTTCAGAGTGATGTCTACCTTGGGGACTTTGAAACAAGTATTGTCATTCTTTGCACTCTCCAGTAAAATGGGGCAAAAAAAAAAACTTCAGTATTATTCAATGAAATGAAATTAAGTTCCTCCTCACACTTGTCAAACAAATGCAGTACATTTTTATTGTTTATTCATACCCTGTAAATTACTCTATAAATCTCTATTCCCTCAAAGAATATTCGATTAATGTTTTATTCTTAAAGGTTATGCATTAACCTACTGTATCCAGAAAGTATTTCCCAAGTGAAAGGAATATATTTTAAGATTCATCCATCAGTACTTTTTTATCTTCATAATTAGTTTTTCAGTCCTTAAAATGTGACTTGAAAGTTTAAAGCCCAGTTCGTCAAATGGTCCATGACTTACTATTACTGGGTTTGGGGTTTGTTTTTTACAAATTAGTATGGAGTCAAAAATGTAATTTTTTCATCTGATTTATATGTTGTTCTAATTATTCCCAAGACAATATTATCATTCTGGCTGATATATGCTTCCTGCAGTAGAATATTCTTTGGTCAAAAATTTCAGTTATCTTTATTTTTACAATTGTGACTTAGATACAATTTTCTATGGTTTTCTTCTCTTAAAATCCATTATGAAGGAGAAAAAATTCACAAGGAGAAAGGCCTGGGTATAAATTACGTTCTTGCCTTTGGTAAATTACCAAGTGCCACTTCCCTGTCCAGATCATTATAATTGAAATAGGCTCCTTTGCTATGCCTTCTGGAAGTAGAGAGCCAGTCACCTGCTTTTGCCCATCATCACCAGGACTAATCTTGCTGAGGGCTATTCTTGCCTATCCTTTCCTGTCTGCCTTACAAATTGTTGTCCCTGTTTCAACTGAGTTCCCCGAAGTTAACAATTGTAGGAATAAATCACACAGGGAGCACATCAATAAAAATTGGTTGATGCAAGGCCCTGAATGTTACCCGGCAAAGCAACAAGTACAATTTTGGAATCTGGCATATCCTGTAAATTAGTGATAAGGCCAGGATTAGAGTAAATTAGATTTTAGTTGAAGTGAAATACATGAAAAAACTGCGGGTCAATAACTGTAAAAGTCAAACGAACAATAAAAGTGAAAGATATGAGTGTTTCTTCCCATTACAAATGAACAGGTAACTGCCATGCCAGGAGTAGTTTATATCAAAATCGTGACCCCTCCACCTCACCCCACACACTTTTTTAAGCAATTGGAAAAGGATCGCTCATCTGTTCCTTGAGGCCATTAAATCTGTTAAAGACCCCTTCATGCTTTTCTCACTCTTTCATACTAATTCCTATGTCAACAAGGGAACAATTTCTAACCTTGAAAGAAAAATTTTCAAACTGTGCCACTGTTTTGAACTAGGTAGAAAAGGGACCTAGGATCCCAAAGAGAAACTGACTTGAGCTACAAAAAAAAATCATTATGGTGCAGCTAAGTAACTAATGTTCAAAAGTAATCATAATCTCATTGACAAGAAGCAGGGGGATACCATGGATTAACATTTGCTACTTTGGGTGAAATTCATCTTGGCTAAGTGAGAAGGAAATCCAGCTTTTCTCAAGCAGGCTCAACAAAATGACTTTGCTCTTATATTAATTATTTGAACTTAGTGTGGGTGCCAGAGAGGAGCAGATGGGATAGCAACTAGGAAATAAGAGTAAAGGTAGAAAATAAACTTTGGCTGTGGATAGTCTTGGTAGCAAGCTCATTACATAATTGAGACATCAGTGACAGCCATTTATATGGTAGCCCATATAGCGGAATTATATCATGGCACAGAACAACAGGATGCTCATTGGTCCAACTGAAACATATAGGAGAAAAAGTTCTGGGAATTTTGTCACTGCACTTGTAGACCGTCAAAGAGAAGAGCCTATATAAGTGCTTTTCCATTTTGCCTGGGGAACCAGAAGACTTGAAGTTAATATTTAATTGTCTCTGGACTATAAACATGGGCAGTAGATTTTTGACAGATGAGCCTGCCAGGGATGAGGGCACAGGATAAGATTGCATCAGTAATAAAAATGACATCAGTGTGACGCTGCTTTCTTTGATTTTCATCTTCCTTCCATCTACTTTTACATTGGAAGAGACAGTATTATATATGAAAAAGAACATCGTACTATGAGTTAGGAAATATGAATGTGCCACTAACTCATTGTAGGACCTTTGATAAGTGAGGTCATCGTTGGGCTTGTTTCCTCATTATGTAATGAAGAGTGTAGCAAAAGAGGGAAGGAAGTAAATGGTATTTCTAAGTACCTGCTATGTACCAGGCACAGTGCTAATTTCTAAGATCTCTGTTACTGCTAAGGTACTTGAATTCCATATATTCTCTTTCCCTTTTCCTGCATAGTATCTTGTGGTGTTGAATATCATCTTCCTAGGAAATATTCTTTGCTATTGTAAGAAATAGATTTTGTCTACCTCATATTCTGTTCATTTGTCTTTTCCCAAATATTTTCCAATTGAATTAGAGGGAAAAATGTGGAAGGAACCAGTGGTAGTTGACTATATAGTGCAATTCCAGCCCCAAATTCTAGTCTTCAGATGGAATCTCCTTACTCTGCCTTGAATGTGAATAATTCTTTTGGAATTCTCAATGACATTTTCAGGGAGTGCAGGTTTGAAAATCTGGAAAAATCTAAAAGTCTATGATTTAGACTACTGTTAATTGAATCTCAACATATCACAAAATTAGGCACTATAATCATTAAGGGAAGACTTCTATGATGGGCAGTGTTGTGTTCACTGATCTTAGAAGCATTTTTCTGCTCCATAGGGAATTCTTTTGTATGACTCCAAGCATACTATAAGACAGCTAATAAAAAGCCTTCTAAAATGTGTCAGTAGTGAATGAAGTTTTTTTTTTACTGAAGTATGATATGAATTAACCATCATGTCTATTCATAATTTTTGCTTAAATGTCATACAACAAAACCCTTTAGAAGGCATAGGTGCTGCTTCTGACTTACATATTAATCTGTTTAATTATGGCCATTTTCTCTCTGGAATGAGTTTTCTCCTATTGTGGAAGAAATTTGCACTATATTAATTGGTACCTGTGTTAAGAAGAATTCCCAGACCTTGTTAAATAATGTCATCTCTCCAGAGGGCAGTAAGTCATTTTGAGGGAAGTGAACTGAAAGTAATGGGTTTTAGTTGACTATAATAATTATCTTTGATATATCCTTATTCCACTGGAGCAAAATCCATTTATTTATAGTAAACAAAATGAAATATAAAGCTATGTGGATGTGATGATAAATTCCAAATGTCAAAGAAAGCAAGAAAAATGTGTGTGATAATTCATTTGGACCTTCTTGGTGTTTTGATTAAATGCCTCCTTCTAAAGGGATGATGACAATAATAATAATTTAAAACTCCCTCCCTCCCCCCGCCCCCGCAGACCTCTTCCACCTCTTACATTGGGAATATTTCTGTGGTATGCTTCTCTATGCTTCTACTCACCATCTCTTTGGTTCTCCAGACCAAAACTACCTTATGCGGGTATGGGCAACTGCTCTCTTACATGTATTATCTCCTCCAATTAACATGTAAGTTCCTTGGGGGCAGGGTGTTTCACTTTTGTATTTATATTCCCAGTGCTTAGCATAGTACCCAGTGTACAGGAAGCATTTAATTAATGCTTTTCTACTCATCCAATCATAAGGCTTCAAAATTTCTAAGCTATATTATTTCATTTAATCCTCACAGCACTTTATGCATGAGGAAATTTAATAAATTAAAAAATTATAGATTACATACTCCATTTTAGTTTATATAAACCATCCTTAAAAAGAAGTAGTGATTAATATTTGTTGGTGGCAACAGTCTGACAACAATATTTGCTCCAAATTAGGTTTTACTGTCTTTTTTCTCTGTGGCATTTATTTTTGGAGTACAATTAATATTAGAGTTGGTAAGTACAAATCTAATTATTAGGTCATTCATGTCTGTGGTGTCCATTAAATTGTCGTGAATTTACCAGGAGAGGGTGCCTGATATAGCTCAAATGAAAATGTACTTATCTCTTTTCCTGAAAGTAAAGTCTTTCTAATCTTACAAAACAGTAGCTATTATGTGTGTGTCTGAACTGCCTTTACAAACAATATGTTACTTGGAGGAAATTCTTTTCTTCACCATTGTCCCCTATATTTTTTGGCCATGGATGTTCTGCAGTTCAGTAGGATGACATGGGTGTCTCTATTGTCCAGAAACAAAAAGCTTTCTACTTCCCATTATTTCTAGCTCCTCTTTCTTCTCCCTACTTCTCTTCTCCCTCAGTCTGAGAGCATGAGCAAATATGAAGTATGAGTAAATGTAATGAAGGGGAAAGCAGACCAGAATATAAATGGGTCCTGTCTATATAAGCACTTTTTGAATAGATACTTGTAATATGCCACATTAAATAGCAAGCTTTATGGAGTGCTTTGATCAGGGGAAAATATGATACTATAATTTATTAAGATCTTCTGTGCCTTAAAAAAAGCAACCTTCTGATTTTTGTGATTATTGTGCCAAATGGAGCACACTCTTAAAAAAAGAAAAGAAAGGAAAGCCTACAGTCTACCCATATGGGTTTCTAAATTATTAAAAAGTATCTAAAGGCACCTTCTGGCACCTGAGCCATTACCAGGATTCCATATAGACACAGAGCAGAGTCTCCAACAAATATTTTCTCTAGAAAGGGAGATGGACAGATGTAGGGACACATTTCACATGCACAGGTGTCCATGATCTCTACCCCTTCCCCACCCCCAATAATTACCAACATGCTCCTAATTATGATTTTTACACTAAGTAGTCCCTAAAATTCTGCCTTTATACTTTTTAACCTGAATTCTCATAACAAGTTCATACTGGGGGAAAAAGAAGGTGAGCCTTGTATATTAGTACAGAAAAGCAACCAGTCCAGGAGCTACATATGATGTGTTGTAATACAAAGGCTTTCCAACTTGGACTTGAATTCCTCTGGAGAACCACTAGACAGATTTCTTATTATGCTTTTGTCTCGTCTTCAACACAAGTGTCAAGGTTTGGGGGATATTTTCCCCCTGCTGAAATCTAATTACTAGTTTAACTGCCAGGATATCATCTGGTATCTACACTCCAGTTACAAATTTTAAAATAAGAAAGAATAAAGGAAACTTGCATTTGGGGGAGGAAGGGAAAGAAATACTTGAAAGAGCGTCGTATTATCTTGAGAGATTAGTGTCACGACAAATGTGTAAACACTTTTGCTGATGGGGTTTCATGAGTCCCAAAGAATTCTGACAGATTGAATCTTTTGCCTTAGGTGTGCAGAAGGCTATTTTGGACAACCTTCTGTACCTGGAGGATCATGTCAGCCATGCCAATGCAATGACAACCTTGACTTCTCCATCCCAGGCAGCTGTGACAGCTTGTCTGGCTCTTGTCTGATATGTAAGCCAGGTACAACAGGCCGCTATTGTGAGCGCTGTGCTGACGGATATTTTGGAGATGCAGTCGATGCAAAGAACTGTCAGCGTAAGTCCTGAAGCATTGTTGCTCCTGACAGAATTGATGTATTATATCTTAAAATAGTTGATCAGTTTCTGAGTAGCGATTGAAGAACAGGAAATTGTATATATAATACACACACTTAAATTTATACTCTAAAGAACGCTCGTTTGGTAATTTTTGTTCTGTTCCTGGGTTTGCTTCTCAACTAAAACATTCTTAAATGGATATGTGTTTTCAGGTGTGATTTGACTATCATTGGGACAAGCATGGGCTAAAGCCCAAGTAAGGCATGACAATTAGTAAATTAATTTAGTAGGTTCCAGTTTTACTTCTTTTGTCAACTGTCATCATTTGCTTTAAACACATGGTTTATATTTAGTGAGCAAATTTACATCACTTACCTGCTAGGAAATGATCATGTTCTGAATTTTGAAAAGTATGAATTTCATGACCTTGAAATTCAGCACTGAAACCCCAAGCCCAGTCACTATTTTAATATGCTGACATTTTAAGCAAAGCTTAGATTCTTCATTAAAATGACAAATCTCTGTCTTTCCTTGTCCTGTATCTAAGAGTTATGAACAAAAGATAATGAGTGATTTTGCCAATATTCTACCCAAATTGGTATTACGTATTTAGCCATAAGTTTACAAATGCTGGCTTATTTGTCTTTATCATCCATGTAAGTATTTTATGGGCAAAAATTCTTGCTAATATGACCTTATCGTTTATATATGAAAATGACAAGAGGTATAGAATACAAAAGCAATGTATAGTATTTGCAAGATGGGTCTCGTTTGGTTAAACACAATCATCCTTTTTAGAGTGACACATTATCGTTTAATGAAATCACTGTCAATTTGCAGCTGCCATCATAATCAGAAGTCAGATACATATGGTAGTGGCCCCAAAGCATCCCCAAATTAATCATGTGGAAAGGAACCTTACAAATTCTCCAGTTGGGTCATAGAGAGTGCATTAATACGGAAACTGTTTTAAATGTTAGACTGTGTTGCTGCACCGCCACCTAGTGGTCACTCTCCTCTAAGCATCCAAACAGTAGCAGGGATTGCAATCCAGTAACCATTAAGAAGCCTCCTTTCCTCCCTGTCTGTTTAGAGGTGAGCATCAGCTTTTTTATGACAGTTAGAATTGACTTTGGTGTACCAGTTTCTAAGTACCCAGTATATGCAGTATCTCTCCTAAGCATTGATAACCAGTATGCTAAAAAAAAAAAAAACAAGCTTGTCAGACTGGATAATAAAAATAACTAACACTTATTTAGCACGATGTGCCAGGCACTGGGCCATACATGTATATTACCTCATTTGATCCTCACAACAACGCTGGGAAGTAGGAGCTAGTATTGTTCTCATTTTATAGATGAGGAAACTAAGTTAAACAGAGGTTATGTGACTTACACATTGTTACACAGCTAGTAAGTGTCTAAGGCCAGATTTGAAATCAGGTATTCCTGACTTCACGCCTGGCACTTATCTATCCACTGAAACATCTAGTTAAAGTTAAGGAGACCAGGGTTCAAATCTTGCTGCTGACACATAATGGCTATGTTTTCAAGGGCAGGTCACTTAATTTCTCTCAGTGTTCATGGAAACTAGGATCATAAGTAACAGATGAGTTGGTGATTTGCACTGGTGGAGAGAGTCTGTTTACTGGGCATTTTCCAACTGATAAAATTACAAATCAATAAACAAATAAGCATATACTACATAACAAAATTTTGGGAAGAATACCAGTGAATAATGCCTTGAATAATAACTTGATGATAGCACTGGAATTTCTTAGGAAATCAAAAAGTCGATCGATCTGAATGGTGATTATTGGTAGCAGTCATAATTTAGCTGTTAACCATGTTGATCTTTTAACAATCACTTTTTCCCCTTTCTCCAACTGTTTCTTTTTCTAATCTTAAAATCAAAAGGAAACATGGGAGCAAACCTTCCATACAATTTGTTCTGGTGAAGGTCTAATGTGTAGCATAAAATTTTAGGCACCCAAAGAATGGTTATGGGTTGCAAAGATGTGAAAGCCACCATGCTAGGAATGGGCCATGATTGTACCTTTTCAAAGGCATACAGGATCACTATATGCATATACAATAGAACTTGGATCAGGAATGGGGATTAGGGGAAAAAAACATAACTACAAATGAAAAATTATTATAAGTAAACACATTTTCATTTTTAATAATGAATTTTAATGTATCATATGAGGACAATATCCCCACCATTCACACTTGCCAGACTCCCACAGAGAAAGTTCATTTATTTCTATTTCCCCAAAAATATTTCTCTGTGACCTTGAACAAATCATTTAACTTGTGTTTGCCTCAAAGACAGCAAGGCCTGGAGTCAGGAAGACCTGAGTTCAAATTTGGCCCCAGGTACTTACTAGCTATGTGACCTCTGTTTACCTCAATCTACTAGAGAAAGAAATGGCAAACTGCTCCAATATCTTTGCCAAGAAAACCGTGTGGACAGCATTGGCATGCTATAGTCCAGAGGGTCATAAAAAGTTGGATACAACTGAACAAAAAATATATTTCATGAAATTTTATTTTGCAACCAATGATCTATATGTTTAATGTTTTATTTATGTCAAACCATAACATTTTCTTTCATTAGAAAAAATCTTTTCACTTTTTAAAAGAAAAAAAATACTTTTCATTGCTTTTGGCACTTTCCAAAATGTCAAAAATGGATCACTGTAATGTTTATCTAACAAATTTCTTTTTGCATTATTTAATTTAAGACAAAAATAGACCTGAGATTCTAAGTTTGCTTTCCACTGATTTTTCTTGTTTAGGTATTGATATAGATGTTGGACCACTGGAATTAAGAAACTTAGATAAAATTTTAGAGTTAAAAAACCCTATAATTTCCAGATGTAGTAAATGCTTATGCACGCATATATTAGTAAATTCAGATTTAAAAATTAAGAGTGAAAACTATAAGGCTTCTTTGCTATTAAACTTTACAATTAGCACACTTTTACCTTAACATACTTGATTCTCATTTGTCAATAAACTTTATTATGACAACTAGCACTATAATGTCTCTTTAATATGTCTGATTTCAAAAGTTACATGGTCGTCATTTAAAACATCTGGAATAAAGTGTCATTCTTACACGTAAAAGATTGTTCTGAATTAACTAGAATGAAGTGATTAATTAAAATGTCATGTCAAATTTATGGGAAATAAGACAAGGAGAATTCATTGTAAGAATTCATGCTAATACTGAATTCTCAGGTAAGAAGCAAAATGTTTAATAGAAATTAATAAAATGCAATGATAAAATATAGGCCAGTGCCAGGAGAAAAACTTTGCCTGCTAGAATTTCAGCTTGGTAGACTGAAGTAGTACTTAGGAGAAGTGAGTTCTAATCCCACCTCTTCTATGGGTTTGTAGTGCTACCTGGAAGAGATCACTTAATCTTTCTCCAATCCTTGGTTTTATCATCTGTAAAATTAAGAGGATTGGATTTGGTGGCCTCTAAATTCCCTGACAGTTCTAAAGTTCTATAAGTCCACTAAGCCCATAATTATCTTAAAAACCAATGTTCAAAGCCAGAGTAAAAGTAAACGTAAAAGTTGTTTTGAGCATATATTAGCTTTTGGTAGAGCCTGACTTCTATCCCACTGAACTATGGGAGCTGGAGCCAAGGAGAATACATAGCAGGAAAGGAGGGATCCTGGAAAAATGCTGTGGGGGAAAGAAGACTTTGAGGAGGAAGCACTGGGTGATCAGTGAAGGCTTTTCCTGAGTATACTCTCTTCTGCTGTGTCTTCCTTTGTACAGTCATAGGTGGTATTGTACAAAGAAAGTTCAGGGGAAAAAGATTACTCCTTGTTCTGGAGTATTATATATCTTAACATACTTTATTATTTGTGGAAAGGCAAGCCATTAGAAAGTCTATGGAATAAAAATGGCAAATGGCGCAAATGCCCAAATATATTGTGTAATCCTGTAATATTTTCTAAAATATGATTTACCCCATTAGAATGTAAGTTCCTTGAGGACATGGACTATTTTATTTTTTGTCATTATGTCCCAAATGATTAGTGCAGCTTTGTTGATGTTCAGTCAATCAGTCCTGTCTGATTCCATGGGACCCATTGAACAAAATCCATTGAGTTTTCTTGGCAAAAGATACTGGAGTGGCTTGCCATTTCCTTCTCCAATATGTCCCCATTTTACAGATGAGGAACTGAAGCAAATGGGGGTAAGTGGCTTATCAGGCACACAGCTAATTAGTGTCTGAGGCTGAATTTGAACTCAGATCTTCCTTACTCCAAGCCTGGTGCACTAGCCACTGAACCACCTTGCTGTTCCAGTTAGCACAGCTTAGTATGCACTTAATTAATGTTTGTTAAATAACCTTGATTCCTACAAGACAGAAAAAAAGAAAGAGAGGAGAACAAGAAACCTGAACGAAGGAGCTAGGGAATACCTAAAAGACATAGTTATAGGGAATAGATTAGGAAAGTTAATAGTATGGTACCATGAAGTATTGGGAAACCTGGGGTCGAATCCTAACTCTGACGCTAAATAACCATATGATCTAAGCCAAGTCACTTCACTTTGAGCCTCAAGTTCCTTATTGGTATAATGTTAGCTTAAGAAGGCCAAAGATTCCCACTGCATCCGGGACCTTCCCCAGTCGTCTTGCTCTATATCTTGCCACTGGACCTAGGTGGCTCCAGAGGAGAAAGTGAGGCTTGTGACTTTGCACAGCCCTCCTTCATTTAAATCAAATTCATTTGAGTGTCATGGATCACTTCCTCTAAGAATGAAGGACAAACAATAACAAACAACCTTTCACTAACTTACAAGGTTACTGTTATGAAAAATGCATCACAAGTCTGAAAGTGCTCCATGAAAGTGAGTTATGAGGGAGCTGTGGCATGGTGGAGACAGACCTGGTCTTGTTCAGATCCTGCCTCTGACATGTTGGCTGTGTGGCCATGCTAAGTCTCTTAACTTCTCCATACTCTAGGCATCCCTTTAAGGCTTTAGATTGCTAAGAAGGTGCCAATCTGCTTTGAGACAGGGAATGCTCTCACCTGAGAGCTGGTTCTCTCAATGACATCATAGATCCAGCTCTCATAGCTATCCCTATACCAAGCCCAAATCTCTTTCTTTAGCTTCAGTCCAACAATTCTTGAACATCTACACCTGAATATGAAATTGGCATCTCAATTTATCGCCTGACTGTATCATCTATAACCCCTGTAACTTCCTTACATACAGTGTGTCCCAAAAGTCTCAGTGAAATTCTAAGATATTTAATGTTTTTTTTTAATTTTTTTTATTTTAATTTATTTTTAACATGTTTGGTTTTCAGCATTGATTTTCACAGGCATTTGAATTACAAATTTTCTCCCCATTTCCTGCCCCCCCCACTCCAAGATGG